>OX451739.1:1523653821-1524191302 GCA_948472305.1 Vicia faba | reverse complement strand
ATATATATATATATATATATATATATATATATATATATATATATATATATATATATATATATATATGTATACTTATATTATTTTAAATATGTATTATATACAAATAATAATAATATTCAATTTTTTTCAAAAAAATAGTATTTTTTATATGAAATATTTTCAGAGGGTAATATAAAATAAAAATAAAAATAGAAGTATTTTTTACATATTTTTTTATTTTATTCTAAGTAATAATATATATCTATTTATATACAAATCAAAAGAAAATCAAATAAAAACCAAATAAAATCAAAAAATGATGAGAAAAATATTTTCAAAATTTTAATATGTTGAGAAAAAATAAATGAGTCAAATAAAAAAGGAAAAGGTCAAAAATGTTAAAAAATGAAGCAAATGGGCTCAGGGGTGTGAAACAGAAAAAATGGTGTGGATAGCAAAATAATACAGGCCCAGCCCAATCCACTTCTTCTTCAACCTTTGGCCAAAACGCGCGCCTTGTTAGAGAGATTCAAACATCCTGATTCTTTGAGATTTTGCACAAACTTTCAACACAAAACATGTCAAGCATTGAATCACGATTCCAAATATATAAAAAACTCATCCTAACTCTCAGAAATGAGAGAGAATTTTATCAATCCCAAATCTTGACCTAAACTTTCTGCCATTTTCAAAGCTTAAATTCTCTCAACTTAGGCAAAAGAAATGAAATGTAAAGATATGTACATGCTCAGGGCTATGAGTAGAACCTTGTTTCTTCACAAACTTAAGACTAAAGATGCATAATAAGAGAGATACGAGTTCAAAATTTTACCTATTCAGTTGAACTTCTATCTGGAGAATGAGGAACTTTCAGTGCAAGGTGATGATTGGAAAAGCTTCCTTGAGGTCCAGGGATACTATTCCAATGTTTACTTTGTCTTGAAACTTCTTGTATCGAGTTGTGGAACTTCAACTGCAAAAGGAAAAAATGAAAATGGTGGAAGCTGTTAGAGGGATTACAGGTCAGGTTTTAGGTCATGGTTAGCTTGCATACATGCTAGGGAATGTGTATGAATTGATTTTGGTAAGAATGCTCGAGGGAAATGGGAGTTGGCACTCAAACTGCAGAGGCAACTCTGTTTTTGCAGTTTGAGGATGATTCTGAGATGGAGGGTGTTTTGGAGGTGCAAGGGTCGTGTCTCAGCTTGGTTATGTTCTTTGGAAGGTGTTTGATCAGTTTGTTCTTGTGTGCTAATGCTGAGATGAAAAGTTGTTACAAGTTATGGGACTTTCTTCTTTTTTAAGCAACAAAATGCAACTTGGCTTTCTAGGCATGTAGGGGGCCTCCTAATGTGCTACATAATTCCTCATTGATCAGAGTGTTATGCTCATAATCTTATGCTAGAGAGATTTGATCTGTACCTCTTTGATTTACCAATTGACATAAAGCAAGCTTTGGCAAAAATGGAAAGTTCACTTTATCTAGTTTAGGGTTAGTTCATCATGTAATGTCCAAATGCTTAGAATAACAACTTGGCACATTGGTTTTGCATTTAATTCTTGAGTGTAACTTGGTTTAAGGACCTGTAATCTAGCCTAAAGCAAGCTGAGTTCAAATTGCAAGATTATGAACATGCTTTGGTTAAGAACAAAAGGTGAATTTTTGCCAACTTGTGAAATTCGAATCTCTCAAGTTATGAGGTTGTTTGATGAGTTCTTGGACATTTTGGAAAGCTTGGAATGTGTACTACAATCCATCTTTGAAATGCAAATTGAAATTCCAAGTGGAAGGGTATGAAAAATGGCCTTGAAGTGGGGTAGAAAACCTTGTCAAAATAGGTTAAAATTTCACTAAGTTAAAAATGGTTTAGTGCCCTTATTCAAAAAATTGTAACTTGAGATACAAGCTTCAAATGAGAAAACTTTGTGAATCAAAGTTGTAGATTATGCAACAAGCTACAACTTTCATGTTTGGACTTTTGTTTGAATCCAAATGGATCTTGGTGAAAAGGTGGGGTAAAGTTGGGGAAAAATTAGGGTTTTTCATAACTTAGAAAAATTCTAAGTTATGAAAATTTCCATTTTCTAACCCTAATTTGCAATTTGTGATTTATGGTGAACAAGTTTCATGATTTGGCATGTTTTGATGAAAAATTAATCTTGACTCTTGATTTTGACCAAAAAGTCAAAGTTTGACTTTTCAGTATACAGTCAAAACTGATCAATTGACTGGGAAATTCAACTGTCAATCTTGTGTACTTGGGATCTTTTGAACTTGTTGAGCATGTCAAGATAATTCCATGGGGTCCTTGAGTCCATATGTGAGCTTGGTTTGCCATTGGCTAGGTCAAACAGTCAAAAATTGCCTTTGTACAATCAAAACCCTAAAAATGACCATTTTGCCCTTTTGGTGATCTGATCAAATTTCTTGGGGAATTGTGATCCAAACTTGACCAAATGATTCATATGAGTTCATAATGTTGATGTGGGTCAAATTTCATGAAGTTTGACTGTCAATTGGCCACAGTTGACTTTTTCCCCAATACAGTTGATTTCTAGGTCAACTGTCCAAGTGACTGGGCAAAACTTGGAATCAAGGCTTGAAATTTGATATGGGTAAACTTGGGAGTCCAATATGAAGCATGAAAGTCATCTTAGGCATTTTAGGTCAAAATATATTTGTGCAAACACAAACCCTAATTTTGAGTCCACAGTGCAAGGAGAGGTCTTGAGCAGATGAAACCCTAACTGAGTCTTGAGCTTCAAAGGCTTTGTGGTGAGAAATCAATGAGAAATGGGAGGGCAAATTTTGGGGTACAACAGTTGCCCCTGTTCAATCTTCTTGAATCCGAAGAGTTAGATGGGCAAGCTTGCCTTTCGTGACTCGAGGGTAAGAGGAGATTGGACACTAGAGTGCCCAGAAATTTTCACTCGCCAAAGCAATGGATGCGGGAATGGGCTTAGAGATGCCATTTGGAGATGGGCTTAACGATGCCATCTGGGAGAGTGACAGAAATCTTGTCGGGGATGGGCTTAGAGATGCCATCTGGACGGGAATATCGGGAAAGTGTCCAAGCCTTGGACCATTTCTGAACTGGGGTTCTGAACAAGCAATAGATTGACATCCGTTGTTGGGAGGAATCTGTAAACTGTTTTCAGTGGTTTGGAGAAGAAACTGAACAAGCGATAGGTTAACATCCGTTTACTTGGAGAACCCGTGAACTGTTTTCAGAAGTTGCATCTGAACAAGTTGATAGATTAACATCCGTTGTTGGGATGAATCCATGAACTGTTTTAAGAAATCTTGAAGAAGAATCTGAACAAGTGACAGGTTAACATCCGTTTACTGGGAGGACCCGCGAACTGTTTTCAGAAATCTTGAAGTTGAATAAGCAATAGAGCAGCATCCGTTGTTGGGAAGCGTCCGTAAACTGTTTTCAAAAGTTGCATCTGAACAAGTCGATAGATTAACATCCGTTGTTGGGATGAATCCATGAACTGTTTTCAGAAATCTTGAAGAAGAATCTGAACAAGTGACAGGTTAACATCCGTTTACTGGGAGGACCCGCGAACTGTTTTCAGAAATCTTGAGATTTGAATGATTTTAGTCTGTCGACTGATCTTACCTGAAAAAGGCAAAGAGTTAGTTGTATGCAATGCTATGATGCATGATACAATGTATATTATGTGTTATGAATGTAAATGGATGCGTATGTAAGTTGGAGAGTTGTCTTGCACAGGATAGATGAATCCGGGATAGCGGAAGATAGAAGTATCCTGACTGCTGTCGGGGAAAATAAGTCCTGGGTTGTTGCTGGGGAACCTGGAGCTTGGGTTGTATACCAATCTTCTGGGGAATTCCTGAAGTCTTCTACTGGGGAGTTCCAAACTAGTAGACTCATGCTGGGGAGGCCAGATTGAGAATCTTCGGCTTGATGGGAAGTAACCCTGGCGACTTCACTGGGGAACTCAAGATTTGCCCTCTCCAAAACTCTGTGGGGAGAAGGTTCAATGGTCTGGCTCCGCTGGGGATACTGAAGCTTAAACTCTGAGGGGAATTGAATTCGGAGGATTCCCTGGCTGGGGATTTGCAAAGATAAGTTACTGTTGGGGTATTTTGATGAACTCCGCTGGGTATAGGGAGAATTTTGGCGAGCGCGATCTTCCGTGGTGGTTAGCTTGAGAAGAATCTGAACAAGCGATAGGTTAACATCCGTTACTTAGAGAACCCGTGAACTATTTTCAGAAATCTTGAAGTTGAATCAGCAATAGAGCCGCGTCCGTTGTTGGGAGGCGTCCGTAAACTAATTTCAAAGGTTGCATCTGAACAAGCTGATAGATTAACATCCGTTACTTGGGAAGAATCCATGAACTGTTTTCAGAAGTCTTGAAGAAGAATCTGAACAAGTGATAGGTTAACATCCGTTGTTGGGAAGAATCTGTAAACTTGTTTCAGAAGTCTTGAAGTTGAATCAGCAATAGAGCCGCATCCGTTGTTGGGAAGCGTCCGTAAACTAATTTCAGAGGTTGCATCTGAACAAGCTGATAGATTAACATCCGTTACTTGGGAAGAATCCATAAACTGTTTTCAGAAGTCTTGGGAAGAATCTGAACAAGTGATAGGTTAACATCCGTTTACTTGGAGAACCCGTGAACTATTTTCAGAAATCTTGAAGTTGAATCAGCAATAGAGCCGCATCCGTTGTTGGGAAGCGTCCGTAAACTAATTTCAGAGGTTGCATCTGAACAAGCTGATAGATTAACATCCGTTACTTGGGAAGAATCCATAAAAATGTTTTCAGAAGTCTTGGGAAGAATCTGAACAAGTGATAGGTTAACATCCGTTTACTTGGAGAACCCGTGAACTATTTTCAGAAATCTTGAAGTTGAATCAGCAATAGAGCCGCATCCGTTGTTGGGAAGCGTCCGTAAACTAATTTCAAAGGTTGAGAAGAGTCTGAACAAGTCGGTAGATTAACATCCGTTGTTGGGAAGAATCCGTAAACTTGTTTCAGAAGTCTTGAAGAGGAACCTGTGTAGGGCTTCCTGATGAGCTTGTGTAAAACTGCATAGGTTTTGAACACTTTTGACATTCGAATGCCCCAAGTGGTGATGTAGATAAATTCCTGGCTTATTACAGGTGTTGGTCTACAATCGGTCGTTCACAGATGTTTCCTGGATTGTTACAGGTGTTGATCTGGAATTCTTCAGACATGCCCTGGCTGGATACAGGAATCGAATCTGGAAAGGTGATAGTTGATAGATATGCCCTGGCTGGATACAGGAATCGAATCTTCAAACTCTTCAAACGTGCCCTGGCTAGATACAGGAATCGAGTCTGGAAATGTGGTCAACAGATGTGCCCTGGCTGGATACAGGAATCGAATCTGGAGATGTTGTAGTTGAACACTTTTGACATTCGAATTCCCCAAGTGGTGGTGAAGGAGTCTTGAATCAGATTACTCTGCATATTGAGAGATTTCTTGAAATCTTGACTAGACTGCCCCAGGTTAATTGAATTTTGAAAGATCTGTTGGACCTTGACCGGACTGCCCCTGGTTAATTGAATTTTGAAAGATCTGTTGGACCTTGACTGGACTGCCCCAGGTTAATTGAATTGTGACATGTCATGCCCCTTGTTGATAGGAGATTTGATGGAAGTGTTATCCTCTTGAAGTAATTTTGACTTACTGAGAGAGTTTTCGTTCCTCCGAACAATCGCTGTATGAATTTCTTCGCTGTCAAACAAAAAGGTCAAATGCAGACAGTGATATTCGGATAATGCAAAGTTTATGTTTGTCTCGAAGTTTTTTTTTCGTTTTGAAAAATGCGTTTTTAGCAGAAAACTTTTCATAAGACAAGTTAACACAAGATTTAGAGCAAAGCCCTACAGGAGTCAGGATACCTTTTGTAACAGTATGCTTTCGAACTAAACCATGCTTCAATTAGGACTTTTGAAGGGTTGTAACATGGCCTGGTTCACGGTTTAAGAAACAAAGGATAAAGGCTCAAAGTATATTTGTACCCACCCGCTCTTCGTGATGTTCTCCGACCTAAGCTCAGTTAATTGCGTCATACTCTGTTTCGAGTTTGGAACGACTTTTAGGCGATGGTTCACCAGTTGAATTTTTGGGAGACAGTCATCATCTCCTTTTTCTTTTTCAACACTTTTCATGTTGTCGAGGATTTTGTAATGACCTCACTATTTTGATTTTGATTTGTTATCCCTAACTTTTGCCTGACTGTTACCGTTTTTCGGGATTACTGTCAGCGGGATGCCCCAGCTTTCTTAAGCCTCCTTTATAGGTTTTGGCTCAGTGGGCTTTTCTCTTTTGAGAGATTGACTGTCTATGTGATAGGGAACCGCCTTTGTCTTTTGATTCCAAAGGAATGCTTTCTTTTTTGATGTCGTTCGTTGTATTAAGAACGGAGAGTTTGCGACTTCAATGCGCGTTTTCTTTTGAATTAACTGAGACACTACCCTGCCCCGGGTTTATATCAAAGGTTTTGATTGTTTAGAACAAAGAACTCCTACTTCTTTGGCTCGAAGGGGTTGACTAGGATTAACTTCCTTATAACTCCAGTGTTTGGGAATTGAAAGAAATGCCTGTACATCATCAGCACGGTCCGTTCAAAAGCATATTGTATAAGATCATGGTATTGTTTCGTCATCCTCCTTCTAAAGGCTTACAGCTTTTTATCAAGAGTCAGATATCATAAAGAAAAGCATAAGAGTAGTGAAACGAATGGATGAATTCAAGACAAACATATGCAATGCATTAATGAAAACAGAGTTTAACATCAACAGATAATTGTTTGATAGCAAAAGAAATTACAACTTTGAAAATTCAAAAGAAGCAAAAGTCTCTCAGCTCGAGCTTCGTCACTTCAAGTGGAGAACCCTCTAACGGAAGATTTTCATCTCGCCGTCTGGCATGAATTCCAGCACCCCAATGTCGATCAGATCTTGAATCTTGTTCTTCAAGGCCCAACAGTCGTTGGTGCCGTGTCCCGGGCTGTAGGAGTGGTAAACACAGAATGCGTCGGGATTATAGTGAGGAGAGGAGATATTGGGCTTCTGAGGAGGATCCTTTACGGTAAGCAAATTGACCTCCAACAGGCGCTTCAGTATGAAGAATGATGGTATTTCAGTCTCCGTGAACTGTCTTCCCGACTTTTCTTGTTTACGCCGATTACCCCGTTGACGCTGGCGAGGTTGTTGATGGGATTGTGACCCTGAAGCAAGTAAATGAGCTTTCCCCTTGTCTTCTTGAGTGGAGGGAGGCTGAGCGGTGACTTGCTCCTCAACCTCAGATGTTTGCCCCAGTTGGTTGTTTGGAAGCAGTTGGCGGACAAGAACTCTGAGTTCCTCTTGTCTTTGAGATAGGTCTTGGATGAGAGCCATCTGGCCCACCAACTGTCCCATCATTTGAGTCCTTAGTGTTGTCAGATCAAATTGCAGCTCCGCAATCTGATCACTCCTGGCATTGTCGGAATTCCCCAAACCCTTGGTGAGGAGAGCTTTCATCTCTTCTTTCCCCAGAGACAAGTTCAGGAACATCTCCTGCAGCTGAGCAGTCTGGTCTTGGATGTCTTTGACAGACCGTTCTAGAGCCATCTCTTGCTGAAATAAACAGCAGGAGAGTAAGGAAACCTGAAAAAGGAAAGATGGTCAAAATGCAATGCATGATATGTGGATGCATGCTTTCAAGGATCTCTTGGGGTAAACACAAGAAATATGTTAGAGGTTGAACCCTGCTCTTGGATTGGAGATCTCTGCACCGGTGGACGTCCTTCCACGAGAATCAAGCTCACCATGTCAAGTGGGTCATAGCCACTGATTCAAGTTATTGTTCTTGGACTTTGATTGGAGAGCTTTGTATCGGTGGATGCCTTTCCACTAGAATCAAGCTCACCATGTCGAGTGGGTCATAGCCACTGATTCAAGTTGTTGTACTTGAAATTTGATGGTATTGGTTAGAGGAGAAACCTCTTGCCCCTTGGTAGACGTCTAGTTCAATGTAACCCTGCATCAAAAGAACCTTCGAGATCCTTGAAATGGTTATTGAAAATGCTATGGTATGATGTTATGATGTTATGTACATGTATGCAAAAAAGCAGGCAAGTGTATATACAGGCAAACATATTCACACAAAGCAAACAAGTCCTTAGGTTTAGGCTTGCATGAGGTTCAGGTACTACCCTCTTTCAGTTTGTTGGTTTAAAACCTGTCCTATCAAAAGTAACCGGGTTCTAAAGGGATCTCATATCATTGGCTACCCTCAATCGGTCATAACTCCAGCATCGCAACCTTTTCTCGCGGCCGGAACCATCTCGAGAGTTTAGCCTCAATGAGTGTAGCATACTGCTACTGTTCTAATGGCCAAGTTGGTCAATTTAGGGTTCTAAGGTCGGTTGGTGCTTAATGACTCCTTGGAAGACCCATATTCTCCCCGTTTCAACACGAGGGATATCGGTACAGACCAAGACGCCACACTAACGTAGCCACTGCTTCACCCATGTCGGTATACCCAGGACAGGTCCCTCGCAGATTATGCTACCTAAAAAGGTTTCCCCCAGATCCGGGTTAGGATCTATAAAACTCCGATACAAAGCCCATAAATGTAGAGCAAACAAAGCAATCAATTGAAAGTAAAGGTGATCTAAACCCTAAGGTAACCCCACTTTTAGAATAGTCCCCAGCAGAGTCGCCAGTTCTGTGATACGGTGGGAGAACTGACTAGTGTTTTGCGTTCGTATTCGCACTTGTGCGGTTGAGCAAGAGTCGCCACCGACTTTTTATTTTATCCTAAGGAAAGGTTTTAAAAAGCACAGCAAAAACCTTTGAGATTTTTCTTGGGTTCGGGGAGTAGATTATAGAAGGGGAAGGTATTAGCACCCCTTCTATCCATGGTTATCCATGGGCTCTTAGGTACTCGCTTAGATCAACTTGCCTTATTTTTCAATTGTTTGAAATGGTGCTTTGTGTATGGTTTTGAAAATGTTTTGAAAAGATGCCTTGTGCTAGGCTAACCTTGTAACAATTCTTTACTCGAATGTTTTACAAAAGGTGTTTTATCTTTTAAAAAGATGTTTCAAGGGTTTGAAAAGTTGATTTTGAAAGTGCTTGTGAAGTGGGTTTTGAAATTAGGCAAGTGTTTTCTTGGCAAATTGACAAGTACTTAAGAGTTTATCTACCCTAAAGTTTTCTCAAAGGTTTTGTTATGTTTTAAACCCTTTTGACAAATTTGTTCCACCATTGCATTTGGTGGACAATCTTGTCTTAGGAGATGAAAGGGACAGGCGCGGGTCATCGTTTAGACCATAGTTGCAATAGTGTTGAATGTCTTTGGGCAATTTTCTTTAAAAGGGACTTGATCATTTTATTTAGGCATCATTTTGAGGGACTATGATCACTTGATTGTTTGTTTTACCCAAAGAAATTCAACATGCAATATGGCCCATTTTTTGAAAGGCAACAAAGTGGAGTACCCTAGGGGGTGCAAGTGTGAGATGTGTTGTTTATTTTCATGCTCATTCATCTTGTATTAGGTCCAACTATTTTTTATCGTTTTTCGCACGCAAACCCTAATTCTAACATGGCATAATTAGAAAGCGTATAAAGTGCGAAATTTAAATTCCTACGTTATTACAACATAATAATATAGGGAGGGGGGTACAAATTTACAAATGGGGGATATTTAGACAAGAATTTAAATCTAAATTATTACATCATTTTTGAATATTTGCAAGGTAAATAAATTGCATAATTAAATGGAAATGAAGTAAATATGCAAAATGCAAAAAGAAAGTTTTTATATGTATGAAAAAAAAGTATGGTTTATGTAAAATAAAACAAGAAAATAAAAAGGTATTATTTTTGAGTATTTTCAACTTTTAGGGCAAAAACCCTAATTTCAATTAAAATGGATATTAATTACTTAATTCATATAATATTTATTATTTACATACAAAAATAAATAAAATATGGTATACTTGTAAAAAAGGTCATTTTTTAGTATTAAATATTAAAAATAAAATATGTACATTTTTTGGCATTTTTACTCTAAGTATATTAATATATATATATATATATATATATATATATATATATATATATATATATATATATATATATATATATATATATATATATATATATATATATATATATATATATATATATATATATATATATATATATATATATATATATATATATATATATATATATATATATATATATATATATATATATATATATATATATATATGTATACTTATATTATTTTAAATATGTATTATATACAAATAATAATAATATTCAATTTTTTTCAAACAAATAGTATTTTTTATATGAAATATTTTCAGAGGGTAATATAAAATAAAAATAAAAATAGAAGTATTTTTTACATATTTTTTTATTTTATTCTAAGTAATAATATATATCTATTTATATACAAATCAAAAGAAAATCAAATAAAAACCAAATAAAAATCAAAAAATGATGAGAAAAATATTTTCAAAATTTTAATATGTTGAGAAAAAATAAATGAGTCAAATAAAAAAGGAAAAGGTCAAAAATGTTAAAAAATGAAGCAAATGGGCTCAGGGGTGTGAAACAGAAAAAATGGTGTGGATAGTAAAATAATACAGGCCCAGCCCAATCCACTTCTTCTTCAACCTTTGGCCAAAACGCGCGCCTTGTTACAGAGATTCAAACATCCTGATTCTTTGAGATTTTGCACAAACTTTCAACACAAAACATGTCAAGCATTGAATCACGATTCCAAATATATAAAAAACCCATCCTAACTCTCAGAAATGAGAGAGAATTTTATCAATCCCAAATCTTGACCTAAACTTTCTGCCATTTTCAAAGCTTAAATTCTCTCAACTTAGGCAAAAGAAATGAAATGTAAAGATATGTACATGCTCAGGGCTATGAGTAGAACCTTGTTTCTTCACAAACTTAAGACTAAAGATGCATAATAAGAGAGATACGAGTTCAAAATTTTACCTATTCAGTTGAACTTCTATCTGGAGAATGAGGAACTTTCAGTGCAAGGTGATGATTGGAAAAGCTTCCTTGAGGTCCAGGGATACTATTCCAATGTTTACTTTGTCTTGAAACTTCTTGTATCGAGCTGTGGAACTTCAACTGCAAAAGGAAAAAATGAAAATGGTGGAAGCTGTTAGAGGGATTACAGGTCAGGTTTTAGGTCATGGTTAGCTTGCATACATGCTAGGGAATGTGTATGAATTTATTTTGGTAAGAATGCTCGAGGGAAATGGGAGTTGGCACTCAAACTGTAGAGGCAACTCTGTTTTTGCAGTTTGAGGATGATTCTGAGATGGAGGGTGTTTTGGAGGTGCAAGAGTCGTGTCTCAGCTTGGTTATGTTCTTTGGAAGGTGTTTGATCAGTTTGTTCTTGTGTGCTAATGCTGAGATGAAAAGTTGTTACAAGTTATGGGACTTTCTTCTTTTTTAAGCAACAAAATGCAACTTGGCTTTCTAGGCATGTAGGGGGCCTCCTAATGTGCTGCATAATCCCTCATTGATCAGAGTGTTATGCTCATAATCTTATGCTAGAGAGATTTGATCTGTACCTCTTTGATTTACCAATTGACATAAAGCAAGCTTTGGCAAAAATGGAAAGTTCACTTTATCTAGTTTAGGGTTAGTTCATCATGTAATGTCCAAATGCTTAGAATAACAACTTGGCACATTGGTTTTGCATTTAATTCTTGAGTGTAACTTGGTTTAAGGAACTGTAATCTAGCCTAAAGCAAGCTGAGTTCAAATTGCAAGATTATGAACATGCTTTGGTTAAGAACAAAAGGTGAATTTTTGCCAACTTGTGAAATTCGAATCTCTCAAGTTATGAGGTTGTTTGATGAGTTCTTGGACATTTTGGAAAGCTTGGAATGTGTAATACAATCCATCTTTGAAATGCAAATTGAAATTCCAAGTGGAAGGGTATGAAAAATGTCCTTGAAGTGGGGTAGAAAACCTTGTCAAAATAGGTTAAAATTTCACTAAGTTAAAAATGGTTTAGTGCCCTTATTCAAAAAATTGTAACTTGAGATACAAGCTTCAAATGAGAAAACTTTGTGAATCAAAGTTGTAGATTATGCAACAAGCTACAACTTTCATGTTTGGACTTTTGTTTGAATCCAAATGGATCTTGGTGAAAAGGTGGGGTAAAGTTGGGAAAAAATTAGGGTTTTTCATAACTTAGAAAAATTCTAAGTTATGAAAAGTTCCATTTTCTAACCCTAATTTGCAATTTGTGATTTCTTGGTGAACAAGTTTCATGATTTGGCATGTTTTGATGAAAAATGAATCTTGACTCTTGATTTTGACCAAAAAGTCAAAGTTTGACTTTTCAGTATACAGTCAAAACTGATCAATTGACTGGGAAATTCAACTGTCAATCTTGTGTACTTGGGATCTTTTGAACTTGTTGAGCATGTCAAGATAATTCCATGGGGTCCTTGAGTCCATATGTGATCTTGGTTTGCCATTGGCTAGGTCAAACAGTCAAAAATTGCCTTTGTACAGTCAAAACCCTAAAAATGACCATTTTGCCCTTTTGGTGATCTGATCAAATTTCTTGGGGAATTGTGATCCAAACTTGACCAAATGATTCATATGAGTTCATAATGTTGATGTGGGTCAAATTTCATGAAGTTTGACTGTCAATTGGCCACAGTTGACTTTTTCCCCAATACAGTTGATTTCTAGGTCAACTGTCCAAGTGACTGGGCAAAACTTGGAATCAAGGCTTGAAATTTGATATGGGTAAACTTGGGAGTCCAATATGAAGCATGAAAGTCATCTTAGGCATTTTAGGTCAAAATATCTTTGTGCAAACACAAACCCTAATTTTGAGTCCACAGTGCAAGGAGAGGTCTTGAGCAGATGAAACCCTAACTGAGTCTTGAGCTTCAAAGGCTTTGTGGTGAGAAATCAATGAGAAATGGGAGGGCAAATTTTGGGGTACAACAATATTCTTTTATGATTCCATCAGAACTAGAACCTTCTGAAACAGTTTCTTTCTGAGCTTCTTGTAATTTATTTTTAATAACATAATTTTCATTTTCGAGTTTAGAAATGGTTTATTTTAGCTCAGAGTTTTTTGTTTTAAGATTCCTAGTTTCTTCATAATCAGATACTAGATCCTTTTTCAAGTTCTTGTTTTTGACTCGAAGCTGCTGATATCTTTCAAGAATTTCTGACAGAATTTCTTCTAATTGAGATCTAGAAAAGTTAGAGAATACCTCTTCTGCCTCTGAGTTTGATTCTGATTCAGATGATCCAGAGTCATCTGATACATTAGCTATTAAGGATATGTTGGCTCGTTCATCTTCTAATTCTATTTCAGCATAAGAAGATTCTGAGTCATCCCATGTTGCCATAAGGCTTTTCTTCTTTTCTTTAAATAACTTCCTTTTAGGTTTGTCTTTTTGAAGATTTGGACAATTGCTTTTGTAACGACCTTGTTCATTGCATTCGTAGAAAACAATATCTTTGCTTCTAGACTTTTTGTACCGAGAGTTTGATTCAGAATGACTGTTTGATCTTCTGGGATTTCTGAGTTTTTGTCTGTGGTTCCATAATTTTCGTACCCTTTTGGAGAGGAGAGATAATTTGTCTTCTTCTGATGCAGATTCTCCAGAACTTTCTTCTTCTTCCTGAAAAGCTTTAGTTTCATATTTTTTTTATTAGATTTAAGAGCGAGGGAATCACATTTCTTTTGATGCTCATCTTCTTCTAGTTCAATTTCATGACTTCTCAATGAGCTGATAAGTTCCTCAAGAGATATCTTGTTCAGATCTTTGGCAAGCTTTAAAGCAGTTACCATAGGTCTTCATTTCTTGGGTAAACTTCTGATGATTTTCTTTACATGATCTGCTATTGAGTACCCTTTGTCCAGAACTTTTAGACCAGCTACCAGAATTTGAAACCTTGAGAACATTGTCTCAACTATTTCTTCTTCCTCCATTTTGAATGCTTCATATTTCTAGATGAGTGCAAGGGCTTTTGTTTCTTTTACTTGTGTGTTGTCTTTATGCATCATCTTCAGAGAGTCAAAGATGTTCTTGGCAGAATCTCTGTTAGTTATTTTCTCATACTCAGTGTAAGAGATAGCACTTAAGAGAATTGTTCTGGCTTTGTGATGGTTTTTGTAATCTTTCTTCTGTTGATCAGTCATCTTCTTTTTGTCAATGTTCTGACCGCTTGTATCAACTGGGTGAATGAAAAGCCATCAGTAACCATATCCCAGAGATCAATGTCATAAGCCAGAAATAAACTTTCGATTTTTTCTTTCCAGTAATCAAAATTTTCACTGTTAAATATTGGAGGTCTGCAGCTGATTTTGCCTCTATCATCATGATTATCATTGTTGATGATATGACTTGGTCCCACCATGGTGTTTTTCTTGCTAGGATCTTTTTCTGACACGGTTAATTGTTAGCACCCAAAACCAGGTGCTCTGATACCAATTGAAGGATAGAAAAACACAAGAAAGGGGGATTTGAATTGGGGTTTTGAAAACTTAAATTAAAAGTGACACTTGATTTTTATCCTGGTTCGTTTGAATTGGGATATGAATCAAAAATATGTATAGTAGTGTTTATAGAAAACTATATCGCAACTGTGGTTTTTTACACAAAGTTTAAGCACAATGAAGATAATATGAAAGACAGCTTAATAGTGTTCTTTGTACGTATGTCTGCCAATGTGATTTCTTCTTCAAGTCTTATTTATATACGCAAAGCTTTTGAGAACCGTTGGAGTCACTAGAATCTGTTTTTGGAATGTTGATGAATAGAGTTGAATGCACTTTCCAAAAATAAAGATCTTGTCTAGAAACTGTTGTTACTTTATGATGAGCTTTTAAATGAATTGTAACGCTTCAGAATAACTTCAGTACTCAGAATATGATACATCAGAGTTTGACTTACGCTTGGTGCTGAGTCTTTAGAACTTTATTTTGAGACTTCTTTTGTTCTTCCAGAACTTCTCTTATCAGAGTCAGACTTTTACTTGCAGCATTTGGTGCTTCAGAAGATATGACTGCAAAACTTCTTTTATAGGAATCATAATTTTAGTTGCACCATTGGTGCTTCAGAAGATATATTTGTAGAACTTCTTCTATTAGAGCGTGTTACATGAATTTGCTTCTAAGGTCTGTACGTCTCGTCATAGCTTCACAATGCAATTCTCTCATCAACAACTATGCTTTTTATCAGAACTTCTCTGCATATTTAATACACTATTAGATAGGAAATTTGTTATATATATATATATATATATATATATATATATAGATAGGAAATTTGTTATATATATATAATACACTATTAGATAGGAAATTATATATATATATATATAGATAGGAAATTTGTTATATATATATATATATATATATATATATATATATATATATATATATATATATATATATATATATATATATATATATATATATTCGCTATCATCAAAATTATTACAAGATGTAGAACCAAACTATGTTCTAACAGTGAGACCATTTTCTTTCACTTTTGGGATTTTATCAATATTTTCCTTTTCTTTTGGAATAAATAAAGTTCGGTGGCAACTCTATAATTTTTTGTGGCGCGACACATAGCAAGATACCAATCAATAAGATCTTCATTGAAGTTCTTTGACTCAATTTGGGATACAAAGCCATAAGGTTATATATCTTGTTAAGTGAAGATCGAGCTGTGACTCCATTATAAATATCTTCGATGACATTCTGCTTTGAATAATTTCTTGATGTCCTCCATTCTTTGGGAAAATCCCGATGATTATTATTTGAATCCTTACTTTGGTGATCTTCTGATTAAATTTGGTCTTAATCTTAAACTTTATATTGATCTTTTACTTGACCATGATCTTGTTTTTTATTTTGATGTTGATCTTGATCTTTGTCTTGATCTACTAGAGATATTTTCTCCAAAATAATTGCACATTTACAACATCTTTTTCTATCGACTTTCGATTTATTTCACCAAATATAACATGAACTGATTCTTTTATAAACAAAGTTTTTTTACTATAAATTCTAAAAGCTTTACTATCATAAAAATAGTCCTTCATCAACTTTAACCTCAAACTATGAGAACTTTTCAAATGACAGATCTAGTTGCACACTTATCACTTTTCAATTAGAAAAGTTGGTCTTGATCTTGAACTTTATATTGATCTTTTACTACACCATGATCTTGTTCCTTGTTTTGATGTTGATATTGATCTTTGTCTTGATCTACTAGAGATATTTTTTCAAAATACTTGTACATTTAACAATATCTTTTTCTACCGACTTTGAGTTTATTTTATCAAATACAACATGAATTTATTATTTTATTAACATTTTTTTTTACTATAAACTCTAAAAACTTTACTAGCACTGAAATATCCTAAAAATAGTCATTCATCAACTTTAGTGTCAAACTATAAGAACTTTTCGAATAACGGATGTAGTCGCACACTTATCACTTTCCTATAAGAAATTATAAAATGTGTAAAAAAATAATAAATGCAATCAATAATAGGAGAAAGAGAAACCTAAAAATATTTTAAATTAATGAAAATAAAATAATAAATATGTCACAAATAAAATGATTTAGTGTTCATACAAACTAATAAAAAATTTCTTTAAGTTAATTAGACTAGTTTGTAAGTGTTCAACTCACAAATGTTAATATTATTAGATTGATATTATGATTTAGATTTGAACTCAAAAATTTACAATTGTGCATATAAGTTTATAATTTTTAATTTCTTTCTCAAATTTTAGAAATATATCAATCTTCAATTTTTTTAGTGAAAACTGTTGATGCACAAAGAAGAGATGAAAGACAAAAGGAATATATTAAATGACGGCTACAAAAATACGGAATAATGATTTACAATGAATTACATTGAGCTACCTCACTAGGCTATTTATACACAAAACTTAAATCTAAAATATATCTTCAAACAAAGATATAAGAAGATCTAAGATATATATCTTGTAACAAATATATAAACAATCTAAAAGATATTCCTAAATATAAATTAATTATAAAATCTAAATTAATTCTAACATCATCCCTTAATTTATATTTTATCCAAAACTGACAAGACCAATTCCATCCTTCAAGCAAAGAAATTGATCAGTTTTGATAGCCTTTGTCAGAACATATACCAGCTGCTTCTGGATGCTAAAATTCACAACTTCTAATATTCCATTCTAAACTTGATTCCTCGGAAAATGATACTTGGTCTCAATATGCTTGCTTCTCCCATGCAACACTGGATTATTGGCAAAATTGATTGCATACTTGTTATCAATCATCAGCTTCAGAGGTTTATTTACCTCAATCTTCAGATCTTTCAGCAAGTTCAGAATCCACACAACTTGACACACAGTTAGAGCGTCTGCAATATATTCAGCTTCACAAGTTGACAGTGCAACAACAGGTTGTTTCTTGGAACACCAAGAAATAAGACCTCCCAGAAATGTGAATAAGTACCCAAAAGTACTTCTTCTGTAACCTCTATCTCCGCACCAATCAGAATCAGAATAACTCAGAAGTTCTGATTAGATCTTTCTTTCAAACGGAAGTAACACTCCATATTTCAGAGTTCCTTTTACATACCCCAGAATCCTGATAGCAGCTTGGTAATGAGACCACTTTGGTTTGCTCATAAATTTGTTAACTATTCCAACTGCATAGCAAATATCAGGTCTAGTATTACACAAATACCTTGGAGAACCAACCATTTGTTTAAAGGTTGTAGTATCCACATCCTCTCCATCAGAATCAGAGTCCAACTTCTGATTCGTATCAGCAGGTGTGATAGAACCCTTGCAATTTTATAACTCAAATCTCTTTAGAAGCTCTAGTTCCTACTTCATCTGATGTAAAATGATTCCTTTCTCAGAGTACATAAATTCTATCCCTAGAAAAAAACTCATTTTTCTAAGATCTGTCTCTCAAACGCATTCATCAGAACCTTCTTGAACTTAGTTATTTCTTGTTCAGAACATCCTGTTAGCAATATGTCATCAACATACAAACAGACCAGAATCATATTACCTTCTGAAGTATGCTGAACATAAACACCATTCTCTATCTCACACTTCTGAAACCCTTGTTCCTTGAAAAATGAATCAATCTTCAAATTCCAAGCTCTGGGCGCTTGCTTTAATTCATACAAGCCTTTGTGTAATTTGAACACCATCCCTTCCTGATTCTTTTTCTCAAATCCAGAAGGTTGTTATACGTATACCTCTTCTTGCAATGGACCATTCAGAAATGCAGATTTTACATCTAAATGCATCAGAGGCCAAATTTCTGTCAGCAGCTATTACAATCACTAGTTTGATTGTTTCATGTCTTGCTATAGGTGAAAACACTTCAAAATAATCCAGCCCAGGCTTCTGTAGAAAGTCTCTTGCTACTAATCTTGCTTTATGTTTGCCAATTGATTCAGCTGGCTTTAGCTTCTGCTTGAAAACCCATATGATGTTGATGGTTTTCTTGCCTTTTAGAAGTTTTGTCAGCTTCCAAGTCTTGTTTCTCTCTGTAGCATCAAGTTCTTCTTTCATGGATTGTAACCAAACTTGCTGCTTAAGAGCCTCTTTCGTACTCACGGGTTCAGAGTCTACTAACATTGAACACTGAATAACTTCTCCTTCAGTGTCTTGCAACATGTCAAACTCTACAAATCTTCTTGGTATATTTCTGACTCTATGTGGCCTCTAAACTTGTTCAGAATCACCTTCTGATTCTGGAACAATATATCCTTTTAGACTTTCTTCAAAAGTTTGACTACCACCATAAGCTCCACCTTTGTTGCTTCTGGACATCGTTCATAACCACTACCTTCAGAAATACCATCTTCAAAAATTGGATCACTTTCAGAAGCTCTGCCTTCAGAAGTTCCACTTTCAGAGTCATGATCACCATCAAAGACTGAATTTCCTTGAGAAGCTACTCCTTCAGAAGGTCCATCCTTAGAGTCATTATGTCCACCAGAAACATGATCATATTTAGAAGTTTGTCCTTCAGAACCTACGTCTTTAGAGTTTTCCCTTCCAGAAGCATGATCACCACCAAATTTTGGATCATCATCAAAATTTAGATCAGAATCAGATTCACCATCTGACTCACCTTCAGAGTTTCCAAGAGTCATCATCTTCTGACTCTTTAGAATCAGAATCTTCTTCGGATTCTGACTTGTCTTCGAAATCTTCATCGTCGTCTTCTGATTCTGACTCGTATTCAAACACTCCATAATCAGAATATTCAGAGTCATATTCTTCCCCTTCAAAATCAGAAAATGACAATTTCACCGGTTCCTCATCAGATTCATAAGCCATAAATAGCACAAAATCATCATCTGAATCTCCTCTTACTATTTTTACTTCTTCTTTGTTTGACCAACAATCTTTTACATAGTGACCAAAGTTCTTGCAACAGTAACACTGAACATTCTTCTTGTCAGACTTCTCCTTTCCCTTCTGGACTTTCTTCTGCCTATCAGAATTTGAAGCTTCTGACCTTTGATCACCATTAGTTTTCTTCCTGGCTTCTGACCAAGTTTGCTTCTGATACTTCTTACCAGAAGTTACTTTCAGAGCCTGCTGCTCTACTTCCCTCTCAGAAGTTCTCGCAGTCATATGCAACTCACGCGCCTCTAGACTACTTTGCAGCTCTTCAACTCTCATGGTGCTCAGATCTTTGGAATGTTCAATTGCTACCACAATGTAATCAAACTGAGAAGTTAAAGATCTCAAGATCTCCTCAATGATTACTTGTTCAGGAAAGTGTTTCTCCACAAGATTTCATCTCATTAGTGATCAGAATCACTCTAGAGATGTATTCAGAAACCTTCTCGTTGTCCTTCATGTTGAGATTATCATATTGCTTTCTGAGAGACTAAAGTTTCACCTTCTTCATTGATGCGTCACCATTGTAACATCTAACCAGTGTATCCCACGCAGCCTTTGTTGTTTTAGAATCAGCAATCTTCTCAAACATATTTGCATCCACACATTGATGGATGTAGAACAACGCCTTCTGATCTTTCTTCCTTAGCGTCGTGTGTGTTATCTTTTGTTCCTCTGTTGCGTCTGCTTCTAACATATCATAGCCATTGGTGACAAGATCTAACACATCTTGAGAACCAAATAACACGCGCATCTGGATTTTCAAACGATTCCAGTTTTTGCCATAAAATACTGGAAGCTTGGAATGAATATCGTCGCCGTTCCCGTTCATCTTCTACCTTTGAGCAATTTACGCAGAGTTTCTCAAATCAATATTTCTCAAAACTCCCAGAATTAGAATATTGTAATTCTTAATTACAATAGTTCTTTTCTCCGTGGATTTCGAACCAGAGCTCTAGATATCAATTGTTGATGCATAAAAAAGAGATGAAAGACAAAAAATTTATATTAAATTACGGCTACAAAAATAAGGAATAATAATTTACAATGAATTATATTGAGCTACCTCACTAGACTATTTATACACAAAAATTAAATCTAAAATATATCTTCAAACAAAGATATAAGAAGATCTAAGATATATATCTTCTAACAAAGATATAAACAATCTAAAAGATATTCTTAAATATAAATTAATTCTAACAAAAACCATATTTTACTTGAGTAATGTCTTATTTCAAATTCACTTCTATTTATTTTTTCCTTTAAGAAATAAAGTCTAGCTTCAATGTGCTTACTCCTTTTATATAAAACTGAATTATCCGTAAGATTAATGTCTTATTTGTTGTCGATCCGCAACAACTATTAGATTGACACTATCATTTAGATTTGAACTCATAAATTTACACTTGTGCCTATGACTTTATAGTGATTATTGTCACTTTGTTTACCGACTAAAGCAATAATTTAATAGATTTTAAAAACTAACTAAAATTCAAATAAACAATGATTTAAATATTTTTGTTTTTTTATATTCTATTTAATATTCATTTTTGCTCTTTATATATTTTTATTCATTTTAATTGTTTATCTTTTATATTAATCATTTATCTTTTACCAAATATTAATTCTAATATTTATATTTTGCTAAATAATACAAGTTCGTCATTTTATCTATCTTAAAGTAAAAATTGGATAATTAGAATAAAGAAACAAACACAAAGTATAAGAATAATTAAAAAATAAATAATTAAATGATCAAAATAAGTATTAGAGAGAAAAGATAAATATATTCTAACCAATACAAAAATGAAAATAAATAATAACAATAATAAAAAGTTTTATATCAACTAACATCTTTTATTGAGCAACAAATTTTGCACTTGTCAAAGAAAAGAACCTTACACCACTACATTGTATATTGTATAGATAGATGATAGATCATGATTCCATGCAGCAAATACACAGGAAAAAACATACATATATGAATTACACTATGTCTATTGAACCATTGAGTTATATTTGTTGAAGTTTTATTTATTTATTTAATACATACGAGAGATTGTAGTTTCAGTTTCCTGATCCAGCATGGGAACCTGCATATGAACCAGCTCCTGCTTCAGAATACCCAGACCCAGATCCAGCATGAGAGCCTGCATATGAACCTGCTTCGGAACCTGCTTCAGAACCGGCTCCGGCTCCGGCACGGGAACCCGCTTCAGAGCCTGCTCCTGAACCAGCCCCGGACACAGCATGAGATCCTGCACGAGAACCAGCTTCTGAACCCGCTTCAGAACCGGCTCCTGACCCTGCATGTGAACCAGCTTCAGAGCCTGCTTCAGAACCTGCTTCTGAGCCAGCCCCTGACCCAGCATGAGATCCTGCACGAGAACCAGCTTCTGAACCCGCTTCAGAACCGGCTCCTGACCCTGCATGTGAACCAGCTTCAGAGCCTGCTTCAGAACCTGCTTCTGAGCCAGCCCCTGACCCAGCATGAGATCCTGCACGAGAACCAGCTTCTGAACCCGCTTCAGAACCGGCTCCTGACCCTGCATGTGAACCAGCTTCAGAGCCTGCTTCAGAACCTGCTTCTGAGCCAGCCCCTGACCCAGCATGAGATCCTGCACGAGAACCAGCTTCTGAACCCGCTTCAGAACCGGCTCCTGACCCTGCATGAGATCCTGCATGCGAACCAGCTTCAGAGCCTGCTTGAGAACCGGCTCCTGACCCAGCCCCTGACCCTGCATGAGATCCTGCATGTGAACCAGCTTCAGAGCCTGCTTGAGAACCGGCTCCTGACCCAGCTTGAGATCCTGCATGTGAACCAGCTTCAGAGCCTGCTTGAGAACCGGCTCCTGACCCAGCCTGAGATCCTGCATGTGAACCAGCTTCAGAGCCTGCTCCAGAAGACCCTGATCCCGATCCCGATCCCGAAGCAGAACCAGAACCAGAACCAGAACTTGAACCAGATCCAGATCCAGACCCGGCACCTGCACCAGAGCCAACACCACTACCGCCACCAAGTCCAATTCCTACACCAGAACCCATTCCAATTCCCACACCAGAACCCGTTCCAATTCCCACCCCACCTAGGTTCAACCCAAGATTCTTTCTTGCTGCCCTACTTTCACATGTTATAGCACTCATTGCAACAAGCAAAGCTACAACACCTAAAATCCTCATGAAAGACATTGTGATAAAACTCAAAGATATCGATCAGCACAAGGTTAGAAATTACTTGGAAGTTTGAACTTTTCTGAAGCAAGTATGTAATAGAGGATAGAAAGTTTTAGTTGTAGAGAAAAGTGTTGAGTTATGAATGCTATTTATAGATGATAATGTCTAATATCAACAGTGATAATAATACTATATCTATAATGTGCGTCGGCAACAAGTAGGTGTAAAAGCTGGAAGCGTGCATGCGCATGAAAATGGGACAATGGAGGAAGTGGGTGGTGTCACAAGTCTATTTTTTTCTTCTGGTGTAGAATTTTATAGCAGAAATTATATATATATATATATATATATATATATATATATATATATATATATATATATATATATATATATATATATTCATCGTCATTGTTGAGATGAGGCCATTAGTAACAGTACATGCCACTCACAGGGGCATAATGTATATAGTATATAGGGATAGTGGATTTGATACGTGCCATATCTAAGTTGAAGAAGAAAAACTATTGGAGGATATGTTTTCTTATTTGCAAGACACTAAATCACGTTGAAGATGTAACACATGCGGAGTTAGATAGGTTTTATTAGAATTTTTTATTTTCTTATAGGTTCAGAAGTATATTTTACCTATATGTCTTTCATTTATGTTGGGTAAATTTCTCACACTTTTTCAATGGAGAACCTAAGAAAAACATTTTCTAAATATTCCTTTTTACGTCATTTATAAAATTTAAATCCAACTGGTTGATCTAGAAATATTGAATAAGGATCCTCTCCTCCTGCCTTTTTCCTTGAGCTGCCATTCTACTTTAAATGTAATTATTCTAATAAGGTTTTAATAAGGTATTATCCAAAACAAATATTTAAAAAAGAGTGTTATGAATAATTGGATGATTTATTTCTTTATAATTTCATTTTTTATTTAATTAATTTGTATTTATTATATTGTTATGATATCCAAGCTCTCTCACTTAGAAGGTAGTATTATTTTTTTTTATTCTCTATTATTTATAAATATTGATTAGAAAATGAAAAAGAAAATCAATGATGATTTTCATGCATTCTAGAAGGATTTCATGAATAATATTAAAGTGTCTTGAAAGATTGCAAAATAAATTATTCATCTAGTTCCTGAAGAACATATCAAGCTATTCCTATCCCTGAAGGATTGTAAAACAAATTATTTATATAGTTCTTGAAGAATTTATCAAACTATTTTTGAATGATAGTAAAATAAATTATTTATATATTTCTTGAAAAATTTATTAAACATCCCTTAAAGGTAGAAAAACAATATTTATATAAGTTTCTGAAGAATTTATCAAATATCCAGAAGAATAATAAAATAATATAAATTTATAAAAAATTTATAAAACATTCGTGAAGGGTTGCAAAATAATTTTTTTTCCATAATTATAAAAGCGTAAATCATATAATTCTGACAATTATAAATATTTATATTACTTATAAAACATTTTTTAGGTTAGAAACTCTATAATATTGTTACAATATCAATTATTGTATGTTTGAGATATTAAAAGTTTCTTAACATTGTTACCGTATCAATTGTTCCTCTTTTGTATGTTTTATTAGTAATTTGATGGATTTGTTTGGTGATTTTGAAAAGATAATTATTGTGAAATAAATGAAGATTTTAAAATGTAGGTTTATTAATTAAAATTTTGAAATCAAAATTTTGTTATAGCAGAAAGTTTTGTGAGTATAAAATATATTAATATGTACTTTTAATATGAGTAGAATATATATTATTATTGGGCGTGCATATAATATTTATATTGTGAAAATATAATTTGATGTGTGTATCTATATATACATATAGTAAGATTCAAAATATTTTATATATATATATATATATATATATATATATATATATATATATATATATATATATATATATATATATATATATATATATATATATATATATATATATATATATATATATATATATATATATATATATATATATATATATATATATATATATATATATATATATATATATATATATATATATATATATATATATATATATATATATATGATTGAGGTAAACAAGTGAAAGTGAACTAGAAATTTGATTATAAATTTAGTATTGATATATATATATATATTTTGGGCAATTTATAAAACCATAAAATATTTATGAGATATCATAAATTATTATATATGATAATTTTGGATTAATCATTATATTAGAGTAATATGATGATATTAATGAAATTAATCTTATTAGAATATATACTTATGTGCAATGAAAGACTATACTTGTGATTTGACTAATAAATAAATAAATAAAATTTAATATGACTATACTTGTTGATATGAACTTTCAAAATTATTGGAAGGTTGTTGTTTAATGTATTTAATAAGTATTGTAAAATATTTTATGCTGATAAAATTAATACAATGGTGATAACTGAATATACATTCAATAATATATATATATATATATATATATATATATATATATATATATATATATATAAAAGTGTATTTATTTTGTTTATCTGATATAAATTGTTGCTCGAAAGTTGTTTATAAATTTGTGATTTTTTTGTTTATCTCAATAAAAAAATTAATCACCTTAGAAGGTGTCAAAAAATATGATTTATAGAAATTTCTTTTTAACTATTATAATGACTTTATGGATATTTTAAATTTTTTTTTTATGGATGTTTTGAATTTTCTTTTTATGAATGTTTTAACTTTTATTTTTTAAAAATAATAAAGTGTGTTTGCTTCGTGTTCATTTACTTAATTTAAGTTTGAATAACTTGTATGAGTAAAGTGCACTCATAACTCATTATTATTATTTTAGAAGAATGAATGTCAGCACGTGCGCCACTAATAAAGATATTTGTCTCGTTGATAGTGCAACTACTCACACAATTTTTAAAGATAAACAACATTTCTCTTACTTAGTAAAGCGAAATACTGATGTCAGCATTATATCTGACACCTCAAAAATAGTTGAAGGTTCCGGAAGAGCTAGTGTATTGTTAAGTGGAGGAACAATATTACACAATGAGAAAGCACTATATTATTCTAAATCTAATAGAAATTTATTAAGTTTCAAAGATATTCGCCTAAATGGCTATCATATTGAAACAAAAGATGATGGAGGTATTGAATATCTTTGTATTACAGAACAGAATCTCGGGCTTGTACAATTGAAGCACATGTTATTGTAAACCAGAAGTTTACAAATAGTAATAAATTTGTAAATTTGCATGATCGGTTGGACCATCCCAGTTATATAACAATGCGAAAATAATTAAAAATTCGTGCGATCATCAATTAATGAGTCGGAAAATTATTCAATCAAATAAGTTCTCATGCAACTCTTGCTAGCAAGGGAAGTTGATAATTCGCCCATCATAACAAATATTGGAAATAAATATATAAGTTTTTTTAGAACGTAGAGGTCAATACACTTGGATACTTTATGGTTTTATTGATGCAACAACTAGATGGTCACATGTTTGTTTATTGTCTCCAAATAATGGATGATTTTGATGAGACATACTCACCTGTAATGGATGATTTGTCTCTCAATAACTTCATTTTTTATTTAATCAATTTGTATATAGCTCTGACACTTAGAAGGTACTATTATTTTTTATTCTCTATGTGTTATTTATAAATATTGATTAGAAAATGAAAAATAAAATCAGTAATGAATAATGTTAAAACATCCTTGAAGGATTGCAAAATAAATTATTCATATAGTTCCTGAAGAAGTTATCAAGTTATTCCTGAAGATATCAAAAACAAATTATTTATATAATTTTTGAAAAATTTATTAAACAACCCTGAAAGATAACAAAATAGCATTTATATAAATTATTGGAAAACTTATCAAACATCTATGAAGAATGGCAAAATAATATTTCTATAAATTTATGAAGAAGTTATATAACATCTTAAAAGATTCCATAATAAATTTTTTTTCCATGAGTTATAAAAGTGTGAATGTATAGTTCTTGAAGAATTATAAATATTTGTATTACTTATAAAGCTTTTTTTTGTTAGAAACTCTGTAACATTGTTACAGTATCAATTTTTGTTTGTTTGACATTTTAAAAACTTCTTAACATGGTTATCGTATTAGTTGTTGTTCTTTTGTGATATTATAAATCGTATCAATTACTGATTATTTACAAAGTTATCATATTTTGTAGAATTTAAAGATGAAGTATGTTTCCATTAGTAACTTAATGGATTTATTTGGTGATTTTGAAAAGACCATTATTCTGAAATAAATAAAGATTTTAAAATGTAGGATTATCAATTAAATTTTTAAAATCAAAATTTTGTTATACCACAAAGTTTTGTGAGTATGAAATATATTAATATCTACTTTAATGTGAGTAGAATATATATTATTATTATGATAATATAGTTTGATGTGTCTATCTAGAATTTTTTATTGAAATTTTTTTTCTAATTGAAGTCATATTCTCAATTTTCTAATTGAAGTCATATTCTCAATATTCTGTCTTTGCAAATATGACCATCCAACTAATTTCAAGTGATATTGGTATGTTCTAATATGAACATAATATAGTTTGTGGTTGTGAATCAATTTAATGTCTCATATTTACCATCTCTAAAAAAATTTTGTTAATTATTTTTTAAAATATTGTTATAGATCAAATAGATTTAGATGAGGATGAAGATGGAGATATGGGTAATGCACAAGACACTATTGTTGATACTGTGAATCAAGAAAAAAACAACACCAGAGAAGATGAAGTTGGTGGAGAAGACAATGAAGTTGAAGATGGATATGAATATCAAGATTATGGCAATTTGACTTCATGGACATAAAAAATTATGGATCGTTGAGTATGGATTTTTGTGACTTATTAATAATACTATAACTTATGAATTGTTAAGTTTCTATCACTTCTTTCAATTTATAATTTGCTACATTAAGTTTCTATCACTTATTTTGATTGTTACTAATACTTTTGTTTATTCTAAATTATTTGAATTTATAATTTTCTATATTATTATAGTTACAAATTTCAGGTAATGAATATATTTTTTATAGAAACTGGGTCAAAAGCCATGCGGTCTGACCAGTGACCCACTGGTCCGACCAGTAACCCAGTGACCCAGTAACTTTACTGAGTCGATCACTGGTCAGGGTTTTAAAACATTACACCTACCTTTTAAGGAGAGGCGCCATCTCACTTGGCGGCTAGGTGCTTAGGGCAAGCCCTAAGCCAAGTGAGATGGCGCCTTAGTGCATTTGCTAGGGCAATTTTCGCGTTTTTTTTCCAATGCGGTGCGTTACGTATTCGATATAGGATCAACAAAATTGACTTTTTATTTACAATATATGATTACACACATAAGTATTACATAAAAAAACAGATTAATCAGTGGTCCCCCAGAACCCGGTAATGACCCCCGGTTCCGCATCCTCGTCCTCGCCTTTCCCGTACTGGGTTTCATCGCGTTTCCTGTTGTGGCAGGGTCGATGGCCCAGCGAAGTCAATGTGTTCCGGATCCATGAAATCAGTCAGATCTCCATATCTAGAAGATCCATTTTGGTACAGTCGATTATCCATACCCTCAAAGTTTGGTCGTGTTGGCGGTGGGTGGGGTTCCATGGTTGGTCTGTAGCATTGGTCGTCTGAGTACGGGGGGTAGAAAGGAAATGGATCTTGGGGTGTTTGGTATTGAGGATGTTGGGTGGTTTGGTGATATTGTGGTTGATGGTAAGTTGGGTCTATTTGTTCATAATCTTCCGACATTCCCAGATCAGGGCTAAGGTTGGATGTTGAGGGGCCCATATTGGGATATGCAGAAGACTGAAATTGTGTGTGGGGTATACGGGTGTGTTGGTATTGTGATTGAAATTGCGGTTGGGTGTGAGACATATGGGGGTATTGGTACTGAGGTGGTGATTGTGGTTGGTTATGGGGCATGTGGGTGTAATTGTATTGTGGTGGCGACTGTGGTTGGGTGTTTATGGTTCTTTTTCGTCTGGGGGGTTGGTGGGAGGTTGATGTGTGTTGGGTTTGTTGTTGGGGAAATGAGGGTTGTGCCCATTGTGTTCGTGGGTCAACCAAATACCTTGGATGAGACACGTGCATTTCAGGGTTACTGACCGATTTGTACCAAGATAAATACGGATCCATGTATCGCATATTACCATGATTGAGGAAAACTGGGAATTGTAAGACATGTCGGTGACGCCTCTGCCACATCTTACACCATTCTGGAGCAAAGTCTTTCCAGTTGGTAAGATCCCATTGGGCGTCGACCCTTTTGAGATGCCACGGGGACAAACAAGTCGGATCGCTGGGTATCTCTTGATGCATTCCAAACTACATCTTCACACGGTCGCTGTGGTGCATATCCATAACATTGAACCGTATGATTGCAGTCTTGGCGCTCCAAATTGCAGCATCCTCGGGGTTTGGTTCATGGCCCAAACCCAAATATGTTCTCCAGACAAACTGCACATAAAATTAAATCAGGTTAATGAAAACGTAATATATAAATTATTTTAGAAGTAGAAAAGTTGAAAGGTACGACATATATCATCCGGACCAAGGTGATCCAATAGATTGCGGTATAGTGCGATATTGAATCTTGGATTCTTGCCGTAATCCATACCCCTCACGCAATACCTAAAGGAAATGAAAAATATTTTATTTTTATCATATATTTGGTGCAGAGATGAATAGTAATAAATGATATAACTTGATGACTTACTTTGTTGTGTACGGGAAAATGAATGTGTTGTTGTTGACGGGGTTTAGGGACTCCATCCTCCACCAACCCCAGGCTTGAAGTAAAAAAGCGCAGCCATAAAATGTATATTTTTCGTTGATTGTATTTTTACACAAGGAACTGTATAGGTGGGCTAAAACAGCAGAACCCCAACTACACTTTCTAGTTTTTTCGAAGTCTCTAAGTAAATTTAAATACATAAAATTTATACTATTTCCCGTACTTTCGGGAAATAAAAAGGTTCCAAATAGTATCATTATATAAGTTCTAGCTTTTATTACCTTGGCTAGGTCGGAGGAATTTTCGTTTAATTCCAAAGTTGCATAATGATTTTTAAGCTCAGTTAGTAGTATACCCTGACCTCTTGCACCACCATCTTCAACCATATCCCTGCCCAACAATTCTTCACACAGAGAATTGAGTTGTTGAACCGACCCGTTAACGGCTTTACCATCGACAGGGAGACCCAGTAACATGTACACGTCCTCTAGCGTGACGGTACATTCACTTATTGGTAGGTGAAATGTATGGGTCTATGGTCTCCACCTTTCCAACATTGCAAGTATGAACTTTAAATCAATTGTGCAGTTGGAGATCTTTATAACGTGTCCGAAACCTGCGTATTCCAGATATGGTACGATCAATGGTTCGGGAGCAAGGTAGTTGTGAGACCGGATTCTGAATCTTTTGGTATCCTGAGTTAAAAATTTAAAAGGTGTAAGAGTAAGTAATATGAACAAAGCATTACCATAAGTATGAAAAATGTATAACTATAAAAGAAACTTACAAATGCTGCAATGTTGTCCCTTGTGCCTCTGTGAGAATCGCCCATTGTGAGAAGAGCCATTGTTGAAAATGCCTGAGATTATGAAAGAGTTTAAAATTGTAAGGGATTATGAAAGAGTTTGTAGCAGAGAGTGATACGATTGTGGGTGTGAGAGAAGTATGTTATGCTCTGTATTTATAGGCAAAAAAAATTCATAGAGTAAGTGAGGTGGTAGCTGGTGCATGCATGCATGATAAGTGTCACTCTTGCAGTGTAAGCGCAGGCTAGGTGGCAGCCTTGGAGAAAGCATCTTTGCATGCATGTAACACGATTGAACATGAAGGGATGCGCCATTGGACTTGGCGAAAGAGTACAAAAATGAAAGGTCTCGCCATCCCCATTGGAGAATAAGAGGTGGCATGGGTTGCAGAGTAGGCGCAGGCTAGGTGACAGCCTTGGAGAAGGAATCCCTGAATGCATGTAACATTACCGAATGTGATGGGAGGAGCCTTAGAGGTTATAGTGTAGGTGCAGTGTAGGCGCATGTTATGTGGCAGCCTTGGAGAAGGCATCTCTGCATGCATGTAACACGATTGGACATGAAGGGAGGCACCATTGGACTTGGCGAAAGAGTACAAAAATGAAAGGTGTCGCCATCCCCATTGGCGAATAAGAGGTGGCATGGGTTGCATAGTAGGCGCGGGCTAGGTGACAGCCTTGGAGAAGGCATCCCTGAATGCATGTAACACTATTGGACGTGATGGGAGGAGCCTTAGAGGTTACAGTGTAGGTGCAGTGTAGGCGCAGGCTAGGTGGAAGCCTTGGAGAAGGCATCTCTGCATGCATGTAACACGATTGGACATGAAGAGAGGCGCCATTGGACTTGGCGAAAGAGTACAAAAATGAAAGGTGTCACCATCCCCATTGGCGAATAAGAGGTAGCATGGGTTGCAGAGTAGGCGCAGGCTAGGTGACAGACTAGGTAACACTATTGGACGTGATGGGAGGAGCCTTAGAGGTTACAACCTTAGTTAATTCAAATTCAGTATGACCTATTTAGTCTTACATTTATCAAAACACTGATTCACTTAATCCCTCAAACAATAGAACATTCAAAAATTCCTGCAAATAACTCATAAACTTCAAACCTTCCAACCTTCAAACCTTCAAACAATCATACGCAATGGCCTCTGCATCCCAATATGTCATCAATGCACATTTCAACGGTGAGACATACATTTGTCCCACCTCTGGGTTTTTGTTTAGAGACACAGACAACATCTAATTTTGTTTTAACAAGAAAGCCAATGTCTTGTACTTCAAAAAACGATTGGAGGCCAAACTTGGACGAGGCCCGGTGACACAAATATTTTATCAGAATCCAGTTTTTTTGGTAACAACCAAATAATATTTTATAAGGTCGAGGTTCAAGATGACGAGGATCTTCAGAATATGTTTTCCATTCATGAGTATTCTGGGTACGACTCTATTGAGTTGTACATTATGCTGCGAGAGCCTCAGGTGACACAAGTGGTTGATCCTTTGGAGACCGAACAAGCAGAGGTAGATGCAGTCGATGAAGAAGAAGAAGATGACGAGTTAGAGTTTGACGAAATGGTCAATGATGATTCTGAAGACGATGGGATACATGGTATTCCTGCAAACGAGGTCTACACCCCACCTCCACACATGACAAACTTCAACATGGGCAGAGATGAACTGTCTTCTGATTTATTTTTCAATCTGTATATGCAGTCAGATGAAAACTTAAAAGAGAAAGACAAGTTTCGTAACAGAGAATAATGTATCAGAGCCATCAAAAAATTCCACATGCTCAACTTGGTCGATTTTAAGGTGGACCGTGTAAATCCAGAAAGGTGCAAGATCAAGTGTGTCCACCCTGATTGTATGTTCAAGTTCACTACATCATACAGATCAAGAGGTGATTGTTGGGTCATAGGTTCCATGTCTACCCACACTTGTGTCAGTTCTACTCAATCACAAGATCATCGAAAACTTAATTATGATCTCATTTGTCAAGAAATCCTACCACTCGTCAGCACCGATCCATCTTTTAAGGTGAAAACCATCATCTCCCATATCACTACGGTTTTTAACTATACTCCATCTTACCGTAAGGCGTGGTTAGCAAAGACCAAGGCGATTGAAAAGGTATACGGAAACTGGGAGGAGTCATACCAAGAACTTCCTCGCTACCTGAATGCACTTCAGACTTATTCTCCGGGTAGTGTTTACACTCTGGAAACAGTGCCAACATATGCCCCAGATGGTAGTCAACTCAATGGAAATGGAATATTCAGTCGAGTGTTTTGGGCATTTCAACCTTGCATCACAGGGTTTGCATTATGCAAACCAATTATACAAATTGATGGGACTTGGTTGTATGGGAAATACAAAGGCACACTACTGATGGCAGTTGCACAAGATGGCAACAACAATATTTTCCCAATTGCCTTTGCCCTAGCCGAGGGGGAGACTGGTGGTGCTTGGAGCTTTTTTCTGAAAAATATGCGAACACACGTGGCTCCTTAACCAGATCTCTGCTTGATATCTGATAGACATGCATCCATTGAAATTGCATACAATAATCCTGCAAACGGTTGGCATGACCCTCCTTCTACGCATGTCTATTGCGTTAGACATATCGTCCAAAATTTCACGAGGGAGATCAAAGAAAAAACACTAAGGAAAGCGGTTATGAATGCGGGATATGCATTGACACAACGTACATTCAAATATTACCGCAACGAGATCCGTTTGTAAAATCCGGAAGCCGATAGATAGATCGACAATATTCCGGTAGAAAAATGGACTAGGTCATACGACAATAGCCAAAGATGGGGACACATGACAACAAATCTAATTAAATCAATGAATGGGGTATTCAAAGGCATACGAAACCTCTCGGTCACTGCTTTGGTAAAATCAACATATTTTAGGATGGCTTCGTTGTTTGCCAAAAGAGGTGAAATGTGGAATGCGGTGTTGCAATCTGGACAACTATGGAGTGAAAGCTGCATGAATTACATTAAGGCAGAAAGTTCCAAAGCCAACACCCATATGGTTATACGGTTTGACCGACACAACCACAACTTCATTGTGAAAGAGACAATCGACCACAATGAGGGTCTGCCAAGACAAGAATATACGATTGTACTACCTTCTCGTTGGTGCGATTGTGGCAAGTTTCAAGCCTTTCGTATGCCTCACTCTCATGTCATTTCCGCGTGTGCCTATACTCATCAAGACGCGCTACAACTTCTGTCACACATTTACAAATCTAAAATGTTACTCAACATTTACAACAACAGCTTCCCTTTGATAGCAAAACCAGATTATTGGCCTGCATACGACGGCGAAATAGTATGGCACAATGACAAAATGCGAAGGAACAAAAAGGGTCGTCCCAAAAGTAAGCGCATCACAACTAAAATGGACTCCCTTGACAAGCTGGAAAGAAAGTGTGGTTTATGTCGCCAGGTCGGACACAATCGCAAAAATTGTCTGAATCGGGCTACTGCCTCAACAACATAAAAATTGTATTACATAAAATTTTTCCTTTATTACGTTGTAAACATTAGAGTTTTTCGTTAACCGTATTTGTTACAATAAATATTGCGCGAATAAGAAAAAAACACGATAATCCGTCTACGAAATTACAACTGTAAAAATAATATCATCTGACCCATGCATCATCAACATTACGTCGCTGTCTGTTTTGACTTCCTCCAACCAAACATTAGGTCTTCCTGTCGCAAGTGAGGTTGCTGTTCGTCTTCGCTGGACCTTCGAATTTTTCCCCCCTCCACGATGTCTCCATCTAGCCATCGCATCAACTCCCGCTTCAGACGCTCCATGAAGTGAATGTGCCAGAATTTCATTTTCATCGGAGGTTTTGTGGCGGAGAAGATAACGTAACCATCTCTGGTAAAAATCATGGGCGATGTCAGGACGCAAATAACAGAGTAAAAAAATAAGAAAACAGTGCGAGAAAGTGTGAGAAATTACGGAGAAACAGATAGATTATTCATAAAAACATCATTTTGCCCTAGGAGCCAAGTGAGATGGCGCCTCCTCTCACTTTTATAGTGTATGCGCCATCTCACTTGGCTAAAAGAGAGAGGAGGCGCCAAGTGAGATGGCGCCTAGGGCTTATTGTTTAGTGGAGGCGTCAAGTGAGATGACTCCTCCTTTGGGGAGTCATCTGAAACATGGTTATTTGTGAAATTTTGTTCCGAAACATCGTTATTTGCGGATTTTTTTTTAAAACATGGTTATTCCAAAAAAAAATCGTGTATCTATATATATTCAAGATATTTTATTTTATTATTAAATATTACTCAATTAATTTATTGAAAATAAATGAATAACTAATTTATATATATATATATATATATATATATATATATATATATATATATATATATATATATATATATATATATATATATATATATATATATATATATATATATATATATATATATATATATATATATATATATAAATTGAAATTTGGTTATAAATTTAGTATTGATGTATATATTTTTTTGGGCAATTTATAAAATCGTAAAGTATTTATGAGATTTCATAAATTATTATATATGCTAATTTTGGATTAATCATTATATTAGAATAATATGATGATATTAACGAAATTGATCTTATTAGAATATATTTATGTGCAATGAATGAGAATAGTTGTTTGACTGATAAATAAATAAATAAAATTTGATAAGACATTATTTCTATTATGTATATGAACTTTCAAATTATTGGAAGGTTGTTGTTTAATTTATTTAATAAGTATTGTAAAATATTTTATGATGATTAAATTAATAGAATGGTGATATATATATATATATATATATATATATATATATATATATATATATATATATATATATATATATATATATATATATATATATATATATATATATATATATATATATATATATATATATATATATATATATATATATATATATATATATATATATATATATATATATATATATATATATATATATATATATATATATATATATATATATATATATATATATATATATATATATAAGTGTATTTATTTATTGTTTATCTGATATAAATTGTGTTCGAAAGTCATTTATAGATTTGTGATTTCTTTCTTTTTCCAGGTAGAAAAAAATTGATTACCTTATAAGAGTTGAAGGTGTCAAGAAATATAATTTATGAAAATTTCTTTGTAGCTATTATAATAAGTCTTTATGGATGTTTTAAATTTTACTTTTATGGATGTTTTGAAATTTTATTTTATGAATGTTTTGAATTTTATTTTTTAATAATAATAAAGTGTGTTTGCTTCCTGTTCATTTATATAATCTATTGTTTAAATAACTTGTATGTTTAAATTGCACTCATAACTCATTATTATTATTTTTAGAAGAATGAATATCGACAGTTGCGCCACTAATGGAGATATTTGTCTCGTTGATGGTGTAACTACTCACATAATTTTTAAATATAAAAAATATTTTCCTTACTTAGTAAAGCGAAATATTGATGTCAGCACTATATCTAGCAACTCAAAAATAATTGAATGCTCCAGAAGAGTCAGTGTATTGTTAAGTAGAGGAATAATATTACACATTGAGAATGCACTATATTCTTTTAAATCTAATAGAAATTTAATAAGTTTCAAAGATATTCGCCTAAATGGCTACCATATTGAATCAAAATATGATACGGGTATTTAATATGTTTGTATTACACAACAAAATTTGGACATAAAATGTGTAATGGAAAAACTATCGGCTTTTTCCCCGGGCTTGTACTACACTTATATTAGTACAATTGAAGCACATGTCATTGTAAACCAGAAGTTTACAAATAATAATAATTTTGTAATTTGGCATGACCAGTTGGGTCATCCCAGTTATATAATGATGCGAAAAATAATTGAAAAGTCATGCGCTCATCAATTAGTGAGTCGGGAAATTATTCAATCAAATAAGTTCTCATGCAACTCTTACTCGCAAGGGAAGTTGATAATTCTCCCATCACCAAAAAAAATTGAAAATGAATCTATCCGTTTTTTAGAGCATCATGTGGACCATTTAGATATTTTATAGTTTTAGTCATGCATCAGCTAGATGGTCACATGTTTGTTTATTGTCAACTCGCAATCAAGTGTTTGCAAGATTGTTATCTCAACTAATTCGAATAAGAGCTTAATTCCCTGATTTTTACTATCAAGAAAATACGTCTTGATAATGTTGCAGAATTTTCATCTCAAGCATTTAATGAATATTGTATGTCTATTGGAATTGACATTGAACATACAGTAGCACATGTTCATACACAAAATGGACTTGCAGAATCATTTATCAAACGTATAAAATTAATTGCAAGACCGCTTATTAGATGCAAACTCCCAATTTCTGCTTGGGGACATGCAACTTTTCATGCTGCAACATTGATTCGTATCAGGACAATGAGTTATCACATCTCTTCCTCTTTAGAATTAGTTTTTGGTAAAGAACTCAATATTTCCCATCTAAGAATTTTTGGATGTGCGGTGTTGTTAGCTGGCAATTTCGAATAAAGAATAATTGGATATCAAAACAATATTTCGAATGAGCATATAAGGAGGTTGATATCAATGATGAATATTGGTGGGAAATATAGAACCATTGTTCTAAAGGACTCTTCGATTTCCAGTGATAGATGATGGATTTCGATTTGGGATTTTTAGTGTTTAAAATATAAAGAGTTCCTTTGTGCAAATGTGCCAGAATTGGAAGCGGTCCAGGCAAATGGTTTAGTTCGAATCGAAGAAAACTAGCAAAATACTTCGCTGGCACAGAGTTCGAATTTCAAATAAGAGCGCCATTCTTAGAAGACGCGTGGAAGTCAGTAAACGTAAGAAGCCTGCATGCTTCGAACATGGCATGATTTTAGAGTAGGACCGTTAGGGTCAGGATACTATAAATAGGTGTTTTTATGTTAGAATTGGGGTGTTCATTTCATGTACTAAAGAATCTCAAACACTCAAATTACCGTGACTTAAGGGAAACGAGTTAGAAGACAAAATGTACGTATTGAACATCATGATTCTTTATAATTTCAATACAAGTCTTTTTATATTTCTTTTACTTTTACAATACTTTTGCTCTTAAATCTTTCGATTTCCTTTTATTTCCTTGTTTTACTTGCTTTCAAACACATTTATCTCTTTAGAAACTTCACTTTTACTTTATCCTTTTGTTCAAACACTTCATATTTCCAGAAACTGTTATATTCTCAAAAACTCCTTATCTTTACATTCAAGTATTAAATCTTAAGTCTAATTCGAAGCCTTTCCTTTGTACATTCGGTCAGTTTATTTCTATAGACAATCTTAGAGATATTTCTTAAGAATCTCACATTCGACATTAACATACAATATAAATTTATCAAGATAATGGGTATGAACATAGAAATGAGTTATGACACATGTGTCCTAGGATCAATCTAGTCGATCCTGCAAGTAACCAATAATAATCAATAAATTGGAAGACTAGCGGTTGTTTACTAGAAATCACTGTAAACAAATTTGGCACACCTGGTGAGACAGTGTCATAATAAAAAGTTCTATTAAACCGATTAGAGAATTTTAGGATCTTCTGAGTTTGGAGCGCGTTTTGGTACATGAACCTTCGAAGCGGCAAAATAAAGAATAATAATCCACATATACCCAGAAGACAACGTACCAAAACAATGGTTAACACAACCAACCAAGATAGGGGACAAAATCCCCCACAGGGGGCTGCAACAATCATCTCAAGTTCGATTGATGCCTCCAATACCATCCCTGTTGGCAGTTCGAATACGGTCCCAGTAAGTACATTAGAAATGCCATCAAACGTGTCCTCAATGCAAACTGTGCCACACGTAGGGAATCAACAGTATTCGACCCCCACTATGCCTCCAGGTTTCGAACCTTTGAGACCTAGAAACCCTCCGTATGGAATGCCAACTTCGTTTATGGCAGGGTTACATAATGCATCAACTTCGTTCCCACTCCAAGGATCTGGTTCAGGAATGAACCATTTGGGTACAAATTCCCAGAATATAGGAAACTTCACCCAGTTGCCTACCCTTACAACTAATAGTCAAGCAACGCTTAGGCAACAGATGAATGATAGCAATCATGATATGGTAGGAATCCTAGCCCGCGAAATGAATGCTATTTTTAATCCCCTAAACCAAGAAAATGCAGCCCAGATGGCCAGAATAGTAGATTTTTTTGGTGCCCCTGATGCGCCTGCGAGACGTAGGCAAAACCCAGTGGTGATTCGAAACGAAGAACCCACGATCGAACATATTCGACCCCCCATACAAGTGGTCGAAGAGAGAAATATAGGGGTAAGATTAAGGAACCAGGAAGTTTAGGAAGTTCAGAATGAACAGCCTAGACCAATAATGATGGCGAATAGGGACTAAAATGCAGACGAAATTATTCATAGAATTAGAAATGACAATTTAGTGGCAGAAAATAACCTCACCACCATGATCGAAAGAATAATGGGCCATAATGGTATAAATTCAGGATTTAGGAGGCCAAATTACACATCTCCTATTGTAGAATATGTTCTGCAAACAGAATTACCCAGGGGCTTTAAAGTCCCTAAATTCACGAAATTTGCTGGAGACACGAGTGAATCAACAGTGGAACATATAGCGAGATATTTAACCGAAGCAGGAGATATAGCAAATAATGAAAATCTTAGGATAAAATACTTCCCATGTTCTCTAACGAAGAACGCCTTTACTTGGTTCACCACCCTACCCCCTGGATCTGTGGACACATGGCCTTATTTAGAAAGACTTTTCCATGAACAATTTTACATGGGTCAGTCTAAAATTAGTCTCAAAGAATTAGCAAGCATTAAGAGAAAATTCACGGAACCAATAGATGATTATTTGAATAGGTTCCGTTTATTAAAATCTAGATGCTTCACAGTGGTCCCTGAACATGAATTGGTCGAAATGGCTGCTGGGGGCCTAGATTATTCCATTTGAAAGAAATTGGATACACAGTATCTTAGAGATATGGCCCAACTAGAAGACAGAGTTCGTCAGGTCGAAAGATTAAAAGCTGAAAAGGCTAGGGCTAGTAAAAATCATAAGAAAGAGAGAATAACCTACATAGAGGCCGAAGAGGAGAACATAGATGATTCTCAAGACCCTTATGATTTTGATCAGTTCGAAATAGATCTTGCAGAACTGAAGGAAGCACCCCCTTATGCTTGCAAAGTTCTGCTTCCTTCCAATGGAAAGGATTTTGTCGAAAGTGAAAAGAATGATAAATTCCCTAAGAAAATCTATACTTTCGATATAACTAAATGTGATGAAATATTTGATCTGCTTGTTAAATATGGCCAGTTAATAGTTCCTTATAACCTTAAGATTCCTCCGTTGGAACAAAGGAAGAGGAGGGGCTTTTGTAAATATCACAACTTTTTAGGCCATAAAACCTCACAATGTTTTCTTTTCAGGGATCTGATACAAAACGCAATCAAAGATGGCAGGCTGAAGTTCTCATACAAAGGGAAGAATCCAATGAAAGTTGATACGGATCCGGTTCTGATGGCGGAGACTAACTATGCTGAACCTCTGGACATCAATGTAGTAGAAATTGTTGAGAGGAAAGTTGAATCGAAAGTGGAATTCGAAGAGGATAGGGACTTCATCTTGATCAAGAACGAAAGAGAGGCTACTGATGGCCTCCCAAAGGTGCTCAAAGCAAAGATACTAAGTGACAAAAAATTAACTAAGGCCACTGAGGGTCTCAGGATGAAGTTTGAAGAAGTCAAAATTTCTGATGGTCAAATGCTGCGAGTAAATATGGTGGACTTAGAACAGCCCAACGCTGAAATGGAAGAAGTGGAAAGCTGTTTGGAGAGGGAGAGAGATCAAAGAAGAGAGAACTTACCTAGAAAAGATGCGAGTTTGCGCGAATACCTCTTCCACTGTCATAAGAAAAACCAGGATAAGTTGTTGTGCCCAAGGTGCATCATCATCTGCAACCCCAGAATTGCTGCTGAGTTCGAAAGGGCCCAGCACGAACGAATAGGGGTCAACTGGAGGCAAGACAACCAACTGTACAGAGCCTATCCAAAAGCTGATGAAATTCTGCTCGAATTCTTGGTTCGTTGCCACAAGATTGGAACAGAGTGTTTAATATGTCCCAGATATGCAACGGTGTATGATAAAGAAATGACTGAAGCATTCGAGAGAATTCCATTTGCATCAGGTTGGAGGCACCAAGGCAGAATGCCTTCGAATCCTGTTAACACTGGCAGAAATATGCCAAGGAGGCCAGATAGCCCTTACCCCAGGGGAGCAAAGAAAGTTTCCTTTAAACTACCTGCAGAAATCCCCATTGACAGATGGCTGCAGGTGAAGGCTGATAAGGGAAAAGGGAAGTGGCGCAACTATGGCCAAGGAGGCAGGACTGCGATGGCTTACAGGAAGCAATTCAATTCAAATAGGAGGGAAGAAATAAGACTGGAGAATTACAAAGGCAAAAATCCAATGTCTTGCTCTCAGTGGCGCAGACACCAGAGAAATAAAAAAGCAGAAAGGGATTCGAAGCCTATGGGGATAGGAGAATCTAGTACCAATAACCCAACATCAGTGAACCAGACTGGGGGCAAACCCCCAGTGTCCAGGAAACTTTTTTCACCAAAGAAAGACACTGAAGAAAATAAGACTCAGAAGGAGGCTGCAAACGAAGAGGACTTGATGACTGATGACTTCGAATCGGAGGGGGAATCCTTCTTTAATGCAAACTGTAATGTAGTTTCGGTGCTGCCTTGTGAGTACAATCAGGATACAGAGGTTTATGCTGGTGAGGAGACTGACGAGGACGAAATGGCCAGACATAGGCCAGTGTGTTATTATGTGATGAACAATGGAGCGGTCGAAGAGCAAAATGCTTTCTTCGAAAAGCCAGACGAAGGAATGAAGAACCATCTAAAACCCTTATTCATCAGGGCAAAGGTGGAGCAATATGGTGTGAACAAGGTTCTGGTGGATGGTGGAGCTATTGTTAATTTGATACCTCGATTCATGCTAAAAAGGATAGGCATGCAGGATTCAGATGTTAGACCTCACAACATGGTGCTTTCGAATTATGAAGGAAAGGTTGGTAAGACTTTGGGAGTAATACAAGTTAACTTGACAGTTGGTTCCCTCACAAGACCAACAATGTTTATGGTCATTGCTGTGAAGGCAAACTACAATCTGTTGCTTGGCAGGGAATGGATCCATGGAATTGGCGCAATGCCTTCTTTGATGCATCAAAGGTTGGTGTTTTGGAGAGACGATGGAATTGTCGAAAACATAGAAGCAGACCAAAGTTACTATATGACAGAAATCAACAACATGGACAAAAGAAACTTCGATCGAAATATGGCCAACATAGGGCCATGTCACCCGCCTGAGGAATATTTCGAGCCCAATGAGAACGCTTACTATTCTTTAACCCTTCGTCCCAATGGATTCCAATGGGATAGGGAAATCATGTGGGACGGGCAGGAGATTGAAGAAGATGAAGTGCTTTTATAGCTTTCCTCAATGGTTTAAAGGTTTTTGACCTTTGAAAAAAGGTGGGATACGTGTAACTCCCTCATTAGAAAGAGAAAAGGTGGATTTTTTGAACTTCCTAGGGAAGTGACGTTTTGTTGCTAATTATTAGCTATAACTGCTGTGATTGCACGTTTAGGTATGATGATTGGACGTTTTGCAGAAAGTTGGACACTTACTCTGCCATCGTGTGCAGTATTGTCATCATGAGTTTTGATACTCTCGAAATTGCATGGATAATTCAAAAACAAGTATTTCTTTATATTTATCGAAATACATGTTCTTGAGGGGCAATTTGTTAGCTGGCAATTTCGAATAAAGAATAATTGGATATCAAAACAATATTTCGAATAAGCATATAAGGAGGTTGATATCAATGATGAATATTGGTGGGAAATATAGAACCATTGTTCTAAAGGACTCTTCGATTTCCAGTGATAGATGATGGATTTTGATTTGGGATTTTTAGTGTTTAAAATATAAAGAGTTCCTTTGTGCAAATGTGCCAGAATTGGAAGCGGTCCAGGAAAATGGTTAAGTCGAATCGAAGAAAACTAGCAAAATACTTCGCTGGCACAGGGTTCGAATTTCAAATAAGAGCGCCATTCTTAGAAGACGCGTGGAAGTCAGTAAACGTAAGAAGCATGCATGCTTCAAACGTGGCATGATTTTAGAGTAGGACCGTTAGGGTCAGGATACTATAAATAGGTGTTTTTATGTTAGAATTGGGGTGTTCATTTCGTGTACTAAAGAATCTCAAACACTCAAATTACCGTGACTTAAGGGAAACGAGTTAGAAGATAAAATGTACGTATTGAAAATCATGATTCTTTATAATTTCAATACAAGTCTTTTTATATTTCTTTCACTTTTACAGTACTTTTGCTCTTAAATCTTTCGATTTCCTTTTATTTCCTTGTTTTACTTGCTTTCAAACACATTTATCTCTTTAGAAACTTCACTTTTACTTTATCCTTTTGTTCAAACACTTCATATTTCCAGAAACTGTTATATTCTCAGAAACTCTTTATCTTTACATTCAAGTATTAAATCTTAAGTCTAATTCGAAGCCTTTCCTTTGTACATTCAGTCAGTTAATTTCTATAGACAATCTTAGAGATATTTCTTAAGAATCTCACATTCGACATTAACATACAGTATAAATTTATCAAGATAATGAGTATGAACATAGAAATGAGTTATGACACATGTGTCCTAGGATCAATCTAGTCGATCCTGCAAGTAACCAATAATAATCAATAAATTGGAAGACTAGCGGTTGTTTACTAGAAATCACTGTAAACAGGTGTATGTGTCAATTTCTCTACCACAACGCACTAAGATGGGTTCTCAAAGGAGGATGAGAATATATGTTGGATATGAATCTCCATCTACTATAAAATACCTTGAACCAACAATAAGAGATTTATTCACTACTCGCTTTGATGATTGTCATTTTGATGAATCAAATTTTCCAGCATTAGGGGGAGAGAATAAGAAGCTGGAAAAAGAGACCGGTTGGAATGAATTATCATTATCTCATATTGATCCTGGAACGAAACAATGTGAACTAGAAGTTCAAAAGATAATTCAATTGCAAATCTTATCAAATCAACTACCAAATGCATTCACTGATCTAAAAGGCGTGACTAAATGATATATACCAGCTGCAAATGCTCCAATAAAAATGGATATCCCTGTTGGACGATATAATGAGTCTTAACCACGCCTGAAGCGTGGCAGGCCAATCAGTTCCAAAGATAAAAATCCTCGAACAAGAAAGGGAGATAAGAATAAAGATGGCCCAAGTGAGGATATAGAAAATATAAAAGAATCTTCAGACATAATAAACATTTCATCTCAAGAAGAGATTGATCATGTACCTGAAATTCATGAAAATAAAGAGATCTCGATAAATCATGTCCAAAATGGAATACAATGGAATCGACACGAAGTCGAGATTAATGATATTTTTTCGTAAAATATAGCGCTAAATGTGATAAATGACAAAGAGGATCATGAACCAATGTCTATTAAAAATTATGACAAAGTGAGGACTGGTCAAAATGGAAAGATGCAATTGAAGCAAAATTAAACTCACTCTACAAAAGACAAGTTTTGGGACCTGTAGTCCGAACACCTCAAGGTGTGAAGCCAATTGGTTACAAATTGGTTTTCGTGCGAAAGCGAAATGAAAATAATGAAATTGTGAGATACAAAGCTCGTCTTTTCACTCAAGAATTTTCACAAAGACCTCAAATTGAATTTTATGAGACATACTCACCTTTAATGGGTGCAAGAACTTTTCAATATTTAATAAGCGTTGTAGCACGTGAAGGGCTTAATTTGCACACGATGGATGTTGTAACAACTTATCTGTATGGTTCACTTGATAGTGAAATTTACATGAAACTCCATGAAGGGTTCAATGTATAAAATGCACATAGTTTTGAACCTCTAGAAAACTACACCATAAAATTGAACAAATCTCTCTATGGGCTGAAACAATTTGAACACATGTGGTATAACCGTCTGAGTGAATATTTGCTTAGAGAGGGATATACAAATAACTCTATTTGTCCTTGTATTTTAATAAAAAGATCAGGAAAGGAATTTTCAGTAATAGTTGTCTATGTTGATGATATAAATATTATTGGAACTCCTGAAGAGCTTCCAAAAGCTATGAATTGCTTAAAGAAAGAGTTTGAGATGAAGGACCTAGGAAAGACAAAATTATGACTAGGTTTACAAATTGAGTATTTGTACAAAGGGATATTTGTACATCAAGAAGGACATATAGAAAAGGTGTTAAAACGTTTCTATATGGACAAATGTCGCCCATTGTCTACTCCAATGGTTGTTAGATCATTAGATGTAGAGAAAGATCCTTTCAGGCCTCAAGAAAAGGATGAAGAATTGATTGGTCTTGAAGTACCATATCTCAGTTTGATTTGAGCATTGATGTACCTTGCTAACTATACATGTCCTAATATATCATTTGTAGTCAATCTATTAGCAAGATATGGTTCTTCACCTACACGAAGATATTGGAGCAAAGTCAAACATATACTTCGTTATCTTAGAGGTACAATAGACATGAGTCTGTTTTATACCAAAGCATCTAAACTCGAATTAACAGGTTATGCAGATGTTTGTTACTTGTCATATCCTCACAATGGTAGACCACAAATAGGTATTTGTTTATATGTGGTGGTACAATTATTTCATGGAGATCGGTGAAACAAACAATAGCAACAACTTCATCTAATCATGTAGAACTTTTAGCACTACATGAGACAAGTCGAGAATGCGTTTGGTTGAGATCCTTAATCCAACACATATAAAATTCTTGTAGTTTGTCTTTAGGAAAAATAAATACAATGATCATGTATGAAGATAATATTGCATGCATCACTCAATTGAAAGATGGTTACATTAAAGCAGACCAAACAAAACGTATCTCTCCAAAGTTCTTTTTCACTCACAATTTTCAGAAGAACGGCGATATAAACATCCAACAAATTTTTTCATGCGAAAATCTTGCAGACCTTTTCACAAAGTCACTCCCAAGTAGAACTTTTAATCAACTAGTACAAAATATTGTGTTAGAACATAGTTTGATTCTACAACCCTCAATTAGAGTTTTGATGATAACAAAATACAAGATTAAATTAATTGTAAGATTTATATAAGACACATATGCTACTTAAAATTATGTTGTGTATTTACAGGAAACTATGATGGAATCAGCATCAGAAGATATGTCAACATCAACATCAGAAGATCAAACATGTGCGAAGCTGAAGTCTGGTGAAAAAAATCTACGCAAAACATACTCTGACTCTGATCAAGATCCTAACCATGTCATCAGCACTCAAAAGCATCAGAATAAGCTAAAGCCAAGAACACTCTGATTTTCATTAAGCAGAACATTCTGAAGTGTCAATGTTACTATGCATTCAAGACAGATTAATTACCAACGGCTTTATTCCAAGACAAAGATCTTCTCAAAATGGAAAGAACGTTATGAGCATTGAAATGGATTTATGGACAACAACGTATCTATTCCAAGGCTATATAAACAAATCTGTGAGAAAAGAAATGGCTAATAATTCTTTCATACGCACATACGCATAAGCCAATCATCTTCACATTCTCACTCATCCAGTTTTCTAAAGTTCTCAAGCGCTTACTCTATAGCTCTAGCAATCTAGTATTATCCAAGCTTAATATTGTGTATTATCACAGTTGTGATATATAGTTTTTCCTAGAAAACATTAAACACATTTGTTCATTTATCTGTAAAAGAAATTCCTTGAGATAAACCAGTTTGTGGTTAGACTCAAGAAGGCTTTGACAGTTGTTAAAGCAATTGTTGTATTCAGTTGAATATAGTGTGTGATCGGTGGATCTGGAACTGACTGTTTTTTAGCTGGTTTCGCGGAATGTCGCGGTAAGCAAGAGTCGCCACCGTCTTTTATTTTCTCCAAACAAGGGAAAGGACAAAAGCACAGAAAGATTCCTTTTTTGAGATTGTTTCTCGGTTCGGGAGGTAGATTTATAGAAAGGGAAGGTGTTAGCACCCTTTCTATCCATGGTTATCCATGGGCTCTTAGATACTTGCTCATTTGTGTTTTCAAAATGTTTGTTTGCTTTTCAAAGTGAGTGGGTTTGAAAAAGTTTCGTTTAAAATTTCAGATCGACTCTTGTATCAGTCCTCAAGATTGTTTGAAAAGTTGTTTTTGAAAGCTTTTTGAAAAGTGTCGGTGCGAAAAAAAGTTTTGATTTGTTTTGAATTAGAGCAAGTATCTACGAGTCATCTACCTACCCTAAGGAATTAGTCTGTGTAAATGTCCTTGAGGTAGTGCCATCCCATCATTGAGAGGTAGGTAGCACCACCGTTGGAGGTGTTCGGGTCAATTCGATTGTAGGGACAGTGTGGTCACCGAGCAATAGTAAGATACCTTAGGAGCTACCCTTATGCCATTGATCTTTTTATTCCGAGGCAACCGTTTCGAGGCAACTTGTTCGAGGCAACTAGATCAATGGAACATAAGGACTCACTAAGACGTCCTATATTCGACGATCACGTTTCGAGGGGCAAGGCAACAGTGTGATCACCAGAGCAACAATAGGACACCTTAGAAGCTACCCTTATGCCATGTTCATGGACATAAGGACTTACTAAGACGTCCTGTACTCGACGACCACGTTTCGAGGGGCAAGGCAACAGTGAGGCGTACCCTAGGAGTGGTGTGTGAATTGTGAGTCATTTTCAGTTATTATTTGTCTTGTCATGCATTGGTGATCTACGTTTTGATTTTATTTTTGGGTATTCATTCTTTCATGTGATTGTTTAACAGTTAAAAGATGCGGGAATTTAAAGTGCGGAAAAGGTAAAGGTCCTACGCTTTTACAAAGGCGCGGGTCTACATCGCCAAATAAATCCAAGACCCAATTTAAAATAAAGTGCAAAAAGCAAATGCCTAATTAACTATTACAGGGCTTTGGGGCAAATACATTACATTCATAAAAAAGAAATAAAATGAAATGCGCGAAAAGAAAATATAATCGAACGCGAGGGCGTTGGACCCTTTAAAGAAATTAAAATGAATTTATTAATTAATTAAGTTAAATAAGGGAAATGACTTATTTTTTATGTTTTTTGTATTTATGACGTTAAAGAAAATTAAATTGGAATTTAAAAGTTAAATAATTCTAGTTCTAATTGTTTTTAATTTATTAAAAAAAATGCATTAAAGTTAAAACCTAAAATTAAAACTAAATTGATTATAAAATTTATTTACAAAATTAATGGTTAATGATAATAAAAATATTTAATTAAAAAAGGATAAAGAAGTGCTAAAGGTCTATTTTTTATATTTTTGGTTATTTAAAAAAAAAGAATTAAAGTTAACAACCTAAAATTAAAAACTAAATTAATTATTTTATTTACAAAAAAATGTTGGTGAATTAAATTAAAATAAAACATATTTTTATTTTTTCTGATTTTTCTGATTTTTTTGTTTTTTTATGAAAATTGTTTTGATTAATTAATTAGAAATAAAACAAAAATAAAAAAAATGGAAAGAAAAGGAAATTAAAGGCAAACTGTGGGGGGTGTAGACCCCAAATGAGGAGGTGAATTGATGAACTATGGCCCAACAGGAGGAGGCCCTTTGCTGACTTTTTGGATCACCTATGGAGCGTTGACTGGAGCATTCCCTGGACTCTTGGTTCTTGGCCACTGGATGAATCATCAGGGACACATGGCAAGCAGAGGCGTTGGGCTTCAGGGTGGTCCTTAGGATGGAAACTGCATGGGAACAAAGTGGACAAAATAATAGAAGCAAAGTGAGGGGACCTGGGATTCGAACCCAGGTCCCAGTGTTTACCAACCAATGCCTTAACCAACTGATCCACCAACGCGCTTTGTATATAATATAAGAAACAAATAATATAAAATAAAATGGACGTTAGTGTTATAAAATAAAAAAAAAGGCGCTGGATTCAAACCAGCCACTCACGCCGTGCCACGCTAGCCTTCGTCCCCAATGTACCTGTAATGAAAATGAAATAGCGGGGGTTTTAAACCCCCCCAAAACGCAAGCTTTTGGAAAATAGCGAATAGGCCATTTTCACTCATAAATTGAGCGCGAAGGTCTCGTTAAATCAGGTTCCTGGTGACGAATTCAACCATGCTGATTTTGAGGTTCAATTTTTCCAGATTAGGAAAACCCCAAATTCGAACTCCTGAAACCCTAGAACGATTCCATGGTAGATCTCTGTATAGGCCTTGAAAACTTAATTGGAGGGCACCATTAGTTTTAGAATTATCATATTAATACAAATGAGACAGTAAAATGCAGCAATATGGCCTGAAAATATGAACACGAATATGTAAAATACCATGAACAGGGTGGCTTAGTTATACCTGTTCTTTGTGTATGGAGAGTGGAAAATGATTGAGGCACGTCCAAAAATGTCCCAGCAAGCCTTTGGAATGGATTATAAGCTTTGAAAGGAGTTCTATCTCTGTTTTCAGTTTTGAGAATTTTGGTGAAAAATGAAAACTTGATTCTGAGGTTGCAGTGTGGTTTCGGTCTCAATCTTGCTTCTGATCACTTGCATAGGTATTATGTAACATGTATTGAGAGGAATTATGGCCTCATAATGCAGAGCATTCAAGTTCAAGATTCTCCATAAACCTCCATAACCAAACTTCCATTTTTGAACCATTTTTTGAATTCTTGCTACATTTGGCCTTGAAACGAAATTGGGATGTGGCATAATGATAATTCAGAGCTAGTTAAGACCAAATATCCCCTTTTATTAAACTTCTTGATTTTCTTTTGATTTTAAAAGATTTAAAATTAATTAAATCCAATAAAATCAATTAAAAATGAAAAAATTAATTTAAAAATTTGAAATAAAAGGTGGGACACGTGGGAAGCATGGTCAAGTTAATTCAAGTGAAAAAGGTGGGCCCCTTTTGTCAAAAAAAAGAAATTTCAAGGATAAATGATTTTGGCCATTTCACAAAAATCTCCCAACTTCTCCAATGCATATCTTGCTCAATTTTTAAGCTTTGATCATGTTCTTAGACATTTTGGAAAGTTCTTGAAGTCCTCTAACCAATGTATTTGGTCCCATGTCATTTTGATTTACCAATCTCAAGTTATGGTCTTTGACTTAAAGTCCCTTTTTGTTGACTTTTGAAAATGACCTATAATGTTGAAATTGATAACTTTTTGTGAGAGCATTTCTTGGACTTGGAGTGTGAAGATGAGTTGTAGGAAATGTCTTCCCCTTCAAGATGAGCATTTGATGGAATTTTTCTGTTGAACCATGAAAAAGTTATGCCTTGGTCAAGTTACAGTTGACTTTTCAACTGTCCAAAAATAGAAACTTTTGCATCTTGAGACTTTTTGAGCCATACTTTTGAGAATCATGATCAAGCATTGATAAAATGATGTTTGTGGCTTCAAAATAAGATGTTGACCAAAATTTTTGACTTTTGACTGCCAAATGACCATTTTGCCCCTACAGTTGACTGTTGAGCAATTAGGGTTTTGACTGTGCAACTTGACCTTGTTAGCCTTGAAACTTGACATGTAGGTACTTGAAAATGTGTATGAGCATGGGAGACTTGATTGAGCCCTTGAAAATTTCAACTTCCTTGCAAGAACCAAAACCCTAGTTTGACTGGCTTAGGAGGATAGCTGACTGCGTAGCCCTTGAGTAGACTTTGAACCATTTGCTTGTCATAACTTTGAAGATTATGGGAGGGCAAATTTTGGGGTACAACAGTTGCCCCTGTTCAATCTTCTTCGACCTGAGGATGTAGATTGGCTTGTGTGCCTTTCGTGATCCGAAGGTGGAAGATGATTGAACACTAGAGTGCCCAGAAATTTGCACTCACATAGTTGAGTATCAGCAGTGTGATAGCGGGAATGGGCTTGTAGATGCCATCTGGAGATGTGACAGAACCTTGTCATGAATGGGCTTATAGATGCCATTTGGAACTGTGATGGATAATTGTGGAGATGGGCTTATAGATGCCATCGGGAGGTGTCGATCGCGTAAGAGATTCCTTAGCGAGAACTTGCGTACCTGAGAAGGAAAGAAAATTAACTGGTCTGTTACAGGAGTTGACTTTCAAACTCTTTATGTAGACGTGCCCTGGCTGGATGCAGGAATCGAATCTTTAAACTCTTCAGACGTGCCCTGTCAAGATACAGGAATCGAGTCTGGTACTGTAGTCGTCAACAGATACTCCCTGGAAAGATACAGGAATCAGATCTTCAAACTCTTCAGACGTGCCCTGTCAAGATACAGGAATCGAGTCTGGTACTGTAGTCGTCAACAGATACTCCCTGGCAAGATACAGGAATCGGATCTTCGAACTCTTCAGACGTGCCCTGTCAAGATACAGGAATCGAGTCTGGTACTGTAGTCGTCAATAGATATACCCTGGCAAGATACAGGAATTGGATCTTTGAACCCTTCAGACATGCCCTGTCAAGATACAAGAATCGAGTCTGGTACTATAGTCGTCAACAGATACTCCCTGGCAAGATACAGGAATCGGATCTTCGAACTCTTCAGACGTGCCCTGTCAAGATACAGGAATCGAGTCTGGTACTGTAGTCGTCAACAGATACTCCCTGGCAAGATACAGGAATCGGATCTCCGAACCCTTCAGACGTGTCCTGTCAAGATACAGGAATCGAGTCTGGTACTGTAGTCGTCAACAGATACACCCTGGCAAGATACAGGAATCGGATCTTCGAACCCTTCAGACGTGCCCTGTCAAGATACAGGAATCGAGTCTGGTACCGTAGTCGTCAACAGATACTCCCTGGCAAGATACAGGAATCGGATCTTCGAACTCTTCAGACGTGCCCTGTCAAGATACAAGAATCGAGTCTAGTACTGTAGTCGTCAACAGATACACCCTGGCAAGATACAGGAATCGGATCTTCGAACTCTTCAGACGTGCCCTGTCAAGATACAGGAATCGAGTCTGGTACTATAGTCGTCAACAGATACTCCCTGGCAAGATACAGGAATCAGATCTTCGAACCCTTCAGACGTGCCCTGTCAAGATACAGGAATCGAGTCTGGTACTGTAGTCGTCAACAGATACTCCCTGGCAAGATACAGGAATCGGATCTTCGAACCCTTCAGACATGCCCTGTCAAGATACAGGAATCGAGTCTGGTATTGTAGTCGTCAATAGACACTTCCTGGCAAGATACAGGAATCGGATCTGGAATCATGACAGTTGATAGCAATTATCTTTGCATTAACTTTTATCCTGAAAAGACAAAACGTTAGTTGTATGTGATGCCATGATGTATGACATACGAGATGTTCTCAGAATGAATGAGATTGTATGTTCATGATGCGTATATGCATGCTATAATGTATGAAGATGTGTTGTTTATGAATGTATGTTTTCGTCTTAGGAAAATAAATCCTTGACGGATGCCGGGAAGTTGAATCCTGGGCTGATGTGGAAGAACAGAGCTTCTTGTTTCCGCTGGGGATGATGGTTGCAAGAATAAACCGGTAAGAGAAGGTGACTCCGTTAGGGGATAAACTTGGCGAATGGATTACTCTGCGGGGAGAAAAGTACTCTGACGATCTTGCTGGGGAACAATACTCTGTGGGGAGAGAGGTACTCTTGTTGAGATGTTGGTAGTAACTTCGCTGGGGATACCGTTGTTATATTGGAAGTTTTAATAGACTCTGCTGGGGATAAGAAGACTTCTCCGAGGACGATCTTTCCGTGGCTTTTGGCTGAGGATAACCCAGTTATAAGCTCTAGTGGAGCATAACCTTTGAATAAAGCCGGGGGACGCGTTCGTGCTCTACGGGGATAAGCTTCCAGAATCTACTGGGGATAAGCTTACCGCTTGGGGAGATGGATTCCAACTTTCCTGGGGAAACTGGATTGGATTCTCCTGGGGAAATTTTGAGATGTACTGGAAGTAACTCCGCTGAATGTTTGGTGTACCGCTGGGGAACAATCTTAGGTCAAGACTGCCGGGGATGCTTGTTAGGAATGTTCGTATATTGCGCTGAGGAATGTTGAGATCTGCTGGGGATAATCCAACTTCCTTAAGGCTGATAGTATAGCTTTGCTTGGGGAGCGTGCATGGACTTGCTGGCTCACTCTCTGGGGAATTAAGATACACTGGTCATGTTCTTCAGCTGAATTTACCTTGGTACCTTGATAGACTGAGCAACTAGATCGCTTAGACAACTCTTTATTGCCCCTGTTTCTAATGTTACCTGTAATTAATCCTTTGTTTCGTATGCAATCATTTATGAGTTAGCAGTTATTGTCAAATGCTTATATCACAAATTGAACCTTGGACGTTCTTCGCAAAACAAAACAGAAAAGGAAAAACAATTGGCGATTTTAACTGAAAAGTGATTTTCGTATTGATTTTGAATTGCCTGTAAATAGGCGTTTATGTACAAGAGGCTGACGTCCTAGTAAGATAACGCCGCCGAACAAAAGAGTTTATACAATTTGTATAAAAGGAAAATAAAACAGCTGTGTGAATAGAATGATCCCACTGGGTTCCAACTTTGCTATCGCCTTTATATCTTCGAGCGTCTCATCACTTGATGACCTAGTCGACGATGAAGCTGACTGATCGATGTCGTCTGAACTTGATGTTTGATACCAGATTCTAGATGCAAGGTGATCCAATGAGACATAGTATTACGCCTTATCCCTAACTTTTTCCTGGACCGCTGTTGTACCCCAAAATTTGCCCTCCCATATTCTTCAAGAAATTGCCAAGTCAAGTCACAGAGTTCCCCAAGGGTGGCACAGTGCAAAGGTCTCCTATACAGTCAAAACTAGGGTTTGAGTTCTGATCAAGAAAATGAAGTTTTCAAAGGCTCAACCAAGTCTCACATGCCTACAAATATGGTCAAGCATCCTCATATCAAGTTTCAAGACATTCAGCTCAAAATTGCACAGTCAAAACCCTAAATTGCACTACAGTCAACTGTAGGGGCAAAATGGTAATTTGACAGTCAAAAGTTCAAATTTTTGGTCAACATATCATTTTGAAGCCACAAACATCATTTTATCAATGCTTGATCATGATTCTCAAAAGTATGGCTCAAAAAGTCTCAAGATGCAAAAGTTTCTATTTTTGGACAGTTGAAAAGTCAACTGTAACTTGACCAAGGCATAACTTTTTCATGGTTCAACAGAAAAATTCCATCAAATGCTCATCTTGAAGGGGAAGACATTTCCTACAACTCATCTTCACACTCCAAGTCCAAGAAATGCTCTCACAAAAAGTTATCAATTTCAACATTATAGGTCATTTTCAAAAGTCAACAAAAAGGGACTTTAAGTCAAAGGCCATAACTTGAGATTGGTAAATCAAAATGACATGGGACCAAAGACATTGGTTAGAGGACTCAAAGGCCTTTCCAAAATGTCCAAGAACATGAGAAAAGATTAAAAATTGAGCAAGTTATGCCTTGTGGAAGTTGGGAAATTTTTGGATATTTTGAAAAGTCAACATTGATTCAAATGACCTAAAAATGCTAATGGGCCCATTTTTCTTCCATGATTCATCATTCCAAGCATGTGCACGACCACTTGGCCCAAAGGGAAGTATTTTCTCATTTTTTATTTATTTATTTGAATTTTTATTCATATTAATTCACTTAAATCATTTAAAATATATGAAAAATATTTAATCCACCCTAACCAATCTTTTTATACATGTTTTGGACTCAATATTTCGTGCTTGTACAATTATGGAAAGATTTGGCTTGATTGGATGCTAATTGATACAAAAAACATGTGAAAAAGATAGGGAAAAGATCTTAAGAAATCCAATATTCAAAACAATGAATTACAAGAGATTTGATTGAATTTTTGACCTAATGCACTCAGTACATAAGCATGATCATAACCCTAATGATGATAGACACAAAGCTGCGCAAGAAAGGCCATTGCAAACTTGGAAAAATTCCTTGAAAACTCAAAACTGAAAAACACTTTTCAGGTGGATTCAAGGCATAATTCATATTCCATTGGCTTCCTGAAGCTTCACTGATCATATTCCAATCCAAAACATCCACTCAAACGCCAAGAATCGGTACCTAGGACTCAAACTGTTTCAGAAAAATTGCAGAATCGTGCATCATAATTTAAGCATCTTTTGTAATTTTTATTCATGGATTCATGTTCATTATGATGTTTTGAAGCTAACCAATGCATTCAATTGTATTTTTGTGCGCTATATACGATTATACCATGATTGAATTTTAGGGTTTTAAGAGCTTCAAATTAGGGATTCTGAAACTAGGAAAAATTGAGACTCCAAACCACCACCATTCAAACCAGCAAGCTTGGACGAAGAAGATGCAACAATCGCGCTGAATTTATGTGCCAAGGAGAGCTAATCGCTATTTTCTTGAAAACGGCCTAAAAGAACAGTTATAAAACCGTTGCTTTTGTTTTTGTTTTACAGGGATGGTGAGGAAGATGATGTGTTGTCAACAAGTGATACGCTAGTTTGAAAACTCGCGCGCGTTCCCAAGCGTTGACCCACTTTCTTTTTATATTGTTTGTTTGATATTATATATTAAATGTAATTGAAGTGGCTCAGTGGCAGGTACATATGCTTGCAACGTCCAAGACCTGGGTTCGAACCCCAGGTCTGCGTTATTCTTCACGTTATTTTTCCACAGGAATTCATGTGCGTTTTCAATGTCAAGGCACATCATACACCTTCATCATCCTTCCACCCACGTGTACACTGAGATCAAGCCAAGGGCGGAGATTGGGAGAGCACCATAAACGCTGGTCAACATTGCTGTACGCTACTCAAAAAGTCAATGGACCCATGTCTTATTGGGCCAGAATTTCACAATCAAAACCTCCATATTGGGACTTCCACCCCCCCTGGTTTGCAATTTTCTTTTTTTTTATTTTGTTTTCAATTGTTATTTTATTTACTTTATTGTTTTGATTTAACTAATTATTTTTTAACAAAACACAAAAACATCATAAAAAATCAGAAAAGACAAAAATATAATAAGTATTTTATTTTAATATTTTCTTACAAATAAATGCATTGTAATAAATTTAGTTTAAATTAGGGTTTGCAATATTAATTCTTTTGATAAAAAATCTAAAAAATATAGAAATAGGTTTAATAAATTTTATTCCTTTTAATTATTTTTCTCTTTTTTCATAATAATATTTATTTATTTATTTATTTTTATAATTAAACTTGTAAATCAATTAGGGTTTCATTTAGGTTAAAAAACTCCAATATTTTTCTTAAAAAACTTAAAAATAATTAGAACTAGGTTTAACATTTTATTTTAATTTTAATTAATTCTTTTTCTATTAAATCTTAAAATACTAAAAAAACACCAAAAAATAAGTTCTTTTCCTTCTAATTTTAATTTTAGTTCCTTATTAATTTTAATTTTGCAAAAGGGTCCAACGCCCACGTTCTTAATTGTTTAATTTCGCATATTTATTTTATTTTGCTTGAATAATTATGTACCTCTCCCAAAGCCTTGTAATTACATCTCGCACTTTTAATTCTTTACTTTTCTGTCAAATCGGGTCCGGTTTAATTTTGGCGATGTGGACCCGCGCCATTTGTAATAGCTTTAGATTTACTTTTTCCTCGCAACTTTTAACTGTTAAACAAAGCATGCAAGAATGAATGGCCGTAATAAGAACAAGCGTAGAACACTTTAACATGACAAGACAAATATCAATGAAAACGACACACGAATCGCACACACCACCCCTAGGGTACGCCTCACTGTTGCCTTGCCTCGAAAGGTGATCGTCGAGTAGAGGATGTCTTAGTAAGTCCTCATGATCCGGGAACCTGGCATGAGGGTAGCTTCTAAGGTGTCTTCCCATTGCTCTGGTGATCACCATGTCCCTAAACTCGAATTGACCCGAATACCTCCAATGGTGGTGCTACCTACCTCTCAATGGTGGGATGACACTACTTTAAAGGACATCTACACAGACGAATTCCTTAGGGTAGGTAGACGACTCTAGATACTTGCTCTAATTTCAAAAACAAATCAAAATCTTTTCACACCGACACTTTTCAAAAGCTTTCAAAGCAATTTTTCAAACACTCTGACACAAGAGTCAAACTGGAATTTTCAGAGAAACTTTTTAAACCCACGTTGAAAAGCAAACAAACCAATTTTGAAAACACAAATGAGCAAGTATCTAAGAGCCCATGGATAACCATGGATAGAAAGGGTGCTAACACCTTCCCTTTCTATAACCTACCTCCCGAACCGAGAGCAATCTCTTTAAGGAATTTTTCTGTGCTTTTGTCCTTTCCATTTGGAGAAAATAAAATACGGTGGCGACTCTTGCTTCCGCGACATTTCGCGAACCAGCGTTAAACAGTCAGTTCCAGATCCACCGATCACAACCGCCCTTTCGGGTTTTCAGTCCACCGGGATATCCATTTTTGCCCAAGCCGCCTTTTTAGGTTTTCGACTTGCCGGGTGTATAGATTTTTTTATTTCATCCCTTCATTTTGCCCGAACCCTTTTGGTTCGCCGGGAAGCCCTAATTTTTGCCTAGGTATGTCAACCTAGCGGGTCTTTATTATGCGTAGTATCTTTTTACTATGTCTGCATTGGCGGGGTGAGGAAGGTCGTCCCCATCCATATTGGTTAGAATCATGGCTCCTCCTGAGAACACATGTTTAACCACAAATGGCCCTTCATACGTAGGGGTCCATTTGCCCCTTGGATCACTCTGAGGAAGGATAATGCGCTTGATTACCAGATCCCCGACTTGATATTCTTGTGGTCTGACCTTTTTGTTAAATGCCCTGATCATCCGTTTTTGGTACGTCTGACCATGACAAATAGCAGCAAGTCTCTTTTCATCAATTAGATTTAGCTGATCAAGTCGTGTCTGGATCCAATCATCTTCACTCAGATCTACATCCTTCATTATCCGGAGAGAGGGTATCTGCACTTCGATCGGTAAGACTGCCTCCATACCGTAGACCAGGGAGAAAGGAGTTGCCCCGGTTGACGTCCTTGCTGAGGTACGGTACCCATGAAGAGCGAACGGTAACATCTCGTGCCAATCTTTATAAGTCATTGTCATCTTCTGCACGATTTTCTTAATGTTCTTATTTGCTGCTTCTACAGCCTCATTCATCTTCGGTCGGTAAGGCGAAGAGTTGTGGTGCTGTATCTTAAACTGTTCACAGAGCTCAGTGATCATCTTGTTATTGAGATTGGTACCGTTGTCCGTAATGATCCTTTCTGGGACGCCGTATCGACAGATCAGATTATGCCGAATGAACCGTGCCACGACATTCTTGGTTACCGTAGCGTAGGAAGCTGCTTCAACCCACTTTGTAAAGTAATCAATCGCTACAAGGATGAAGCGATGCCCGTTAGATGCCGTAGGTCTGATCTCACCGATCGTATCAATGCCCCACATTGCAAAAGGCCAAGGTGCAGTCAGGACATTCAGAGGAACTGGAGGAACATGCACCTTGTCTGCATATATCTGGCATTTGTGACACGTCCGAGAATGTTGGTAACAATCAGCTTCCATTGTGGACCAGAAATATCCTGCCCGAAGGATCTTCTTTGCCATGGTGTGTCCACTGGAATGTGTTCCGAAGGTCCCTTCATGTAGCTCTTCCACGATCCTTTCTGCTTCAGTCTTATCCACACAACGCAGTAAGGTTGAATCATGGTTTCGTTTATACAAGACGCCGTTGCTAAGGAAGAACTTTGCTGCGAACCTTCTCAGAAACTTCTTATCGTTGACAGATGCACCTTCAGGTTATTCCTGAGCTTCCAAGTATCTCTTCACCTCATGGTACCAAGGCTTCTCAGTCACTAATTCAGTCTCAAGATCACAACAGTATGCCGGTTCGTCCAGTTTCCAGATGATGACCCGGGGAGCCTCATTGTCCCACTTGACCTTGAACATGGAAGACATCGTAGCTAACGCGTCCGCTAACTGATTCTCCTCTCTCGGGAAATGTTCAAAGGTTATCTCTGAGAAGTGGGGGATCATTGTCAACACACATTCTTTGTAAGGAATAAGATTCGGATGTTTCGTATCCCACTCGCCTTTGATCTGGTTGATCACGAGAGCGGAATCTCCGAAGACACTCAGAAACTTGATCCTTAAGTCAATTGCAGCTTTGAGTCCCATGATGCACGCCTCATACTCCGCCATATTGTTGGTGCAGTTGAAACATAGCCGGGCAGTGAGTGGAGTATGAGTGCCTTGAGGGGATATGATCACAGCGCCGATACCATTACCCAAAGCATTGGAGGCTCCGTCAAAGTGCATAGACCATCGGGATCCTTCCTCAGGTCCTTCATCCGGTCCAAGTACTTCACAATCAGTCACTATCATGATGCTCTCGTCTGGAAACTCGAAGTTCATTGACTGATAGTCGTCTACTGCCTGGTGTGCTAAGTGGTCTGCCAATACACTTCCCTTGATAGCTTTCTGAGTCGTGTACTGGATGTCGTATTCTGTCAAGATCATTTGCCATCTTTCTATTCTCCCAGACAGAGCAGGCTTTTCAAATATGTACTTTATCGGATCCATCTTTGAAATCAACAAGGTAGTGTGAGTCAGCATATACTGTCTCAGCCGGTGAGCAGCCCATACCAAAGCGCAACAAGTTTTCTCAAGCAGTGAGTATCGGGTCTCACAGTCGGTAAACTTTTTGCTAAGGTAATAAATGGCATGCTCTTTTCGGCCAGACTCGTCATGCTGCCCCAGCACACACCCCATTGAGTTGTCAAGTACTGTTAGGTATAATATTAGAGGTCTCCCTTCAACCGGTGGCATAAGGATGGGTGGTTCTTGGAGATACTCCTTGATTCTGTCAAAAGCAGCCTGACATTCATCATTCCAACGTACTACCTGATCTTTCTTCAGCAGCTTGAAGATTGGCTCACAGGTAGCAGTTAGGTGCGAGATGAATCGAGCAATGTAATTCAGGCGTCCTAGAAAGCCTCTGACCTCTTTCTCTGTCTTAGGAGCTGGCATCTCTTGAATAGCTTTAACCTTGGCAGGGTCCACTTGAATACCCTTATCACTTACAACGAAGCCTAGCAGCTTTCCAGATCTAACCCCGAAGGTGCACTTGTTCGGGTTCAACCTCAGCTTGTACAGTTTCAGACGGTCAAACAATTTCTGCAGATGATCAAGGTGTTCTTCCTTAGTTTGGGACCTTGCAATCATGTCGTCAACATATACTTCTATCTCATGATGGATCATGTCATGAAATAAAGCAACCATGGCACGTTGGTAGGTTTCCCCAGCATTTTTCAATCCAAAAGGAATGACCTTGTAGCAGAAGGTGCCCCACTGAGTAACAAAGGTAGTCTTTTCCATGTCTTCAGGAGCCATCTTGATTTGATTGTAACCTGAGAAGCCATCCATGAAGGAGAACACCTTATGCTGAGCTGTATTATCAACAAGGACATCAATGTGAGGTAGAGGGAAGTCATCCTTGGGGCTGGCCCTGTTCAGATCCCTGTAATCGACACACATTCTGACCTTACCATCTTTCTTTGGTACCGGCACCACATTAGCAACCCACTGAGGGTAAGAAGTCACTGCAAGAAACCCGACATCAAACTGTTTCATAACCTCGGCTTTGATCTTTTCAGACATCTCTGGACGCATACGGCGGACCTTTTGCTTAACAGGAGGGCAGTCTTCCTTAGTAGGCAAGTGATGGACCACAATGTCGGTATCCAACCCAGGCATGTCTTCGTAAGACCAGGCAAAGATTTCCATGTAGTCATGCAGCATCTGGATCAACCGTTGCTTCACGCTGAGCTCCAGGTTGGCACCAATCTTAACTTCCTTCCTATCCGTATCAGTACCCAGGTTTATCGTTTCCACTGGCTCTTCATGTGGTTGAATTTCCCTCTCTTCCTGGAGTAACAGTCTTGCAAGCTCGCCAGGCACTTCGCAATCATATTCACCTTTGTCTTCGGCTAAGTTGATCGGATTTTCGAAGTCATAACTGGCAGTAGCAGAGTCGTTACCAGTGAGATCCAGAGTGGATTGAAACCTGTATGAGTGAGTGTGTGTAAATACAGCTGTTTTGCAATATATAAAGAAAGGAAAGAAAAGGAGCGCAAGATTTGAAATGTGAAAAACGTCCAATGCTTTTATTTATGATATATGACAGTGACAAACAAAAGCCCTCATAAATAAGACCACGGTGCCCCGGGTAAGACACCGGGCCATACAGTTTCAAACGATTGTTTATTACAAATCCAAAACAAAGAAGTTCATTACTGGGTGACAAAAGTTATGGGTGTAAAGTCTTTAGCAGTCCAATTGGTCAATCCATCATCAGTCGTTGGGTAGATCCAGCTATCAAACTCTGACTCTTCCACTTCGTCTTCCTCTCCAATAGCATTCACTCCTGAGTGGGTGATGAGCACAAGAGGTCTTCCAGTTCTCGCCTTGCGTACAGCCTTCTGAGCCTCTGCAGTGAAACCCAGCCCAAACTTGTTAGTTTTAGGAGTAAAATCAGGGAGCTTTCCCCAGTTTGCACATTCGCCTCTTTCAATCACAGCCCGGGCGTCCTTTAAGGAGGCCATCTTCAAAGGAGAAACCTCTTCACCCATTGCTTCTGCTGTTGCCAAAGTTTGTGGCACCTCTTCAAAATGTTGAAAGGGGGTCTCAATGAACTCCCCATCCATTTCCACGTACCTGAAGGAGTTGAGGTGGCTGACCATGTATTCCTCTTCCCCTTGCACTGTTACAATTTCCCCCCTGACCGGGTACTTGAGTTTCTGATGCAACGTGGAGGTCACAGCTCCAGCCTTGTGGATCCATGGGCGACCCAGCAAACACGAATAGGATGGACGGATGTCCATCACATAGAATCTTGAATCAAAGACCTGTGACCCAACCCTGATTGGGATGTCAACCTCACCATGCACCATTCTTTTGGACCCGTCAAAGGCCCGGACAATAATGTTACTTGGTTTGAGCTCTAGACCCTCACAGTCCAGCCTGTCCAGAGCCTTCTTGGGTAGCACGTTTAATGAAGAACCAGTGTCAACTAGAACATGAGCAAGAGTAGTGCCCCTGCATTCAATGGAGACATGCAGGGCATCATTATGGTTCTTCCCTTTGGCTGTCAGATCGGCATCAGAGAAACCCAGGCCATTGTCAGCAGTTAGGTTGGCCACACAGTCGGTGAACTGATCAGCAGACGTTTCTTGGGGTACGTGGGCCGTTTTTAAGAAAGCAATCAGGGCCTTGGCATGGGCCTCTGAACACAGCAACAGTGACAGCATGGAGATTTTAGAGGGGGTGTGCCCCAGCTGTTCGACAATGTTGAAATCACTTTTCTTTATAATTTTGAGGATTTCTTCCATCTCCTGCTTGGAAGCCTCAACAATGGTCTTTGGTGCCTCCGTCCGGGCAGGCACATCAGCAGCAATCCCCTTACCCCGAGCATCAGATGACTCGGCAGCAGGGGTGGAAACTTGGTCAGGGGAAGAGACAGACACACTGGCAGGTGTGATGATCAAAGGCCTCTGAATTACCGGAGGAGCAATGTCTGGTGAGAAGAGTCTTCCACTACGAGTGACCTTAGCAGGCCCAGTGATGTTGGTGACACTAGTATCAGAGTTGAACTCTTGTTTCACTCCTAGAACATAAACATCTGCCCCATAGTGCCATGGGACAGCCTTATCAGACTTGTAGGGGATGGGCCCCGGAACAGTAATGGTGATGGGAGCAATCTTGTGAACAGGCAAAATTTGGACAGACTTCTTTGAAGGAGCCTTGGAAGGGTTGTTGAAAATGGTAACAATTGAAACTTCTTCAACAGGGGCAGCAGGAACAACAATCTTTTTGAACAAAATCTCTTTACTATCCATCAGGTTTTGGATGCCTGATTTCAGCAAAGAACAACCAGCAGGGGAAGCAACACATAGAGGGCAACTATTGCTACATCCCGGAAATAAACCGGCTAGCAACAGGTTCCTCTTGACCGTCAGCAGCGGAGTAGCAACATCATCCACCGAAGCTATATACAAATCCTCCTCAACAGCATTCACTCCATGCTGGGGCATGGGAGCGGTAACAACATTTGGCCTCTCGGGCGCCTCAAACTGTATCTCCTTTGCATCAATAAGGTCCTGAACCTTATTCTTTAGGGCCCAACAGTCATCTGTGTTATGCCCCGGGCTATCAGAGTGATATGCGCAACGGGCGTTGGGGTTGAACCTGGGGGATGTAGTATTCACGACCTTCGGGGCCTCCCTAACAGTCACCAAGCTGGCTGATAACAGTTGTGGCAGGATCTGAGAGAGAGTCATGCTGAGTCGAGTATACTACCGTTTGGGCCTCTCAGCTCTGGGTAGGTTGTACTGTTGCGGAGCAGTAGCAGGTTTAGAGATTACCACCGCGTTGACAGTTTGGCGGCGTTCAGGTTTGTCTTTCCTTCTTGGGCCATACACAGCACTAGCCTCTTTCTTGAAGGGCTTCTTTTCAACATTTGAGGAGGAAACCTTCTGTATCTTCCCCGATTTTATACCAGCCTCGATCCTCTCACCAGTCAGGATCAGATCAGTAAACCCAGCAGAGGAATTACCAATGAGATGATTGAAAAATGGACCAGAAAGGGTCCCCAAAAACATATCCACCAGCTCCCGGTCCGTCAATGGTGGCTGCACCCTGCCAGCCAGATCCCTCCATTTCTGTGCGTACTCCTTAAAACCTTCACCCGACCCTAGCGACATACCCTGGAGTTGGGTACGCGTAGGAGGGAGGTCGGAATTATATTGATACTGCTTGTAAAAAGCAGTGGCCATATCCTTCCAGTTACGAATGTTGGTTCCATCCAGCTGATAGAACCATTCGAGGTGAGTCCCTGAAAGACTCTCCTGGAAGAAGTGGATCCATAAGTTCCTGTCTGCTGTGTAAGGCTGAATCTTCCTTACATAAGAACGGAGGTGCATCTTGGGACAGGAAGCCCCGTCATACCTCACAAAGGCAGGCACCTTGAACTTGTGTGGGATCACCACCCCAGTAGATAACCCCAAGTCTCCGAAATCCAGTCTAGGCACCCGCTGAATTTCCATAGCATTTAATCTGTCCTCCAACTGCTTGTACCGGTCCTCAGCAGGAGGATACTGTTCGTCGTTGAAGTCTGTTTCAGTATCAGAGACCACAGGAGTAGGGACCTCCCTTTCTTGGTGACTACCTTCCCCCACAGATGGAGTAGTCCTCTCAGCTTCATTTTGCAAAGTATTCCTGAGTCTGCGCCCAGTGTTAAACAGCACAGTCCTCTTCTTCTTCTTACTTTTCTTCAGGAGCATAGCCTTCAGTTCTTTTTGACCTTGAGCCAAACCCATGATCAGCTCCTGAAATTGTGCGTTTTGCGCCTGAAGGGCCTTGATGGTCAGCTCGATAGATGATTCAGGGTTCATGATGCTGAAATAAACAGCGAAGAACAGTAAGCAACCTGAAAAGAAGAGTACCTGTGATGCATATGATGAATGATATGTGTTTATGCAATGCATTCAAGAGTTCGAAAATTCAAATTTGTTATAGACAAAAAGGAACACACGTTATCATTAAGGAAATAATTGTTTGATACATCAAAGCCTCATGGGCAAACATTACAAAGCAAATCAATCCCAAAAGACACTACACATCCTCTTCGGAGCAATATAGGTATTGAGATTCCTTTCTTCGTGCAGTAGGCGGGTGAGCTCCAGGACCTTCTTCTCACTAGCATGTAGACTGGTCTCCAGAGAATTCCGTTCTTCCTTAAGCTGGATCCAGCTCTTCTGCATCTCTTCCCAGGACGTGGGCATGTTAGGATGTTGAATGGTGTAGGACACCTCTCCTTCCAAGTCTGGTTCTTTGATCACGGGGAGAACGTGAGGATATGGCATCACCAGCTTCTGGGAGCGGGCTCGTACCCACTTGAGATAAGGCTCCAATGGGACGGAGTTCCTGTGCCCCAGGGTCTTGTTGTCTATCTTGTTGGGCATCCTCCAAGCTCTGATAAATTTCTGGCGAAGTCCTTGTGCATCATTGTCGAAGTTAAAAACTATGTCAGGAATTAACATGTCATGTGGGCCGTCCCTCCGAGCATAACCAAACTGTCTCCAAGCCAGGCATGGGTTGTAAGTAATACCTCCTCTGATTCCAAGTAAAGGAACATTAGGGTACTCCCCGCAACGATCAATGATAGTGACATCTTCTCTGGACCGAGAACACCAATGTATATCTGCATGTATAAGAGTCATCAATCGTTGTGACCACCTCAAACCCCGCTCGTTCTTCAAAACTGATTGTGGAAGGTGCGAAATAAACCACCTTCCCAGGAGAGGAGTGCAGCACATAAGAACACCCCTTTTTCTCATGGTTCGAGTGTAACATGAGTGAAGGATGTCCCCCAGCAACGTAGGTATAGGATTCCTGGACATGAAGACCTTGACAGCACTGATATCTATAAGCTGATCTGGCTTAGGGAACAGCACCAACCCATAGACAAGGAGGGCTACAACTTCTTCAAAGGCTTGTAGGTCAAGGGAATTCCAACACTCTTGGGCCTTCTCAAACAGAAACTTTGCCAAGAACCCTTTGATACCATTTCTGGCTTCCCAATGCCCTTTGATGTCAGATGGTTGTAGGCATAATGCTTTAGCTACTTCTTCAAGTTTTGGTTCCCTTTCCGTACCGTTGTAGGGTAGTTGATTGAGAATGGGAATCTTCAGAAGCTGGGAAAACTCTTCTAAAGTAGGCACCAGCTGATAATCTGGGAAAGTAAAACAGTGATGCAGAGGGTCAAAGAATTGGAAGAGGACCTTTACCATCTCTTCCTCAATATTGGTATTGACCAGGCTGATGAGTCTACCATGCCTTTCACTGAATGATGAGTTCTCGGGAATCCTGGATGTAAGCTCCTTAAGCTGAGGAGGGACCCTTACAAGGTTGATCTGAATTGTCTTTCTGCGGATAGTTTCCATGTCCTACAAAATAAGAACAAAGATGAAGATTCGAACCCCTGAAATGGTTAGTGGATGCATATGATGTTGTATGATGTTATGATGCTATGATTAAACACACCACAAATATTTACAAAGGCAAACATGTAAGGCACACAAGTCACACAAGGCAAGCCCTTAGAGTTTAGGCCAGCATGGGGTCTGGGTATTACCCTCTTGAAGTTGGTGGGCTCAAACCTGTCCTATCAAAGTAACCGGGTTCTAAGGATCTCAATATCATTGGATTGCTTTCATTGTTCATCGTTTCGATTTAGCCACTGACTGGCGATCAAAATATCCCAAGAAAACAACCCTCAATTGAGTGTAGTATCGAGTATCAACCGACTTCGGAGTACACCAAAGTAGTCATCTCACTACCCTAAAGAGGCCAAGATGGTTCAACTAAGGTTCCTAAGGTCTGTTGATGCTTCACGACACCATGCGGAGGCCCCGTACTCTCCTTGATTGACTCAAAGGTTACCGGTACACACCAAAGTGCCACATCAATGTAGCAGACTACTTCAACCATGTCGGTATACCCCGCACAATTCCCTCACAGCCTTGTTGCTACTTTCTAAGAAGGTATCCCCAGATCCGGGTTAGGATCTATAGAACTCCCAAGACAGTCCCACAATTTAAAGCAAACAAGTCAAAGCAATTGAAAACACAGTGATCTTAGTCTTAAGGTACACCTCACTTTAGAGCTTCCCCAGCAGAGTCGCCAGTTCTGTGATCGGTGGATCTGGAACTGACTGTTTTTTAGCTGGTTTCGCGGAATGTCGCGGTAAGCAAGAGTCGCCACCGTATTTTATTTTCTCCAAACAAGGGAAAGGACAAAAGCACAGAAAAATTCCTTTTTTGAGATTGTTTCTCGGTTCGGGAGGTAGATTTATAGAAAGGGAAGGTGTTAGCACCCTTTCTATCCATGGTTATCCATGGGCTCTTAGATACTTGCTCATTTGTGTTTTCAAAATGTTTGTTTGCTTTTCAAAGTGAATGGGTTTGAAAAAGTTTCGTTTAAAATTTCAGATCGACTCTTGTATCAGTCCTCAAGAGTGTTTGAAAAGTTGTTTTTGAAAGCTTTTTGAAAAGTGTCGGTGCGAAAAAAAGTTTTGATTTGTTTTGAATTAGAGCAAGTATCTACGAGTCATCTACCTACCCTAAGGAATTAGTCTGTGTAAATGTCCTTGAGGTAGTGCCATCCCACCATTGAGAGGTAGGTAGCACCACCGTTGGAGGTGTTCGGGTCAATTCGATTGTAGGGATAGTGTGGTCACCGAGCAATAGTAAGATACCTTAGGAGCTACCCTTATGCCATTGATCTTTTTATTCCGAGGCAACCGTTTCGAGGCAACTTGTTCGAGGCAACTAGATCAATGGAACATAAGGACTCACTAAGACGTCCTATATTCGACGATCACGTTTCGAGGGGAAAGGCAACAGTGTGATCACCAGAGCAACAGTAGGACACCTTAGAAGCTACCCTTATGCCATGTTCATGGACATAAGGACTTACTAAGACGTCCTGTACTCGACGACCACGTTTCGAGGGGCAAGGCAACAGTGAGGCGTACCCTAGGAGTGGTGTGTGAATTGTGAATCATTTTCAGTTATTATTTGTCTTGTCATGCATTGGTGATCTACGTTTTGATTTTATTTTTGGGCATTCATTCTTTCATGTGATTGTTTAACAGTTAAAAGATGCGGGAATTTAAAGTGCGGAAAAGGTAAAGGTCCTACGCTTTTACAAAGGCGCGGGTCTACATCGCCAAATAAATCCAAGACCCAATTTAAAATAAAGTGCAAAAAGCAAATGCCTAATTAACTATTACAGGGCTTTGGGGCAAATACATTACATTCATAAAAAAGAAATAAAATGAAATGCGCGAAAAGAAAATATAATCGAACGCGAGGGCGTTGGACCCTTTAAAGAAATTAAAATGAATTTATTAATTAATTAAGTTAAATAAAGGAAATGACTTATTTTTTATGTTTTTTGTATTTATGACGTTAAAGAAAATTAAATTGGAATTTAAAAGTTAAATAATTCTAGTTCTAATTGTTTTTAATTTATTAAAAAAAATGCATTAAAGTTAAAACCTAAAATTAAAACTAAATTGATTATAAAATTTATTTACAAAATTAATGGTTAATGATAATAAAAATATTTAATTAAAAAAGGATAAAGAAGTGCTAAAGGTCTATTTTTTATATTTTTGGTTATTTAAAAAAAAAAGAATTAAAGTTAACAACCTAAAATTAAAAACTAAATTAATTATTTTATTTACAAAAAAATGTTGGTGAATTAAATTAAAATAAAACATATTTTTATTTTTTCTGATTTTTCTGATTTTTTTGTTTTTTTAAGAAAATTGTTTTGATTAATTAATTAGAAATAAAACAAAAATAAAAAAAATGGAAAGAAAAGGAAATTAAAGGCAAACTGTGGGGGGTGTAGACCCCAAATGAGGAGGTGAATTGATGAACTATGGCCCAACAGGAGGAGGCCCTTTGCTGACTTTTTGGATCACCTATGGAGCGTTGACTGGAGCATTCCCTGGACTCTTGGTTCTTGGCCACTGGATGAATCATCAGGGACACATGGCAAGCAGAGGCGTTGGGCTTCAGGGTGGTCCTTAGGATGAAAACTGCATGGGAACAAAGTGGACAAAATAATAGAAGCAAAGTGAGGGGACCTGGGATTCGAACCCAGGTCCCAGTGTTTACCAACCGATGCCTTAACCAACTGATCCACCAACGCGCTTTGTATATAATATAAGAAACAAATAATATAAAATAAAATGGACGTTAGTGTTATAAAATAAAAAAAAAAGGCGCTGGATTCAAACCAGCCACTCACGCCGTGCCACGCTAGCCTTCGTCCCCAATGTACCTGTAATGAAAATGAAATAGCGGGGGTTTTAAACCCCCCCCAAAACGCAAGCTTTTGGAAAATAGCGAATAGGCCATTTTCACTCATAAATTGAGCGCGAAGGTCTCGTTAAATCAGGTTCCTGGTGACGAATTCAACCATTCTGATTTTGAGGTTCAATTTTTCCAGATTAGGAAAACCCCAAATTCGAACTCCTGAAACCCCAGAACGATTCCATGGTAGATCTCTGTATAGGCCTTGAAAACTTAATTGGAGGGCACCATTAGTTTTAGAATTATCATATTAATACAAATGAGACATTAAAATGCAGCAATATGGCCTGAAAATATGAACACGAATATGTAAAATACCATGAACAGGGTGGCTTAGTTATACCTGTTCTTTGTGTATGGAGAGTGGAAAATGATTGAGGCACGTCCAAAAATGTCCCAACAAGCCTTTGGAATGGATTATAAGCTTTGAAAGGAGTTCTATCTCTGTTTTCAGTTTTGAGAATTTTGGTGAAAAATGAAAACTTGATTCTGAGGTTGCAGCGTGGTTTCGGTCTCAATCTTGCTTCTGATCACTTGCATAGGTATTATGTAACATGTATTGAGAGGAATTATGGCCTCATAATGCAGAGCATTCAAGTTCAAGATTCTCCATAAACCTCCATAACCAAACTTCCATTTTTGAACCATTTTTTGAATTCTTGCTACATTTGGCCTTGAAACGAAATTGGGATGTGGCATAATGATAATTCAGAGCTAGTTAAGACCAAATATCCCCTTTTATTAAACTTCTTGATTTTCTTTTGATTTTAAAAGATTTAAAATTAATTAAATCCAATAAAATCAATTAAAAATGAAAAAATTAATTTAAAAATTTGAAATAAAAGGTGGGACACGTGGGAAGCATGGTCAAGTTAATTCAAGTGAAAAAGGTGGGCCCCTTTTGTAAAAAAAAAAGAAATTTCAAGGATAAATGATTTTGGCCATTTCACAAAAATCTCCCAACTTCTCCAATGCATATCTTGCTCAATTTTTAAGCTTTGATCATGTTCTTAGACATTTTGGAAAGGTCTTGAAGTCCTCTAACCAATGTCTTTGGTCCCATGTCATTTTGATTTACCAATCTCAAGTTATGGTCTTTGACTTAAAGTCCCTTTTTGTTGACTTTTGAAAATGACCTATAATGTTGAAATTGATAACTTTTTGTGAGAGCATTTCTTGGACTTGGAGTGTGAAGATGAGTTGTAGGAAATGTCTTCCCCTTCAAGATGAGAATTGGATGGAATTTTTATGATGAACCATGAAAAAGTTATTCCTTGGTCAAGTTACAGTTGACTTTTCAGCTGTCCAAAAATAGAAACTTTTGCATCTTGAGACTTTTTGAGCCATACTTTTGAGAATCATGATCAAGCATTGATCAAATGATGTTTGTGGCTTCAAAATAAGATGTTGACCAAAAATTTTGACTTTTGACTGCCAAATGACCATTTTGCCCCTACAGTTGACTGTTGAGCAATTAGGGTTTTGACTGTGCAACTTGACCTTGTTAGCCTTGAAACTTGACATGTAGGTACTTGACAATGTGTATGAGCATGGGAGACTTGATTGAGCCCTTGAAAATTTCAACTTCCTTGCAAGAACCAAAACCCTAGTTTGACTGGCTTAGGAGGATAGCTGACTGCGTAGCCCTTGAGTAGACTTTGAACCATTTGCTTGTCATAACTTTGAAGATTATGGGAGGGAAAATTTTGGGGTACAACATAGTGGATTAAGACCTCGTTGGAGAGAGGCGAAATCACCTTGACGGGTGGACTGGAGTAGTTTGAGATCAAACGAACCAGGATAAAAATAACGTGTTGTCTGCATTTGATTTCAAGTTTTACAATTCAACCCCCCTTCTTGTGTTTTTCACTTCTTCAATTGGCATCAGAGCGCCTGGTTCTGAGCTTATAACACTTAACCGTGTCAGTACAAGATCCAGTGTTGAAAAACACTATGGCAGAAACACATTAAAACATCAGCAATGACAATAATGAAGAAAGAGACAGATTCAGTGGCAAACCTCCAGTCTTTGATGGAGAGAACTTTGATTACTGGAAAGATAGAATTGAAAGCTTCTTTCTGGCCCATGATGCTGATCTGTAGGATATGGTAACTGATGGATACATGCACCCAGTGAATGTAAGTGGTCAAAAGATTGACAGGAAAGCAATGTCTGATCAACAAAAGCGTGATTTCAGAAATCATCACAAAGCAAGAACAATTCTTCTCAGCGCCATCTCTTACTCTGAATATGAAAAGATATCAAACAGAGACACTGCAAAGAATATGTTTGACTCCCTGAGAATGACGCATGAAGGCAACATTCAAGTTAAAGAAACTAAAGCTCTTGCGCTCATTCAGAAGTATGAGGCATTCAAGATGGAAGGAAGTGAATCAATTGAAACAATGTTCTCAAGATTTAAAATTCTGGTCGCTGGTCTCAAAGTTATGGACAAAGGGTATTCTATTGCAGATCATGTTAAGAAGATCATCAGAAGCTTGCCAAAACAGTGGAGGCCAATGGTCACAGCGCTGAAGCTAGCTAAGGATCTCAACAAAATCTCTCTGGAGGAACTTGTCAGCTCCCTCAGAAGTCACGAGATATAGCTAGAAGCTGATGAACCTCAAAAGCAAGGTAAGCCATTAGCTTTAAAATCTAACAGAAAATCTGACTCCAAAGTTTTGCAGGCTGTAGAAGAAACCTCTGATGGGTCCTCATCAGAAGAAGATGAACTGTCTCTCCTTTCCAGAAGGGTGAACCAACTGTGGAAGCAGAGGCAAAGAAAGTTCAGGAATCCAAGAAGATCAGAGAATCAAAATGAATCCTCCTCCAGATACAGAAGGTCAGAACCCTCCTCTGGATACAGAAGATCTGAAGGCTCTTCAGGAAGCAGAAAGCCAAACAACAAAGACATCATCTGCTATGAATGTAACGAGCAAGGACACTACAAGAGTGACTGCCCAAAGCTTCAGAGGGAAAAGCCCAAAAAGAAGTTTGGCAAGGAAAAGAAGAAAAGTCTCATGGCTACATGGGATGACTCTGACACATCTGAAGCTGACTCATAATCAGATGATAAGAGAGCCAACATAGCTCTCATGGCAAACATAACAGAAGACAGTGAAGCTTCTGAATCAGACTCTGAATCAGACACAAAAGAGGTATTTCCTGATTTTGCTATTAATTTTACTAAGGCTGAACTAGCTGAAAGCCTTAATGAGATTCTGGAAAGATATCAGTAGATCAGAGTCAAATTCAGAAACCTGAAAAGGAATCTTGCTTCTGACTCTGATAAAACTGAGAGTCTCAAATTGGAGAATTCTGAGTTAAAAGATAAAGTTTCAAAATTAGAAAATCTATTACAAAACTCTCAGAAGGAAACAATTCTTGAAACTCCCAGTAGTGCTGATGAGATCATCAAGGAGTATGATCACAACTTTCAGAAGTTTCTAGCTAAAAACATAGATAGAAGCAAGATGGCTTCAATGATCTATGGAGTTAGCAGACATGGCAGAAAAGGAATAGGATACCAAGGTAAGGTACCTACACCAAAGAATGCCATGGATTTAGTGATAAAACACACTTATCTTGATTCTCACTTTGTATATGGGCACACACACGACATCAAATATACTAGTAGTAATTATTCTGTCAAACCAAAATTCAACCAGAGTTTTGGTAAAACTAACAAATCAGGACCCAAGAAAATATGGGTACCTAAGGATAAAATAATACATGTTGTAGATATCTTTAGCAGCAAAGCAGAAACACCAGTCATGGTACCTGGACTCTGGTTGCTCACGACACATGACGGGAAGCAGGCATATGTTCCAAAGCTTGGAACTTAAGCCTGGAGGCCACATAGGCTTTGGAGGCAATCAGAGGGGAAATATCATTGGCTCTGGAACAGTAGGTAATGGAAATCTTCCCTCTATAAGTAATGTTTTATTAGTAGATGGATTAATGCATAACCTGTTATCCATAAGTAAATTAAGTGATAACGGTTATGATATAATCTTTAATCAAAATTCATGCAAAGCTGTTAGTCAGAAAGATGGGACTATCCTGTTTAATGGAAAGAGGAGAAACAACATTTATAAAATAAAACTTTCTGAACTGAAAAGTCAGAATGTAAAGTGTCTTCTGTCTATTAACAATGAGCAATGGATCTGGCACAGAAGATTGGGACATGTTAGTATGAGAAGAATATCTCAGATTAACAAACTCAATCTGGTCAGAGGACTTCCTAACCTGAAGTTCAATTCAGATGCTCTGTGTGAAGCATGTCAGAAAGGCAAGTTTGCAAAACCAGCTTTCAAATCAAAAAACGTTGTTTCCACCTCTAAGCCATTAGAACTTCTGCACATTGACTTATTTGGACCAGTTAAAACTGCCTCAGTTAGTGGTAAGAAGTATGGGTTAGTAATCGTAGATGACTATAGCAGATGGACATGGGTAAAGTTCTTAAGACACAAGGACGAGTCACACTCTGTGTTTGTCACCTTCTGTAACCAAGTTCAGAATGAAAAGGATCTTAGAATCGTCAAAGTCAGAAGTGATCATGGTGGAGAGTTTGAAAACAAAGATTTTGAATCATTTTTTAATGACAAAGGCATTCTGCATGATTTCTCTTGTCCTAGAACTCCCCAGCAAAATGGAGTTGTAGAACGAAAGAACATAACATTGCAAGAAATGGCCAGAACCATGATCAACGAGACTAACGTTGCTAAGATCTTCTGGGCAGAGGCAATAAACACAGCGTGCTACATTCAGAATAGAATCTCCATAAGACCTATTCTGGAAAAGACTCCATATGAATTGTGGAAGAACAGAAAGCCCAACATTTCATATTTTCATCCATTTGGATGTACTTGCTTTATTTTGAATACTAAAAACTATTTGAACAAGTTTGACTCTAAAGCACAAAAGTGTATTATGTTAGGATACTCTGAACACTCAAGAGGGTACAGAGTATACAATACAGAAACACAGATTGTGGAAGAATCAATCAGTGTTTGTTTTGATGATAAGCTTGACTCTCAAAAGTCAAAGCAGAATGAATTACTTGCAGGTATGGAAGTTGAATTCACAGGTACTGAAGACAAGTCATCAGAAGCTCTTAATAGAGACACTCCCTCAACATTAAAAAGAGGCACTGCAAGCAATCCAGCATCTTCTACTGATCAACCTCAGAAAAGACCATCCAGAAGCAACATGGATCACCCTGAAGAAACAATCCTAGGAAGAAAGGAAGATCCAATCAGAACAAGAGTCAGCTTCAGAAACTCTGAAGAATCCCTCATGGGACTTGTCTCTCTGATTGAACCATCAAAAGTTGATGAAGCACTTCTGGATAATGACTGGATTCTAGCAATGCAAGAGGAGCTGAATCAGTTCACAAGAAATGACGTATGGGATCTAGTTCCTAAACCAAAAGGATTCAATGTCATTGGAACAAAATGGGTGTTCAGAAACAAACTGAATGGACAAGGTGAAGTCATCAGAAATAAGGCACAATTGGTAGCACAAGGTTATAGTCAGCAAGAGGGGATAAACTATACAGAAACCTTTTCTCCAGTCGCCAGGTTAGAATCTATCAGACTTTTAATTTCTTTTGCTGTTAATAAAGGCATCACTCTGTATCAGATGGATGTTAAGAGTGCATTCTTAAATGGCTATATAGAAGAATAGGTATATGTGCACCAACCCCCTGGTTTTGAAAGTTCAAAAAATCCAGAATATGTTTTCAAACTAAAGAAGTCACTGTATGGTCTGAAACAAGCTCCCAGAGCTTGGTATGAAAGACTAAGTAACTTCCTGTTAGAAAAGGAATTCACTAGAGGGAAAGTGGACACAACCTTATTCTGTAAGACAGTTAAGAATGACATCTTGGTATGTCAGATTTATGTTGATGATATCATTTTTGGATCTACTAAACCCTCTTGGGGAAGAAAGTTTGCTAAGTGTATGCAGGCAGAATTTGAGATGAGCCTAATGGGGGAACTGAAATTCTTTCTGGGCATTCAGATCAATCAAACCCCAGAAGGAACTTACATTCATCAGAGCAAATATGTCAGAGAACTTCTGAAGAAATTTGATCTCTCAGAATGTAAGTCATCAAAGATTCCAATGCATCCCACGTGCATTATGGAAAGAGAAGAGGTAAGCAAAAAGGTAGAACAGAAGGTCTACAGAGGTATGATTCGTTCTCTTCTTTATCTGACAGCCTCAAGGCCTGATATTTTATTCAGTGTATGCATTTGTGCAAGATTCCAATCAGATCCTAGAGAATCTCACTTAACAGCTGTTAAGCGAATTTTCAAGTATCTGAAAGGTACTACTAATCTGGGTCTATTTTATAGAAAATCAAGTGATTACAGCTTAGTAGGATACTGTGATGCTGACTTTGCTGGAGACAGAGTAGAGCGTAAAAGTACTTCTGGAAGCTGCCAGTTTTTGGGAGAAAATCTGATCTCATGGTCCAGCAAAAGACAATCCACAATTGCTCTATCAACAGCAGAAGCTGAATACATAGCAGCAGCTGGATGCAGCACACAAATGCTCTGGATGAAAAGTCAACTTGAGGACTTCCAGATTTTTGAGAGTAACATCCCTATACTCTGTGACAATACTTCTTCTATATGTCTTAGTAAAAATCCAATTTTGCATTCTAGGGCTAAGCATATAGAAATAAAACATCATTTTATTAGGGACTATATTCAGAAAGGAATCTTAAACTTAAAATTTATTGATACAGACCATCAATGGGCTGATATTTTCACAAAACCACTTTTTGAAGATAGGTTCAACTTCATTCTGAAACATCTCAGCATGAAGCTCTGTCCAGAATAAAACTGTTTTAATTTTATATATTAACCTTCAGAATTGTGTTTATTTCTCTGTGAACTTCTGATCAATCCTCTTTCAGAATTTCAGAAATGCAGATTGTATCAGAATCTATCCATGAAGATCTGAGCGCTTCAGTTCAAGGATAGATGTGCTGTTCACTCAAGCAAACAAGTGTCATCCAGTCATCAGCTGTTTCCTGAGGCTGAACACGCGTTCACGCTTCTGAAAAGGCAAAGCGCTGATTGGATGTATTGAGACACATGTCATGGGTAACCGTTTAAGTATCTTTCTGAATCCCCTAAAATCAGCTAACATTAAATGCTAATAATCATGATTTATTTCTCTCTCTTAAACGTTTATGTTTTCAAAAACTTTTTAGAAATCTATTTAAACACTTCACATCATTCACACTTTTTACCCTTACTTTCGTTTTCTATCAATACATCTGATTTATGTGTTCTTCTTTCTCAAGAAAACCCTTTCAACTTTTTTCAAAAAAAAACCTCGTGTGAACATGGCTTCTTCCAGCAATCCTTCTTCAGGTTCCCAGAAAGATGCATCATCTGAGCAATATGAAGTTCCTCTCAGAACGCTTCTCACTCCAGTCAAGAACCTTGAAGTTCTGTCAGAGATAATAGTGGATTTCAACAGTCTCAAGGAAAATGGTTTTGATTTATCAGAAGAGATTCAAGCTTAAGGTTTGGAAATGTACTTCGACAGGCTGGTGGGTCCAACTTTTCCTATTCTGGTAAAGGAATTTTGGATTCACGCTTCTTCCTCAAACCATCAGGTCGCTTCCTACATCATGGGGAAGAAGATTGTGATTACTGAAGACTTGATTGCAAGACTGATAGGCTACAATGGTGGTGGTATTCGCTGTATTGATATGGCAGAAAGGTGTCAAGATGTTGCCCTAATTGCAAGGGAAATTTTCATGCTGGGGCTTCCCTCCCGCAAGATAAGGGATCTGAAAGACAAGCACATAATTTGGGCAAAGATCATTCTGGGATGTTTCAACCACAAGAAGCCTACCAGCTCTCCTGATTACATAAACATAGATCAGCAGTTTCTGATCTATTTTATCTCCCAAAAGGTCAAGATTAATCTAGCTCATCTTCTGTTCAACTATCTCAGAACAAGCGTCAAGGAAACAAGGGAAGAGGAACGTACTAAAAGGGACTGGATACCCTTGGGAAGACTGATATCAGATATTCTGACTGAGAATAGGCTGATTGAACACTTGAAAGAGGCACAAGAAATCAGCACCCTGGAACCTTCTGTTGGCAAGCAGCTGAATGCCAAAAATCTGAAGAAAATGAAGCTGATAGAGAACATTAAGAAGGAGCTCAGCATCACTCCTTTTGCTGAAATCTCCAGCAGAAGAGTCCCTCTGGACGAATTCCCCATGTTCTCAGAGATTGACTCTAAGCCTCAAATAATTCTGAGATATTTGGATGCTTGTAAAGCTGATGGTATAACACCAAATCTGAATATTCAAGATCTTCAGCAGAAGGCACCAGAGGTTGTTCTGAAGAAGTCGAAGAAAAGAAAAGCTGCTGGAGAAGGATCATCTCAACAGACTCCAAAGAAAAGAGGTAATCCTGTTTCTCTAACTTTTTTAGATTCAACTGCTGTTTCTACATCTATTCCTACTCCAATTCCAACTCCATCTGATATCCCAACACCTCAAACCTTTGATGATTTTGACGTTGACTTTGACCATTCTGAGTCATTAACCCTCAGAAGATCCCGCTCCAAACCACAAAATCCAAATACTGCAACCATACCAGAACCAGAACTTGCACAAGTTCTTTCTGATATAGACCAACACACTTCCGCTCCCCAAACAGAAAATCCTAATCCAAACACAGAAATTCCCATCTCACCACAACCTGACATTCAACTCTCACCAATACCAGAAACTCCACTCTCTCCAATACCAGAACCAGAAATCCCACAACCTTCAACTCCCCAACCAGATATTAATCCACCCTCTCCTCACCATGAACAATCTCCATAACCTGAGACTCAAAACTCTGAGACTCAAACCTCTAAATCACCTGAACCACAACCTTTGGCCATTCAATTGGCTTGTGGTACCACTGTGAATATGTGTCAACTTCCCTCTTCACCAGAAACAACTACACCAAATACCCCATCAAGTATAATTGTAATTTCTGACTCTCCCACTCCCTCACCTAAGAAAAATTCAGATGACCACAGCAAGACTGTCATTGATCTAACAGTCTTTGAACGCCTTGCTGCAATAAACCATAAAACTGCTATCCCTAAACCAAAACAACCAGATGTTGGTTCCAACATTTTGAACTTTGAAACAGATATGCAGAAGTGGATCACTTCTTTGAAACAAGCAAGTCTGGAACTGGTTGATCCTGCTGTATCAGATCTCCTCTGGACTCAATTCAGAAGATGGGTTTGCGCTGAAACCTTCAAGTTGCAAGACCAGAGCTATGGACAGGCTCAACAGAACTTCAGCAATCTGCTGAAGGAAATGGAAGGTCCAGTTCTGAGCAAGCTGCTGAAGGAAGAAGTTCTCCATCTGGACATTGCGCCTTGGTCTGAAAAGCGTCCAACATCTAAAGTTCAACAAGCAGAAGAACAGATAATTCAAGCTGAAGATTTGGGTCAAGCAGAAGAAACTACAGAAAGCTCTGAGAAGCAGCCTGTATCTGAAGATCCTTAAGCTTCCTCTCTTGACAGGCAGGCTCTGGAGGATTTGAAGAGATCTGATATGCTGATGAATGAAAGGATGGACAAGCAGGATATCAAGATTGACTCTATAGAAAACATGGTATCTAAGCAACAGGAAACCAGCGAGCAAATCAAGAGCATGTTGGAAGCTTTGTTCACACGACTTCCTCCTTCTTCTTAGAATTTTCCTGTGTTTTCCTTGTTTTCTTTACATGTTTATCTGTAATATTTTTTTACTTGTTCTAAACTATCATTGCTTCTGTTTTAATACAAACGTCTTTTGCTCTAATCATTTTAACTCTGATTATTTGTGCTTTTTGATAACTGACAAAAAGGGGGAGAAAGAATGATATTTTTCAATAACGGATTACTGAGACAAAAGTCTCAAACATTCTAACATTCTTATATATTTGAATTTCTTCGTTCTGAAAAGCTTACAGGTACAAGAATATGATGAACTTTGATAAATTAAAACTCTGATGCTCAAAGAAATTTCAATAAAGTTCTGATGCTCAAGGTCTCAAGGAATCAAAGGGAAGTAATCAACTCAGGGGGAGTTTCTCTCTTCATTACTCTGATACTTCTTATTCCTTATCTTCTGAACTCTGATACCTTTTATTCGTTATTTGATTATCTATGATATCGTTTCCTCTTTATCCTTAAACTCTGATACCTTTCATCATTTTATTTTAATTGAAAAAATCTGGTTTTTGTCATATCAAAAAGGGGGAGATTGTTAGAACATAGTTTGATTCTACAACCCTCAGTTAGAGTTTTGATGATAACAAAATACAAGATTAAATTAATTGTAAGATTTATATAAGACACATATGCTACTTAAAATTATGTTGTGTATTTACAGGAAACTCTGATGGAATCAGCATCAAAAGATATGTCAACATCAGCATCAGAAGATCAAACACGTGCTACGCTGAAGTCTGATGAACAGAATCTGCGCAAAACATACTCTGACTCTGATCAAGATCCTAACCATGTCATCAGCACTCAGAAGCGTCAGAATAAGCTAAAGCCAAGAACACTCTGATTTTCATTAAGCAGAACATTCTGAAGTGTCAACGTTACTATGCATTCAAGACAGATTAATTACCAACGGCTTTATTCCAAGACAAAGATCTTCTCAAAATGGAAAGAACGTTATGAGCATTGAAATGGATTTATGGACAGCAAAGTATCTATTCCAAGGCTATATAAACAAATCTGTGAGAAAAGAAATGGCTAATAATTCTTTCATACGCACATACGCATAAGCCAATCATCTTCATGTTCTCAGTCATCCAGTTTTCTAAAGTTCTCAAGCGCTTACTCTATAGCTCTAGCAATCTAGTATTATCCAAGTTTAATATTGTGTATTATCACAGTTGTGATATATAGTTTTTCCTAGAAAACATCAAACATATTTGTTCATTTATCTATAAAAGAAATTCCTTGAGATAAACCGGTCTATGGTTAGACTCAAGAAGGCTTTGACAGTTGTTAAAGCAGTTGTTGTATTCAGTTGAATATAGTGGATTAAGACCTCGTTGGAGAGAGGCGAAATCACCTTGACGGGTGGACTGGAGTAGTTTGAGATCAAACAAACCAGGATAAAAATAACGTGTTGTCTGCATTTGATTTCAAGTTTTACAATTCAACCCCCCTTCTTGTGTTTTTCACTTCTTCATATTGGTCTTCATCCTTAGAGAAATAATCGTTCAGTTGAGGGGGAGAAATAAATTTATTTTAAAAGGATATTGTACTCTTTTCTCTTCACTAGATTTTTTCCAACTAGTTTCTTTCTAGTAAGGTTTTAACGAGGCATATATAAGAAAAACACCCAAGAGGGAGTGTTATGAATAATTGGATGATTTGTCTCCCAATAACTTCATTCCTTATTTAATCAATTTGTATTTATTATATTGTCTATATGATATCCTATAAATAGGACCAATCTTATTGTATACAATTACACCGATGAAATAATACAAAATCATTCTATCTTTCTCTCTTTCCTTTATTCCTTATTTCTCTTTATTTTATAACAATTTTCTAAATATTTCTTTTTAAGTCATTTATAAAATTTAAATCCAAGGGGTTGATCTAGGAATATTGAATAAGGAACCTTTCCTGTCTTTTTCATTGAGCTGCCATTCTACCTTAAATCCAATGGTTAAGAAAAAAATGAATATAATTAAGTAGAAGAGAGAGAAAGAAAATACAAATTCAATGGTTAGGATTAGTGTTGAAGAGGAGGCAGGTGAGAGTGAACGGCAGAGGATCCATATCCAGGAATATTTCTATTGTGATAAATGAATCATTGATGAGTGAGACTATTTCAATTTTCGTAAGGAAAATTCTATGGTGAAGTCATTAAAATGACTTCTTTGAAGAAGTCACATTCTGACCAATCAAAATTATGTCCTAAGCTCTAAAATTCCACATAGGACTATATCACAAATGCCACTTACCGTGGTAATTTTATAGTTATTAATATTGCAATTAAGTGCCTAACATATTAACCAATCATTAGTTGCTTCAGTGATGATTGGCGCTAACTGACCCCCGAACCGGACTATAGCGGTGGTGAAAAGCAAAAAAAAGTGCCTAACATATTAATATTGTTTTTAAATTATAATTATAATGTTTATAATAAAAATCAATTAAAATAAAACACATTCCATCAAAGTGAATTTCAACTAGCTCAATTCATCAACACCATATTCATCTTCCATATCTAACCTGAAACCCTAATTCGTGTTCGTTCACCGCCATTTTTGAACAAACTGGAATTATTCATCGTGCTTATATCCTCTTTGCATTCCTTTTTCCAAACACTTAAAAATCAACACAACATTCATCGTGTTTATCCTTATTCCTTTGAGGTTGTCCCATTCAAATGCTCATTAAATATAACACCGTCAAAAATCTGATTGTGTTCGTATTGAGCACATTGTTACTAAGGTAAATGAGAAAATATTTGTTAAATTTGTTTGAAATTAATTATTAAGATTTACTAATTTCAAATAAATTATAAATGAGGGGTGTTAAATTCGATTTTAAATTGGAAATTAGGGTTTATGCTTGAATTTGTTTTATTTACATGGGTTTTATATTTGATGATTTCGAATTTTCATTTTTGGTGGGTACCTTTGAATCAGGTCCCTTGATTTAATTAGGAAATAAAGAACTGTGATTGGTGTTGAGTTTTGTTGTGTTAAAAACTGTGATAATTCAGAGTTGGTGTTAAATTTGATTTAAATTTTATGAATTACATGGGTGATGATTTGGAATTATCAATTATGTTAGGTACCTTTGATTTTATTAGGAAATTATGCACTGTGATTGATGTTGAGTTTTAGTGTGTTAACAAATGTATTAATTTAGGTTTACTATGAAAGACTACGACCATTATGATTTCAACGACGTTCATTGTCATGATAGTGACACATCTAATGTTGAATCAGACTATGCTCAGGATGATAGCAATTCAGTGTCCAGTGCGTACCAAAGTTCAGATGATGGTGATGGCGCTGGTAATAGTTACAATGAAGATTTTGTTGAATCAGATGCAGTTTTAGGTGATAGAATTATGAATATTAATGTTATTACTGCTGATGAAATTCGTGCTATGGAATTTGGTACAGTTGATGAAGCTAATGAATTTTATTTTAAGTATGGTAAATGTAAAGGGTTTGCCATTAGCAAAAGTGATGTTAGGACAAGAGGGCTTAAGGGTAGTAAAATGACAGTAATGAGGAAGTTTGTATGTAATAAACATGGTCTAAGAGAGATGAAACACTTTAGTAGGGTTGATAGGAAAAGAGATCACAGACGTTTGACCCACACTAAATGTCCCGCTAGGCTTCATGTGCATTACAAATCCGACACAGATAAATATGTAGTGTCATTTTTTGAAGAGGCTCACAACCATGAATTAACCCCATCTAAGTTTGTGCACTCACAACCCAGTTATCATGAAATTTCTGAAGCAGATATAGCTCAGGTTGACAGTCTTCAGTCACATGGAATTAGAACTTGTCATATAATGGCATACACGGTTGCTCGAAAGGGTGGATACGGCCATGTTGGGTTTACAAAGAAGGATTTGTACAATTATTTTGATAGAAAAATGTGTTCTATTATTAAAGATGGTGACGCTTCCGCTGCTTTAAATTATCTAAATATGAAGTAATCTACTGATCCCATGCTATATTCTAAATATGTCATCAACAGTGATGGACAAATGAAGTATCTTTTTAGGCTGATGGGAGCAGTATATCTGACTATTTTTGTTTTTTTATGTGGTTGCGTTCAACACAACTTACAAGAAGAAAAAATATAACTACCCATTGGTTATATTTTCAGGGTGTAACCACCACTCTAAAGCAGTTATTTTTGGTGTTGCATTGGTATCATATGAAATGATAGAGACGTATAAGTGGTTGTTGAAGTGTTTTTTAGTGTGGATGGAAGATAAATACCCAGAAGCAATTGTAACAGACAAAGATGTAGCGATGAGGGAAGCTATAAAACAGGTGTTTCCTGATGCGACACATTGTCTATGTGCTTGGCATTTGAATAAGAATGCAGGTGATAATGTAAAGAACTCTGGATTTTTGCAAGGTTTTCAAAAAGCCATGTACTCTAAGTTTTCAAAGGATCAATTTGAAGAGTTTTTGGTTAGAGTTAATTAATTAAAACGAACTTCAAGGAAATCCTTGGGTTGAAAAAACATATGAGAACAAGTCACTATGGGCAACTACATATCTACGTAAGAAGATTTTTGGACGTATAAGAACTATGTCTTAATGTGAAGCTGTTAATGAAATCATCAAGAGTTATGTCAAGAAGATAGGCCGTATTTTTGAATTTATGCACAATTTTGAGCAGGCTTTGAGAGATTATAAAAACAATGAACTGGTTTCTGATTTTAAATCAAAGTTTATATAACCTGTCTTGACTACTCACCTGGGTTTGGTTGAGAGCCATACCGCAAAAATTTATACTGCGGAGATTTTCAAAGAAGTCATACAAGAAACCATGAAGGCTGGATCATTGATTGTTAAGAGAAAATTAGTTCTCGATGAAAGTAAGACTTATAAAATTACAAAATGTTGTCGGGACAACTACGAAGTAGAGGTTTTTTATGATGGTAACACAATTAAATGTTAGTGTGTGTTATTTGATTCTTGTGGGATTCAATGTTTTCATGTGTTTTATTTCATGAAGGAAGAATATGTTGATCGCATTCCTGCCGCTTTTATTTTGTCGCGATGGACAAAGGACACAAGAATTCAATATCTGAACTTGAATTTTAATGGTACTGTTGATTCTAATATGATTGAGCAAGCTCGATTTGGTGTGTATTGTTCTGCTTTTACTACTTTTTGTAAACAAGCTTCAAAAAAGGAAGGTGTTTATGGGGAAACAATTGATGATATTTTGAATTTACAAAAAAAGTATTGCAGTATGGACGATCCTATGGAGGCAGCAAAGTCAGTCGTAGGTGATCCAAATATTATGAAGAGCAAAGATGCTCCAAAAAAAAAGAATGGCACAAAAGCTATTATGAGATGTTCTAAATGCAATAGTACAACTCATAATGCAAGGAATTTTTCGGTAATTTCAAAACTTATATTTTGTTCGTGCGAGTCAATTTCTTCTTCTTTTAATAAATATAGTAGTTTCTATGGCATAATTTGCAGGGTACAGAAAACGCTCCATCCGAACAAAATGTTGAGTTGGAGTCGTCATCAATAACTGATTCTTTAAGCCAAGTTGTGAAGGTATTAAATATTTTTTTATACAAGGTATGATATGTTTTATTAATTATAATGTGTTATTATATGTATCAAAATAAAAATTTGTTTTTAAATATAGAACAAGAAAGGAAAAAAGAAATCGCAATGGTGAAAGTAGTGTGCAAAATAAATGTTCAGGTCCACTGAAACCTCGCGAAACTGATGTGAGAACGACTGCACACATGGAGGTTGGAAGCACAAGCAGACCAATGCCTACAATGTATGGACTGAAAACTATGATGCCTATGGTACATCAGGTATTATATCCAATGCATGTACAACCCGTATACCCATTCTATGGAATGAGTCTTACAGAAAATTCAGATTCGTGCTCGGTAGGCTACAAAAAGCGAAGAACAATGGTGGTACTTGAATTGTTAGAATACCTCCATCTCTATACTACTTTTTGTGTCATAACAGAGGAATTTTTAACTTAAGTGGATTCAAATCAACACATATACAATTTAATATAATTCAACATTCATGAAATTCTGGTATATCAGATCACAAATGTCCTATAAGATGTCGAGACAGATGTTCTGACAAAAACAAACATGGCAAGGTATAAACATATAAAACAATACTAAAAAGTAAAACAACACAAGAATTGTAAACCTAGTTCGTCAAAAGAACACCTACTCTGGGGGCTACCAAGCCAAGAAGGAAATCCATTATCAGTAGTACTAATTCAAAGCTAAACTCCCCCGTTTACAACTTATCACTTAATCCCTACTCAATATAACTTGTACCTAAGAACTCCTAAATATGAGTATACCCACTCACTGCAGTGATGTCTAACAGTCCCAGTCCCAGTTACTGTATTGAAGACCTTTCACCTAAATGAAGTTCAAACTTCAAATACAAACAAACACCTTAATGAAGACACCCCTTAATTTAGAACAACATACTTGATCTTGCTTCACAACTTTGATCAAGAACAATACTTAGAGTTACTTAGCAGCTTCCTCCAAGAACAATACTACCTCTTTCTTAAAATCTTTGAGGAGAACAATAATAGAGACTACAACTCTATAACATCAGTCCAACTCACAATCGAGTGGAACACACAACCAACTCTCCTAGAGAGTGGTACAGACTCAACCTTAGTAACTACATCTATTCATTCACGGCTGGTACCTTTCCTAGTTTACAAACACTTCTATTTATAACTTGTTTCCCAAGTGCATTTGGGCCTTCAATCACAGCTCATCGACTGTTACAATTCTGCAGAAGATTCTGCATAACAATAGGTCTTCAATCAAATCTTCCTAATTTATCTTCATAATTAGAAAGTGAATATTCTTCAATGTTTTTCTTGATTCTTCTTGACCTATAAAACAACGCCACATAGGATTGCATAATATTCCCAGTATATTTTTCATTTGTTAGATCATAACAGAATTCATTAATCTAGCTCATATCAGGTGCAATGTCGTATGCTTCTTCAGAGGACATCTTATCCGACATGTTGCTCCATATGATGAGAACTTCTCATCTCAACATGTCTCAACATAAGATATGACTTTTTGCACAACTTGTTCCTGTTATCAAGTATCACACCATATCTAACATATTGCTGCTATATTAGTTTTCCCAAAAATAATTCCAATCACATAATTAAGAGAATTAACAATCTCCCCCCTTTGACTTATTTTGGATAAAACTAATTTACAGAACCTTTGCATGAAAGACTAGAACATAACTCAAAGGTTAAACAATACAATCAGCCAACAACAACCTTTAAACTAAAGACATCAGAAGCAGTCAGTCTTTAGTCTTCACATTTGACAGTCTTCGGTCTTCACTATCTTCATATGATGTCACAACATCAACAATAGGACTTCTTCATGACAGTCCAACATATTCTCTCCCCCTTGAAAGCTGCACACACAGGTTTGACACAAGAGAATCTCAACACATACACATATCCACCCCCCCTTTTAGCCAGAATATGACAAAGGCTTTTAACAAGAGGTAATATCCACAATCTGTTTGATGTCGGGACAACACATTCAACAACTCTTCACATCAGTCAGAATAAATCAGTTATAGCCCATCAAACTTAACACCACAGAACAAGCTTCTTCATCAACACAATCTAAGCAAATTCCCAAACTTATCCATATGCGCTGAAGTATAATCACCAAGACTTCCTCTGGACTCTAAAAGCACTCCTTTTATCCAACAATAGTGAACTAAACTAAGATATCAAAACATCACATGTGTGATATCTCTCTTCATCAAGCAGACCATCCATCAGGCTCCTTCAAATTTTGTAGAGAAAAATAAATTCCCCTAGATACAAACAACTATTTCTAGAATACGGCAACACCAATTAGATACTCATAGATACAACCACACAGACCCTATTAAGGGTACAAACAACTATGTCTAGTAGCCTTATGTCACGACATGTTGTCTGACATCACAACCTTATAGAAACTTCACAAGCTTGTTCAACACGCAAGCTTTAAACAATCTACATTATTGTAACAACCATCCATAGACAAGACCTAACTCCCCCTATCATGGATAACCATATCTCCTACAAAGGATAAAACACTTTAGCACACAGAGAACTTCACAATCTCAAAGTGAAGAGCCACAACTTCACATATTTGCTGAACTATACCCACACCCTTTTGAATATAAATAATCTTGATCCTAATACCCCGGCTCCAGGTCTTTATACTTATTCAAGGTCATGTCTGATACATGGCCTTACAGAACCACACAAGTTGTCATACCTATTTTGGATGACCAAGATGTCGTGCACACATGCTTGGACATCACACAGACACAAGCAATCAGAAAGTTTGCTTTTATACATACCAGACTGACATACTTGCAACAAAGGAAAAACCACCTTCTTCACAATCTTCTTGATCAAATCACACTATCTGATCATAGTCCTATGGCCTTATATTCACTAGTAATTGCTGATACTAGTGAAGTCTTCAACATAGTAGTCATGCATTCTCCAAGCATGCTACTGTAGACAGGATCAAAATCTTCACATTCTGATCCACAAAATCAGACTTCATTTTCTGACAACAGAGATGATCCTCCATCCTCCACAATCATAATCCCATACCTCCTTCGGGGATAACAAACACAGTGATGTAACGACATTAAGTTTTCTTCACAGAACCTAATCAAATGGTTTTTGATTTATCATTCAAAGAGCTCATTATACTTGATAGTCCTTTCAAACAAGAAGATCTCAAAAGCATACACCTTCTACAGCTTATTCAGGTAATCATAGACACCTAAATACCCAATGAGATAAATAAACTCTCATAAACTTTCTGAATCAAAGAGTTCAAAAACTAGATTTGCATCCTCACATATGATAAGTACCCGTCTCCCAACAAGTTCTTTACCATTAGTAAAATGCACATCTTCACAAGATCAAACTTATACCCAGCTCCCGACAAGGTATTTTTCATCAGAGGAATACTTCCCCACATACTGCAGATGATGCTCCCCTTCAACAATTGTTCGAACATTTACTCTAACATCTTTCTTATTTATATTCCTAGCACAAGAGGATTCTTCATAACATTCCAGATTTAATCAGAGACTGGATTTCACACCCCATCATGGTTAAACATTCCAATTTTTTAATTCATTGGTGATCAACAATGCTCACCCCATGATCTTTAATATAGCTTCCTTCTGAAGCAACAAACCCAGCTTAGATGATGTTCTGACATTAGATAAGACATCAATCTTAATCATATGGAGTCCACCAATTACTATGGTTATGGAGATAACACTCATAGTAAATCCATACAAACACTCTCGAGGGAGAACACAAGAGATCCATACTTCAGCAGCTGATCATATATGCAGATATAAAATCAACAGCTGACACCATACCCTAGGAGGTTTCTTCATAAGCACATTTTCCAGACCTCTTGTCTGCCTTTGAGATGTTAAACACCATAAAAACAATTCCCTCTAACATGCAAACCACAACACACAAGGTTTTGTATGATCATCAACCCTTCACACAGGATGTCCAGAAAAGAAAACTTTTGCTTCTCCCAATCCTTCTGGAGAACTTATCATGACTGTAAGTTAATCTTCCAGAATATTAACTTACCTCAGCTTGATGCATCTCCATTTCACACAACCCCTAGAGTGTCTCTTCCACTTTAGCAGAAAAAGAGTTTAATATTCTCATATACTTGATAAAAGATCCCATGTTTGAGTAAACAACCTCCATCCTATGAGAGAGAAACACCAGTCAAACCATGTTGTGAAAAATAAATTCTCAACACAAAGATGTCAAAACATTATATCTGACATCTCAAGAATCTCTAACTCCATATAATGGATTCTTCTTCATCACCTGTTATGATCACCATGATAATCACAAAATTTCCTCCATAATAGCAGTATAACTTGTGGTTAGTGCACACCTACAAAACACCTCTCTCTGTTTCAACAGAGCACATGCATCTGGCTTCTTTGATCAGAATAAACTACCAGCGGACAAAGAGAATGTCCTTGACATATGACCTTGACCTTCATATGTAAGTAACTGGCTGAGATACCATATTTCTCCAGGGAACTTAGGCTCAGCCTCTGCACTTTCTACTTGCTTGACTCAGAAATAAACTGAACCAAGAAGTAAATAATTGGTTGACCATTATTCAACCCACCAATCTAAGATATGTTTTATGGATAAAATATCTTAGATACAAGCCCAAATTCCCCGTCTTCCAAATCAGGAGTAGGTTCTAAACATTTGTTATTACCACACATTTGTCTGGCACCCGGAGCATCTATTATGCAACAGGAATCTGCATGCCTGCTGACACAATGTCCCAAAATCTTGTAGGACATTAGTTCCATTATTCTGGAACTCACAAAACAAATCTTGGTTCTGAAGCCTAACACTGCTTCCAGAAAACAAATAACCCTTGATCACCTCCAAGGTCCTCAAAAATATTCCAAGCTCTAGCAATACCAAACACCAGCAAGACTCAGAGTCACTTTCCTAATTAGGTCAAGTATTAGGAAGAATCTACTAGAAGCCAAAATAAATGGCTTTAATATTCCATTAACAAACTCATCAAAAATTCCTTTATGAGTGGACTTGAGAGATAAAATTCAAGTATCACTGGCAACTTCATAGAGTTAGTTGAGATTGTCTTGCACAAACTATATCATCACATACCAATCTACTGAGGAGACCAAACCCTAATTCCCTTTCTTTACTTGTGACGCAAGAAACAACAAGGGTTACATCAAATACCATGCAGTGGAATGCACAACAACAAAACCTCCTCAACAGTCTTCATGCACAACATATTTCACACAACCACCATAATCCAGATGCAATAAAAAACATCATAGGTTTGAAAACAAATCAAACCTAACACGACAGCTCACCATCAAAGCTACACGCATGATAACAACAGACAAGTCCAATACATACCCTATCGCGAATGGTCCATCCTTCACTTCAAGGGACCATTAAAAAACAATATGAACCATCTAAGTTCAAACAAATTTTCAGTACAACATTCTACCTTGACCATGAACCAGAAAGTATCCCCCTCGGATCTCATCCAGAGACAGAACATGATGCCTGCTCTGATACCGATTGAAATTCTAGTATATCAGATCATAGATGTCTTATAAGATGTCGAGACATCTGTTCTAACAAAAACAAACATGGCAATGTATAAATGTACAAAACAGTACTGGAAAGTAAAACAACACAAGAATTATTAATCCTATTCGGTGATAATAACACCTACTCTGAGGGCTACCAAGACAGGAAGGAAATCTACTATTAGTAGTACTAATTCAAAGCTAAAATCACCCGTTTACAACTTATCACTTAATCCCTACCCAATGCAACTTCTACCTAAGAACTCCTAGATATGATTATGCCCACTCACTTCCAATTATCACAACAATGTCTAACAAGCTCAATCCCAGTTATTGTATCGACGACCTTTCACCTAAATGAAAATCACACTTCAAATACAAACAAACACCTCAATGAAGACACCCCTTGATTTAAAAACCATACTTGATCTTGCTTCACGGCTTTGATAAAGAACAATACTTAGAGTTGCTTAACAGCTTCCTCCAAGAACAATACTACCTCTTGCTTAAAATCTTCGAGGAGAACAATAATAGAGACTACAACTCCATAACATCAGTCTAACTCACAACCCAGTGGAACACACAACCAACTCTCTTAGAGAGTAGTACAGACTCAGCCTTAATAACTACATCTTTTCATTCACGGATGGTACCTTTCCTAGGTTACAAACACATTTATTTATAACATGTTTCCCAACTAGATTTGGGCATTCAATCACAGCTCATCAGCTGTTACAATTTTGTAGAAGATTCTGCATAACAATAGGTCTTGAATCAAATCTTCCTAATTTATCTCCATAATTATAAAGTGCAAGTTCTTCAGTATTTTTCTTGATTCTTCTTGACCTATAAAACAGAGCCACATAGGATTACATAATATTCCTAGAATATTCAGCATCTTTTCAATCATAACAGAACTCATTAATCCAACTCAATTCAGGCATGATGTTGCATGCTATTTTGTAGGACATCTTATCTGACATGTTGCTTCAGATGATGAGAACTCCTCATCTCAACATGTCTCAACATAAGATAGGACTTCTTGCACAACCTGTTCCTGTTATCAAGTTAGCACACCTTATCTAACATATTGTTGCTATATTAGTTTTACCAAACATAATGTCAATCACATAATTCAGAGAATTAACAATTCAATCACCTAATTTTATGCACATAATAATGGTATTATTCCTCGCATGCACTAATGTTTTTCTATTTAGAGTTAATGCCATTGAATGCTATTTAGGTTAGGCGTAACTAAACTTTTCACGTTTTTCCCATATATATAGTACCACCAAGAGAGGAAAAATAACATAAGGAAAAAAATATTTTTTCAAGTGAATTGTAAGGTGTTCTTCCTTTTGAGAAATGTCAGGTGGTGAATGTCAGTTAGTGACTTCAAGTGATACATAATTATGTTTATCATTTGCTTACATATTTGTGTTTACATATTTCAGCTTCAAGGTTTATTGTTTCATGACTTGTTTTGTAAATCTTATAGTTGCATGTCTTTCCTTTTGAAGGATTGATGAACAATGGGCTGAGTTTTTAGGTAATTACGGTGACAATGAGGTTCAACATAATGTCGATCTTAGTGACCTTGAAAGTGATGAAGGTGAAGAAGAGGTGGATGAAAATTTGGATGAACCCGTGGTATGGCATTTCATTCAAATATGATGTCACTACTGCTGCTGTAAGAGGCAGGAATGTTTTCGTAAGCAATCTGAACCTATCATTTTAATTGACATGTGGATATTTTAGATACGAATATATGATACTGATGAAACATATTTAAAATGCAGCACTTTCTGGCTATTATTGCTGAAAATTGGTTATTGTCATTGCAAACTGAGATCAACCTTGTTGATGTCCATACAAATGTTGTTTACCCATGTGTTTTTAAGACTGGTAGGAATCCAAGGGAGATATATCTTTGCTTAGGTTGGTATGAGTATGTTAAAGCAACTCGTCTGAGGGATGGTGATGTTCTTGAGTGCACTGTGACAGATCCTCATATAACAAAGTTTGTTCATTTTATGATGTAATCCGTTTAATTTTATGTTTAGAGTGAAACTTGGTTAAAGTGGGAAGTAGTTAGTAGTATGTTTTGTTGTTGTCTGTTTAGGATTTAGGCCACGCGTGAAAAAGTCCATCCATTTCATGTTTGTGTACAATGTATGGAAGTTGAAATGAATTATTGTGTTGCTTGTGTATAATATTTAATTAAATCAATATTAATTTTTCATTATGATCGTTATGACTTTTTTTCATCATGACTTTAACCTTTGATTTATCATTTTGACATTTTTTTTCTTAAATAACAATATGTTGGGTCATTAGTAAAATAAACCTTAACCCAGAAAACAAAAATCATAAATTAGGTCATTAGTAACATAAATCTTATAAGGAATTTTTTCATGTACGCCTTCAGGAAAATTAAGTTTTTTTTTAATTATTGAACAAATGAAATAATTAATAAAACATCTTAAAATAAATAATGACAATAATCCATGAAAAAAACAACAAGGTCTTAAACATCTTGGATGTGTTCCTCTCATTGTGTAGTTTCATCTCCGTCTTCTCTCCTTTCTTGCATTGAAGTTCTTTAACTATGACAGTCATGTCCTTCAAAATATCTGAGCAGTTGGAACCACAACATATCTTTGCACTGCGTGTATTTGCATCGTTACGAACATATGAAGGTTGACCATCAATGTTATCATCCCATATGAACAGCTTACAACTTGTCATTGCCTATAAATAAATAAAAAATAACATTCTTTAATATAAGAAATCGTATAAAAGTTAACAAAATCAATAACAGACTCCAACTCATAAAATAAGAAATTGTATCAAATAAAATGAAATAAAACTCACCCCCAATTTGCACATTTCTAATACCTCCTTTTAGGGTTATCATTTGAATTGGATATGAACAACCTCATTGGTTTATTGCAACCATATTCTGGTATTTGAAGTGACATGGAGTTCGAAATAGATGCCGAAGACATGATTGAACAGAGGTTGAAGGGGAATGTGAAAAATGTAACGCCCAGTATTTAATTAATTATTTAATTAAATATTTTTGAATATTTTTCCGATTAAATTTTCAAAGTTTGTAAATATTGATTTAAGTTGTATCATTCTTAATTGAATTAATTAGTTGATTAAGTTGTAATATTATTATTGAGTAATACTATTATTATTTATGTGGGTCTATTTTAATGTTAAAAGTAGTAGAAAGGGACGTGTAGAAATTTAAGCCCAACAAGGTAAAATAAGAATAATAGTATAGTAGTTATATTATTATATTAGTTATTTTAGAAATAATAAGAAGTAGAAGTATCAGTAAGAGAAGAAAGGTAGGTTTTTAGAAGAAAGAGGAAATAAGGGTTTTGGAAGAGATACGTAGAAGTGCAAAGAGGAGGCAAATCTAGGTGCAATTGGAGAGTTAGAGCAACCTACAATCCAAGGTAAGGGTGGGGTTCTGGCTCTATAATAGGGTATGTGATGAATGATATGTGGGATTAGGTTGTAAAAAAAAATTGTTTCTGTTTGTGTTTGAAATTGATATATTGTTGAAATTAAGAGATGATTGAGAATCCAATTTAATATATATTGATAATGTTGCGGTGTTCTATGAGTAAATCACTATTTGATAAAATATTCCAATATAGCCTATATGCTTAGCGGTATACGTAGAAATTAAGTGGAGAATAGTAAAGTGGCCGACACTGTAGTGGTATTTTTGAGCATACATATAAGTGATTATAAATTAGAATAATAAGGTTGCATATTTGTAAAGTCACTTCTCAGTATGATGGGTATAGCAGTATATATAATCTATATTGATATATAAAAGTTTGGTTACCATGTGCATACTGCATCGATTTCTTTAGTTTACTAATAGGTAATATTTTTATTAGTTTAATAATAATAATAATAATAATAATAATAATAATATTAATAAAAATGATTTAATATTGTTAGTATAATTTTGCAGAAGTTATGAATTAGAGATAAGTATTTGGATAAATAGTTAACTTGGGTTAATTTCTATTCTAATAGAGTTGTTAGAACTATCAATAGAGTTGTCAATAGTGTTTTTAAAGTTATCAATAGAGTTGTTTCGTATCTTTAAAGTCACTTTTATTTGTTTTGCTTAATTCCGACATATTTAGAGTTGTTAGTAGAGTAAGTTGGAGTTTCCAAATAATAATACATCTTTGCTAAATTATGATTTATTATCAGTATGCAAATTTGTTTAATCAATTGTAGTAGTATGCCACTAGAATAAATTAAGATAAGTAGCAGAAATTGGTGGTAGGCTTATTAATAAAGTAATAGTGTAGTATATGATTAGTACCTATATGTTAGGTGTAATACGGTGGAAGAATTGACTTGATTGTTTTGCGTTTGATCGCAATTATTGTAGATAGCAAGAGTCGCTACCGACTTTTCTTTTATCCAATAAGGAAAGGGTGAAAAGAACAGGAAAGACCTTTGAGATATTTTCTTGAGTTCGGGGGGGTAGGTTATAAAAAGGGAAGATGTTAGAACCTTTTTCATCCATAGTTATCTATGGGCTCTTAGTTGCTTGCTAGATCACTTGAAAATTGCTTTGTTTGAAAATGTGCTTGTGGTGAGTTTTTGAAAGTATTTTTAAAAACGCTTTTGTTTAGGCAAACTTTGTAATGATTCTCGTCTCTATGAGAACGCATACAAAGTGTTGGACTTTTGAAAATATTTCATGTTTTTTGAAAGTGTTTGGTGTGTTATGAAAAGATGTTTTTATCTTTGGATGTAAAGGAACGGGCGTGGGTCATCATATAGTCATAGATAGCAATATAGTGAGATATCTTAGTATTTTTCTTAAGGGACTAAGATCATTTGTAAGGCAACATTCGTAGCGTCATCGAGGGACTACGATCTTGTATTTTTTATTTATTTTGGGTAAGATGTCTCACATGTATATCATGACTATTCATTTAAGGCAACAAAGTGGAGTTAACCCTAGAGGTGTAAAGTGTGCAAGTGTATTGTATTTCATGCTTGATTTATCTTGAATTAGAGTTTTCTAAGTATTGATTTTATCTTTCCATACAAATCCTAATTTACTAGTATTTATATGAAAGCGATAAATTGAGGAATGTAAATATCCTACGCTATTACATTATTTGGGACGGGGATACAAATTTACAAATTGGGGTTGCAAGAAATTAAATCATAGTTATCTATTACAACCATGTTGAATATTTACAAGAATTAAATGTACAAGAATGAATAAATGTACAAGGATAAAAATGGAAATGGATTTTGTTTGGTTTTTGTTAAGAAAAATGTTCTTGACCTAATTAACTAAAAGAGAATAATTGATTAAAATAGGAAAATTGAACTAAGTTTAAAATGAAAAGAAATAAAATTAAACAAAGGAGCATTTTATAGGGTTTCTGTATGAAAAGAGTTTTAATTCTAATTAAATTAATATAAAATAAAATTAATTAATTAAAAGAGAAAACTAAATTCTAAATTAATTTTACATTAAATAAAAATAAATTAAACCCTAGTCTAAATATTAATTGGTTAAAAAAAAATTGTAATAATAAATGTTTTTGTGTTTTTTGTCTTGAAAAATAAAATAAGTACATTGTATGATAAATAAAATATTTTTGTATTTTTTATTAATAAAAATAATAATATTAATAATAATATTAATAATAATATAAAAAATATTAAAAAAATGCAGGGGTGTAAAATGGATTGGGAGTGTATGTTAGAAAAAAAAGAGTTTGTTTATTGTAGGTCCAAAAGCCTGTTTTTTGTATACTCAACAAATAAATAAATAAAGTAAAGGGCCTGTGTGTTATGAGTAACTGGGGGGGAGAAGAATCAAAAAGGGGAGGCCCAATGGCCTTAGGCCCAGGCGCGCTATGTAACAAGAAGGGAACAAAAATGTTAGAAAATCAAAACAAAAGGCAGCGCTGAGGTTCGAACCCACGCCCTCTGCAATATATGTGTGCTGCCTTACCACTGGGGTGACTATACACCCGTTAATTTAAAAAAAAACCATAAATATATATTGCAAATCTATTCCTAAGCTTGTACTTCATCTTCAACCTCACGCCCATCCAGACCACTTGTATCTTAGTCATTTCTCAACGAAAATTAAAATTGCAAACATGAAAGTTGTTCCATTTTTCCTTGCGATTCTAGAAATGTAAATCACTTAAACTATAAATCAAAGATAAGCAATAATTTTGTTGGCCCTAATCTGAACCCTAATTTTACCAGAAATTTCAATCTCAAAATTCTCTAAACTCAAGCAATATAAATGAAAACTATGAACATGGTTAGCTTCACGGCAATGATGTCTACATTTTGTCTTTGAAAATGGAAGCCTAATAATGCCTATATGAAGAGTTGAAAGTTCAGAAAATTACCTTTAAAACTGGAAATCGTGAAATGAGTTTGAGCTTGTTTCAAGTGACGGTGATGATCAGGTTAGCTTCCTTGAATCTCTAGGAAGCTAATGCAATAGTTGGCTTAAACTGAGAGTAGCTGAAATGGCCTGGAGAAGTCAAGATGCAGACCTCTATTTGTGGTTTTGGAGAATGAGGAAGATAATGTCACAGTTTGAAAATAGAGATTGGGATAGTCTCTATATGCGTATCAGAAGCTTTGTGAATGGTTTGGCCAAGAAATGCATGAGGGAATTATGAGTTGGGTGTTTAAAATCAGAAAAGACATAAAAATGGAGGTTTTGTGAAATTTCTGGCTTGAGGGAGTTTGAGGGTGTTTTAGTGCTTGTAATTTCGCGCCTTAGCTTGAAAATAGTGTATATACTTATAGGCAAAAGGTTTTGAGACTTGAAACAACTCAAAATTTGAAATTACATGTTATGGTTTGGTTACTTGATTTTGAAGCAAAGTTGACAAACATGGTTTCAATATGAAGTACAAGGATTTGTAGGGTGGTTAGCAGGACATAGATATGTTGCTTCTTGCTTTGAAATGTTTTAGAGTCATGAGCAACAATGTATGGGCTCAAGAAGAGTTGACATTGTGATTAAAGCCACTTTTCCAAAATGGAAGTGTGAACTTTCTTCCCAAAATGGCAAATTGGTTTGGACAAAGCTTGAAACACTTGGATAAGGGCATAATCAGTTGTGTAAACCATTAGTTATGGAGTGAAAGACAAGTTTGAGGCCTGCAAAGTGAGGATTATGCAGCATGGCTATAGATTTGGTTCATGTTCATCACAAAATCTGCCTTGCAAAACAAGTTTGAAACCCTAACTTCTTGTCTTTGATTCTCTTAGATTAAGTAGGGTCTTGATGAGTTCTTGGACATTTTAGAAAGCTTGTAACATATTATACAACCTTCATGTTGGATATTTTTGAAGATTCAATTCGGAACTAGGTGAAAAGTTACCATGAAGTTAGATAAAAAATCTGCCTAACTAGGGCAAAATTTCACTAAGTGTTTTTGTTTCATGTACATATCTTCATGAATTTATAACTTAAAATACAAGCATTTATAGAAAAAGTCCTGACCTACAATGTTTTATGTCTCATTGAGATCTACAACTTTCATTTTGGAAGTTTTCCTTGAATCATCTTTCATTTTGACTTTTCAAAGATGATTTTGAATTTTTGATTTCTTGATGAACAATCTTAATATTTTGACATATATTGGTAAAATATGATTTTTGAAACTTGATTTTGATCAAAAAGTCAAAGTTTGACTTTTCAGTGTACAATTGACTTTTTCATCAGTTGACCAAATTTCAACTATCAATCAATTGATCATGAGAAATGTTTTGAATCATACCATTAGGTAAAGATGATGCATTTGAATCCTTGGTGTCATGTCTCAAACCAATAAGTCATGTATTTGGTCAAAAGTCAAAAATCAAGCCTTCTCAGTCAAAACCCAAATTTTGACCATTTTGCCCTTTTGGAGATCTAATCAAATTTCTTGAGAAATTGTGATCCAAACTTTACCAATTGACATATATGAGTTCAAAATGTTCATATGGGTAAAAAATTATGAAGTTTGACTGTAAATTGACCACGGTTGACTTTTTGCCCAATATAGTTGATTTTAGGTCAATTGATCAATTGATTGAGCAAAAATGTGACCCAAAGCTTGAAACTTGACATGAGCAATCTTGAGAGTCCAAAATGATCCATGAAAGTCATACGGGGCCTTAAAAGTCCAATTGTACTTGTGCAAACTCAAACCCTAATTTTGAGTCATCAGTACCTGAGGAGGTGTCTTGAGCTGATCCATCCTTGTGCCTTCTTGAACCAATGGACATCTTGTGGGAGAAATCTTGAGAAAATGAGAGGGAAAATTTTGGGGGGTACAACATCTACCCCTGTTCAATCTTCTTAAACCTGAAGAGTTAGATTGGTGGATCCGCCATTCGTGGCTTGAAGGTGAATGATGATTGAACACTAAAGTGCCCAGAAATTTTCACTCAATGATGTATTCATTCGGGTGTGGGATTATAGACGCCATTTAGAGAGATGATGGTATAAACTGGGAGAAACATCAGCATAAATCTTTGGTCGATTCGTGCTGAAAACTAGGTGTCTTGCCTGTCTTTAATTGGAAGAATTAATTATGATCCAGAAGAGGTCTTTGGATCAATAATTTTTTTTCCAAGGAACAAGGGGTTAACTGTATGCGGATGTATGCATGGTGTAATGATATTCTCAAAATAAATGAGATTATGTTGTATGTATATGTTATATATGTTATATGATGTATGAATGTGACATGTTGTCAAAGCATATCCTTGACAGATACTGGGGAGTTTTGAGAAGTTAAATCTCAGACTACTGTTAGAGATGAAGAATATGTGTATCTTCAGACTTTGCTAAAAATGCTTCTGCTGGGGATTCCTGCTTTGTTGAGAAGAACTTCACTAGGAAATATTGACTTCTTCTTGGGAGAAAGAGCTCAGTATTTCTAGTCGTCCGCTGCTCCAGTGGGGAATTATCTCTTGAAAGTTAATTGTTATCTGATTAAATTTCTAGGCTTCACAACAAATTGCTGGGGATAGCGGAAAAATCTATTGGGGAAGAGGAGTTTTTTTTAGTGATTAAAGAAGTTAAACTAGTATCTTTTGCAGTAATTTGAACTTGAGGTTAACTGTTATCCGGTCGGGTCCAGGTTTCAGCAATTGGAGAAGTTAAACTATTATCTAGTCGAGCCCAGGCTTTAGCAACTTAAAATTGAGATTAATTGTTATCTGGTCGGGTCCAGGTTTCACAATAAATTGAGGATAGGATGAAGTTAAACTAACATATGGTCGGGTCTAGGTTTTAGTAACTTGAATTTGAGATTAACAGTTATCTGGTCGGGTCCAGGCTTCAGTAATGATTTGAGAAGTTGAACTATTATCTGGTAAGGTCCAGGCTTTAGTAACTTGAAAATGAGATTAACTGTTATCTGGTCGGGTCTAGGATTTAGTAGCAACTTAAACCGTTCTCTGGTCGGGTCCAGGCTTTGCAGTAATTTAAACTTGATGGAGTTGAACTAGTATCTGACCGGGTCCAGGTTTTAGTAACTTGAATTTGAGATTAACTGTTATCTGGTCGGGTCCAGGCTTCAGTAATGATTTGAGAAGTTGAACTATTATCTTGTCGGGTCTAGGCTTCGTGGTAACTTGCTTGAAGTTGACTGTTATCTGGTCGGGTTCCAAGCTTTACAACAAATTATTGGGATAGCAATGACTCTGTGGCGACTTCACTGGGGATTAGGGGTTGTGGTCCCTTGATTTATAATAGTCTGAGAGGCAAACTTAAGCTGGGAAATTTTTCCATTTATTGGGGAAATAAACCATATTGAAGAGAATATTTGACGAACTGCTGGGGAGGTGTCTCTTTCCATAAGGCTTCTTTTTAAGACCAACTCAGTTGGGAGAGGATCTTCCAGAGATTGAAACTCTGTCTAGGGATTTTATGAATCCAAATTTGTGGGGATAATGTTATTGAAATAACTCTGTGGGGATATCTCAAATGCATTTAAAGAGATGCTTGTAACTGTTTTTAAGCATACATTTGCTAAAAGTTTTGATTATGTTCACATGCATATGCTCATTCAATTTTAGTCATTGGACGGTTTGCACTCAAAATAGAAAAATAAAAAGTTTTACACTTCAAAGTATTTTTGTATTGATGTTTTTCCCATGAATAGGCATTTTTGTACAAAGAGACAGAGATCCTAGTAAGAGGAAATCGTCAAAAGGAATACAAAGTGGAAACAAAATAAATAGCCATGTGGAAGTGATCTCATTATGTTCCAACTCCACTATTGCCCCGATGTCTTCGAACATCCCTCGCCGTTGAAAGAAATTGATTGGATTGATCTTGGACCATTTTAATCTGGACCTTGGTAATAAAGCTGGTTGTAAAGACCCCACGAGACATAGTCATACACTTTCAATCCTTAACTTTTGCTTGGACTGCCCTTTAGGGTTTTCATCCCACCAGGATACCCATTTTTGCCTAAGTCTCCCTTTCGGGTTTTCGACTTTCTAGGTGTATAATCTTTTGCATATATCCCTAACTTTTGCCCAAACCTTTGGTTCGCCGGGACGCCCTTATTTTTGCCTAGGTGTGTCAACCTAACTGGTCATTTTATACGTAGTATTTTTTAACTATGTCCACGTTCAGAGGAAGTGGGAAATCTTCACCATCCATAGTAGTCAGCATCATGGCACTGTTGTACCCCAAAATTTTCCCTCTCATTTTACTCAATACATACTCCTAGAGATCCTCAATTTGCTCAAGTTTGCCCAAGAGTTGACCATACAAACTCTCTCCTAAGGCAGTATGCTCAAATTAGGGTTTCCATTTTTATCAAGATAGGTGGACTCCAAAGACCTCATATGATCTCCATGGTCCTAATATGTTCTCAAGACCCTCCATGTCAAGTTTCATGCCTTGCACAAGAAGTTTATTCAGCTAACTGCTCAGATACTAAAGAATCGACTGTATTAGGTCAAAAGTCAACTGTGGCCCACATACAGTCAAACTTCAAGATTTTTGGTCAACATCAACATTTTAGAGTGATCTCCATCATTTTATCAAGGGTTGATCATGATTCCCCAAGGAATGCTCCAAATTCATCAAAACCCAAAAGTTGCTAAATTAGGGTTTCTCATGAAAAGTCAACCAAAATTTGATGAAGCATAACATCCACATGCTTTATCAGAAATTTTCCATCCAAGGCTCATTTTGAAGATGATGCAATTCCCTACAATTAATCTTCAGCTCACAAGTTCAAAATATGCACTCATAAAAAGACATGAATTTCTACATTATGGGTCCTTTTGAAAAGTCAACAAAAACACCTTTTGGGTCAAAGCTTCTTACATGAACATGGAAGACTCAATTGAGATGAGACCAAAAGGGTTGCTTAGGGGACATCCTAAGCTTTATAAAAAGTCAAATAACACCTCTCTAGGGTTAAAATTGGAAGAGATATGCCTTGTCAAAGTTGACCTTTTTTGCAAAATTTCCAAAAGTCAAATATGCTCAAAAGTGCATTTTTTACTAAATGGGCCTAGCATTTCATGATTGCACCTTGCTTGTAGCATGATCCACGACCGAAATACCCATCCACATGTTATTTGCTTCATTTTCCATTTTATTATGATTTTTTATTAATTAAAAATTGAATTAAATCAAATAATTGGTAAAAAATATCAAAGATCTGTTTTGATATGATTTTTTGACAGGTTTGCAATCAAAATATGCTGAAATATCAAGGCCAAATCAAATCAAGAATGATTGGTACAAGAAAGGGATAATTTGGCTCAATATAGCAAGTTTGCATATGGCATGGAAATCAAATAAAATCTTCCATAATTGCAAAGATACAAGCCAATTTTATAACCCTAATTCGTTCTAGGATATATAATGAACATGTACAAGGCATAAGACAAGGGTTAGCAGTCGTGAAAGAGGCAGAGCAAATTCAAAAAATTCAATGAAAATTGTGAATCGGTTTTCACTCCACAGGCCATCTCAAGCCATTCTAGCACTGCCAATCAATTGTTGGACGCTTAGGAAGCCATCCCAGTTCGTTTGCAAGGTCTGAGACCTCAAGAAATGCAAGCTATAACTCACACGGTTTGCAATTTTTTCCAGAATCGATTACCATAATTCCTGCATTATTAGCACATTTGATTGACATATTTGTGAACTTTGACATGTTTGCAAGCTGACTGAATAGTTTAATGGCATTTTTGAAGCTTATATATGTACTTGCCATTGTTAGGGTTTCCACATGCGTTTTAGGGTTTTTGGCTACAGGTAAAATTAGGCCATGAATAAGGTACCATGATGATCGTGACATCATAACCAATTGAACCCTGGCCTTCAATTTCATTTATATTGCGTTTTGTGAGTTTTTGAGTTGTATAGGGTTATGGCTACAAGCGTTGTCCGTGGGTATAGGGTGAATATCTAAAGCGACATATCCCTGGAGAAGACGATATGTGGCAGCCAACCATTGGGTCATTTGAATCTCACGCGCATTTTTTCAGTTAACCACGTTGTTTGTATATTATGATTTGTTCTTATAATATTAACAAATAAGACAGTTGGCCCAGTGGTGAGGCGCGTTGGTGGTAAGTATAAGGACCTGGGTTCGATCCCAGGTCCCAACAATTTTCTTTGTTTTACTTTCCCCTACAGGATCTTGTGCTCCATTTGTCTAAACACCTTCCATGCGCCTCCTTCATCCATCCAGTGGATTCATCATCAATCAGACCTAACGCCTACCATTGAGGGACCATGGTGCACCATCAGAGGATCAGCACATGGGATCTAGCGTAGAGATTGGGCCATCAACCTTAGGCCCAAAAGCAGTCTCAACATTGCACCCCCTGGGACATTCAACACAGGCCCAATTTGTTCTTCTTTCTATTATTTTTTAATTTCTTTAATTATTTTCCTTAATTGTTTTCTTTTTTTTTAATTAACACAAAAATTATTTTTTTATTAAACTAAAAAATCACAAAAAATACAGAATTAGGTCTTATTTATTCAAATTAATATTTTTGAAAATAAATTAGGTTAATTAGTTTTATTTGATTATTTGTTTTAATTAAAATTAATTAGACGAATTAGGTTTAATTTGCAATTAAATTTTTTTTCTCAAATACAAAATTCACAATCACAAAAAAGAGCATTTTTTATATAAAATATTTATTTTAGTTTAATTAGAAAATTAGGTGGATTTAATTTAATTTCTTTTTCATAATTAAAACAATTAGAAATTAGGGTTTAATTAATTTGCAATTTAATTGTTTTCTCAAATAAAAATGCACAAAAAAAATACTTTTTTCTCTCAATTAGGGTTCTAAGTTATTAATTATCGTCCTCACATTTAATTCGCCGCACATTTTAATTACTTTTCTCTTTATAATTTTGTAACGGCCCTGGGTTTGTAATAGCTTTAAATTAGGGTTTATTTATCGCTTTTCCCCGGTTTTTGGTTATGTAATTAATCCCCCTCTCCGAAGCCTTGTAATAGCTAGGTTTATTTTCTCTCACTTTAAATTCTTGCAAATATTTAACTGTTAGATGCATGGTTAATAGGATTGTATGGCAAGAATATCTGAAAATTAAAACGGTAGATCACCTAATGTGCAAAGAATAATTAACTGAAAAAATTCACATGCACATATTCACTCCTAGGGTTTGCCTCACTTCGGTTGCCTTCGGTAAAATAGTCATTAAGCGTAGGAGATTTTAGTGGTTGCCCTCCAGTCTAAAAGATCAAATGTCCCATTCGAATGTTGCCTCAAAAATGTTGCCTCGAAAATGTTGCCTCAGAAAGATCTTAAGACTTTAGGGTTACTACTAAGGTTTCCTAATTGTTGCTTTGGTGACTGTACTTGTCCCTTTAGAACTTCCCTTACAAACTCCAACGATGGGGCTACCTATTCCTTAAATAGGCGGATATCATTTTCTAAAGGAAACGAGAATGAACAATCTTTTTTCGAGTAGGTAGAATCTTAAGTACTTGCTCAACAAAGCTTTTCACACAAACACCTTTCAAAACCAATTTTCAAAAACAACTCCGTCACACCCTTGAGGACAGATACAAGGGTTATCACGAAGTTAAAAAAAACTTTTCAAAACACACACAAGCAATTTCAAAATGAGCAAGTACCTAAGAGCCCGTGGAAAACCACGGATAGAAAGGGTGTTAACACCTTCCCTTTCTATAATCTACCCCCCGTACTCAGAAACATATCGAAAAAGGTTTTTTCTGTTCTTTTTCCGTTTCCTTTGTTGGATGAAATAAAAGTTGGTGGAGACTCTTTCTTACCGCGACATTTGCGAACAAAAATGCAAACCAGTATAACAGTCGGTTCTGCCACCGTATCACAGAACTGGCGACTATGCTGGGGATTCAAATAAAGTGGGGTTTACCTTAGGATCTAGGTCATTTTTAAAAATTGCTTTCTTGTTTGTTTGCTTTATTCTTAAAGGGTTTTACTTGGGTTACTATAGATCCTACACCTGGATCTCGTGGCACTTTTTAGGTAAACAACAATAGATCGTGGAAATTGTACGGTGTAGACTGATATGGTTTAAGTGATGGCTATGTTGGTGTGACACTTTGGTTGGTACCGGTATCCTTCATGGGGAAACAAGGAGAATACGAGGCCGCTGCGTGGTGTCGTGAAGCACTAACGGACCTTAGAACCTTAGTTGAACAAACTTGGCCATTAGAAAGTAGTGAGATAGCCATCCTCGGTGTAGAGTTGAGGATTGATTGATACTCGATGCTATACTCATTGAGATCAGACTTTCGGGATATTTCGGCCGCAAGAAAATATTGTTTGAGCTGAGACAATGCCCGATAAAGGATGGCAGTGATATTGAGATCCCTTAGAACCCGATTACATTTTAAGACAGGTTTGAAACCAACTAAACTTCAAGAGGGTATAACCTTTAACCTCATGCAGGCCTTAAACCTAAGGACTTTGTGTGATTTGACTGTGTTTGCTATACCTGTGGTTTATCATGATATCATGCATCATAACATAGCATCCATTCTTATTGCACTAACAATTTCAAAGACCAAGGGAATTTATCTTTGTTCTGTTTTGCAGATCATGGCTTCCGTTCGCCGAAACACTATCTGAATCAGCTTTGTGAAGATACCTTCCCAACTCAAAGAGCTAGCATCAAGGGTTTTTGAAACTTCTACGTTCACTAAGAGACATGGTCAACTTCTCAACCTGGTTACTTCAAACTTTGATGAAAAGATGATGAGTGTTCTCTTTCAATTCTTTGATCCCAAGAACCACTGCTTCACCTTTCCGGACTATTAGTTGGTACCTACCTTGGTAGAATTCTCTCAGCTGTTGGATATACCTATTCTTGAACAGTTGCCCTTCACAGGTCTAGAAGAAGTTCCTAAGCCATAAGTCATTGCCTTAGCTTTGCATCTGAAACGGGCCGACATGGTATCCAATTGGAAAACAAGAAGCGGAGTCAAGGGTTTTCTAGCTAAGTTTCTAATAGACAATGCCCAGCTGTTTTGGGATGATATGGATTTTCAGGCTTTTGAGGAGGTCTTGGCTCTTCTAATCTACGGGTTAGTTCTATTTCCTAATCCATACTCATTCATAGATGTGAATGCTATCAAGATTTTCCTCTCTCTCTCAACCCCGTGCCTACCTTGCTCGGAGATATTTTTCACACTCTCCATACTCGTACCATGAAGAGAAGAGGGGTTCTTATGTGTTGCGTGTCGTTGTTGTCGAGGTGGTTTATTTCTCACCTCCCTAAGTCCGTGCTGAAGAATGAAGAAGGTTTGGGTTGGTCGCAAAGGATAATGTCACTCGCTCACATGGATATTCTTTGGTGTTCCTGAGCTATGGAAAACACTGCTATTATTGACCGCTGCAGGGAGTACCCTACTGTCCCATTGCTTGGTATCAGAGGGGGTATAACCTACAATCCTTGTTTAGCTCTGTGACAATTTGGTTACGCTCGAAGAGATGGTCCCCATGAGTTACTTATCAAGGGCATTGTTTTCAACTATGAGGATGATGTTCAAGAGTATCGTCGGAGGTTCATACGAGCTTGGGGCATGGTAAACAGATCTGGAGCCAAGGCTTTGGGGCCAAAGGCTTCTATTCCTATGGAACCTTACCTCCAATGGGTACGAGCTCGCGCCCATAATTTTATGATGCTCTATGTGGTCGTTTTACCAGTGATTATGGAACCCACTACTGAAGGGGGTATTCCTTACACGGTTCTCTATCCTTATATGCCCACTGATCTTGGGGAATTACAGAGGTCTTGGATTCAGTTGATGAAGGAGCGGGATACTTACAGGGATCAGTTCCATACTCAGGAGAGGAAGGTTTTAGAGCTCACAAAGCAGCTCCATGAGGAAAGAGGACTCAATGACTATCTCGGCACAAAGAGGAAGCATCCATGGGAATTTTGATTTCTTTTCTAGTTTTAGATTTATTTTTAATTGTAACGCCTAAAAGGCATTTTGAACTTTGAATTCAACTAATAAAATCTTTGTTTTATTTTGGTTTGCAAATTTAAATTTCCCAAAGTCTTTGAAATCATTGCATACGCATCCCATTCATAAAATTGCATGTACATGTACCATTACAGGTTTCTCATCTTCTTCGCTGTTTATTTCAGCATGAAATGTCTTCCGAACAAAGCATCAAGGACCTTCAGGCACAAAACGCCCAGTTCCAACAAATGTTCATAAGTCTGGCAAAAGGGCAGGAGGATCTGAAAGCCCTCATCCTGAAAGAGAAAAAGAAAAAGAAAAAGGCTGTCGGTATTCTGAATATGGGCAGAAGGTTTGGAGAGCAGTTGAAGCGACAAGTCGACCTGACCTCTTCATCCAAGGAAGGGGAGAATCAAGAAGAAGAAAAGGATCCCAGTCCTGCAGTTTCTGAAAATGATACCGACTATAATGATGAGCAATATCCTCCTGCTGAGGATAGATACAAGCAGTTGGAAGATCTTCTGAGTGCCATGGAAGTTCAAAGGAAACCTGGGCTGGATTTCAAAGAATTGGGATTGGTGTCGGGAGTGGTCATCCCGTAGAAGTTCAAAGCTCCAGTTTTTGCTAAGTATGATGGGGTGTCTTACCCAAAACTCTATCTCCGTTCTTATGTTAGAAAGATCCAGCCCCACATCGCTGATAGAAGTCAGTGGGTTCATTTCTTTCAAGATAGTTTGTCAAGGACTCAGCTTGAATGGTTCTACCAGTTGGAGGGAGCCAATGTCCTAAACTGGGAAGATCTGGCTGCTGCTTTCTACAAGCAGTATCAATACAACGCCGACCTTACTCCTACTCGTACTCAACTCTAGAGTATGTCCATGGGTGCAAGTGAAGGCTTTAAAGACTATGCATAGAAATGGAGAGACTTGGCTGGAAGAGTTCAACCCCCGTTGTCTGATAGGGAGTTGGTTGATATGCTTCTGGGGACGCTATCTGGTCCATTTTTTAATCATTTAATCGGCAACTCGTCAGCTGGTTTCACCGAGCTGATTCTAACTGGAGAAAGAGTAAAAGCTGGGATTCGGAGCGGCAAGATACAGAAGGATGCCTCTTCGAGTTCGGAAAAGAAGCCTTTTGCTGGTAAGAAGGAAGCCAGTGCCATCTATAGCCAGAGGGGCCAAAACGGGGCTGAACATCGTCAGACAGTAAGTGCCGTAATGATACCTAGGACTGTAGTTGCTCCACAACACAACAATCAATAAAGGGTGGAAAGACCATAACGGCAGTTTACCCGAATCAACATGACACTGGATGAAGTGCTACCTCATCTGCTGAGATCCAACTTGGCAACCTTGAAAGAGGCTCCCAAGAATCCAAATACTACATCTCTCTGATATGATCCAAATGCTCGATGTGCCTATCATTCTGAGAGTCCTGGGCACGATAAAAATGACTGCTGGGCTCTGAGGAATAAAGTACAAGACTTGATTGAAGCCAAGGAAATTGAGTTTGATGCTTCGGAGAAGCCCAATGTCATAACTGCTCCCATGCCTAAGTACGATCGTGGAGTTAATGCTATTAATACTGACTTGTTTGTGACCTTGGTGGATGAAGTTTCTACTCCTCTCATGACCGTGAATAAGAATTTGCTGTTGTCCGATTTATTTCTGGGTTGTGGTGAAGGTTGCCACATATGTTCATTTCTACCTTCTGGTTGCCATTTGTTGAAGTCAGGTGTTCAACGCCTGATGGACAGTAAAGAAATTTTGTTTGAGAAAACTTTGGTTCCCATTGTCCCATCTGAAGATATTGCCATTATAACCATTTCCGCCAATCCTTCCAAGGTCTCCTCGAGAAGACCTGTTAGGATTACATCTGCTCCGAGAATCACTCTACTGATAATCACTGTTCCTGGTCCTGTCCTGTATGTCTCGGACAAAGCTGTCCCCTGGCATTATGGTGCCGATGTGTACTATCATGGCATCAAACAAGATTTGAAAGATGAAGAGGTTGTTCCTGATATTGGTAACATTGTCAGAACCAGCAAAGTTACCCGAAGTGGAAGGGTCTTCTCTCCCGAGATTTCCCATAAGACTGCCAACAAGCCTATTGTCATTCCATCTGTTGTTCCTGATGGTACATCAACTACTGCTCTTGTTCTTACTCCAGTTATTACCCCTATCGGAGAATCGTCTGATACCTGCAGCAAAGAAGTTATAGGTGAGCCTGCCCGGACGGAGGCGCCTAGAAAAATTGTTGTGGAAGCCTCTAAGCAAGAGATAGAGGAAATATTGAAAATAATTAAGAAGACCGGCTACAATGTAGTTGAGCAGCTGGGGCAGACCCCATCAATGATATCCATGTTTTCTTTGTTGTTGTATTCCGAAGCCCATGCGAAGGCTTTGATTGCATTCCTCAAGACTGCGCATGTGCCGCAGGAAACTTCAGCTGATCAGTTCAAAGATTGCGTGGCCAGCCTGACTGCTGATAATGGGCTGGGTTTTTCAGACGCAGACTTGACACCGAAGGGAAATAAGCATAATGATGCTCTGCATGTCTCGATTGAATGCAGAGGCACCACTATGGCTCATGTGTTGGTAGATACCGGGTCTTCACTGAATGTTCTGCCGAAGAAGGCGTTGGACCGGTTGGATTGCGAGGGTTTGACTTTAAAGCCTAGTAACATTGTGGTAAAGGATTTTAATGGGTCGAAAAGAATGGTACACGGGGAGGTGGACATCCCTGTCAAAGTGGGTTCCCAGACCTTTGGGTCCACCTTCTATGTGATGGACATCAGGCCATCATATTCTTGTTTGTTGGGTCTTCCTTGGATCCACGAGGCTGGGGCAGTTACTTCCACACTACACCAAATGTTGAAGTATCCGGTAAAAGGGAAGATTGTCATTGTGTGGGGTGAAGAGGAGTATATGGTGAGTCACCTCAATTCATTCCGGTACGTAAAGATGGACGGGGAATTCATAGAAACTCCTTGTCAGAACTTTGAAGAGGTCCCTCAGATCTTGGCATCGACTGAAACTACTACCAGCAGCAAACCTCCTCTGAAGATGGCTTCCCTCAAGGATGCCAGGGCCATGGTTGAAGAAGGTGGGGGCACCAATTGAGGTCAGCTCCCTGATTTCACTCATAAAACTGACAAATTTGGTTTGGGCTTTACTACAGGGGCTCAAAGGGCTATTCGACGCGCTTGGGCTGGAAGACCTCCCCTACACATCAGTAATCGGGGAATTAATGCCATTGAAGACAGCAATGAGGACTCAGACATTGACAACTGGATCTACCCAATTACCAACGGTGGACCGAGTTATTGGACGGCTAGAGACTTTATACCAGTTTCTTTTATTCTGCAGTAATTGTCTTACTTGTTTTGAGATTTGTAATAAACAATTTAAAACTTTACGGCCTTGTGCCTTGCCCGAGGTACATTGGTTTTGCTTGTGAGGGCTATTATTTGTCATTTCATATATCATTAATAAAGCATTGGACGTTTCTTGCATACAAATTATGCGCTTTCTGTTTTTCTTTTCTGTTTTCACTTTATCCAAACAGCTATTCTCTTACATACACTCACGTGTCATACTGCAGATCCATATCCACTATGGATCCCATTGATAACAGCTCTGCTATTGCCGGTTATGACTTCAAAAATCCAATCAAGCAAGCCAAAGAAGAAGGTGAGGATAATTGTGAGGTGCCTGGAGAACTTGCTAGACTATTACAGTAGGAAGAAAGGGCCATACAACCTCGTGAAGAGTCAGTTGAGACAGTGAACTTGGGTACTGAGGAAGACCGAAAAGAGGTTAAAATAGGTGCAAATTTGGAGCTTAGCATCAAACTCAGGTTGATACAAATGTTGCGCGACTATGTTGAGATCTTTGCCTGGTCCTATGAAGACATGCCTGGTTTGGACACTGATATTGTGGTACATCGCCTGCCAACTAAATAAGACTGTCCTCCGGTTAAACAGAAGGTCCACCGCATGCGTCCCGAAATTCCAGAGAAGATCAAGGCAAAGGTCATGAAACAATTTGATGCAGAATTCTTAGCTGTCACTTCTTATCTACAGTGGGTTGCTAACATTGTTCCGGTACCTAAGAAGGACGGTAAGGTACATATGGGTGTGGATTACAGAGATCTGAACAGGGCAAGCCCCAAGGATGACTTCCCCCTTCCTCACATTGACATTCTGGTTGACAACACCGTGCAACACAAAATCTTCTCCTTCATGGATGGTTTCTCTGGCTACAACCAGATCAAGATGGCTCCTGAAGACATGGAGAAGACAACCTTCGTTACATAGTGGGTCACCTTCTTATACAAGGTGATGACTTTTGGGTTGAAGAATGCTGGGGCAACTTATCAGCGCGCCATGATTGCTTTGTTCTATGATATGATTCACCACGAGATCGAGGTCTATGTTGATGACATGATAGCCAGGTCTCAGACTGAGGAAGAGCACCTTGATCATCTCCAAAAGTTGTTCGACAGGTTAAAGATATACAAGTTGAGGTTGAATCCGAACAAGTGCACCTTCGGAGTAAGGTCTGGTAAGCTTCTGGGGTTCATTATCAGTGACAAAGGCATCCAAGTAGACCCTGTATAGGTAAAAGCTATACAAGAAATTCCAGCTCCCCATACAGAGAAGGAAGATAAAGGTTTCTGGGACGCCTGAACTATATCGCCAGATTCATTTCACATCTGACTGCTACTTGTGATCCAATCTTCAAGCTTCTGAAGAAAGATCAAGTGGTAAAGTGGGATGATGAATGCCAGACCGCTTTCGAAAGAATCAAGGAATACCTTCAAGAACCACCAATTCTGATGCCTCTGGTTGAAGGAAGACCTTTGATTTTGTACCAAACAGTGCTAGACAATTCAATGGGGTGTGTGCTGGGGCAGCATGACGAGTCTGGTCGAAAAGAGCACACAATATACTACCTTAGCAAAAAGTTTACCAACTGTGAGACACAATACTCATTGCTCGAGAAAACTTGCTGCACATTGGCATGGGCTGCTCGCCGACTGAGACATATATGCTGACTCACACTACCTTGTTGATATCAAAGATGGATCCGATCAAGTATGTTTTCGAGAAGACCGCTCTCTTCGGAAGGATAGCAAGGTGGCAAATGATCTTAACTGAGTACGACATACAATATACAACCCAAAAAGCAATTAAAGGAAGTGTATTGGCTGATCATTTGGCTCATCCGGCCGTGGATGACTACCAGTCCATGAATTTTGAGTTCCCGGATGAGAATATTATGCTGGTGACTGTCTACGAAGAACCTGGACCAGATAAAGGACCTGAGAAGGGATCCCGATGGTCTATGTATTTTGATGGAGCCTCAAACGCATTGGGTAACGTCATTGGCGCTGTAATCATATCTCCTGAGGGCTGTCATACTTTGTTCACTGCCTGATTATGTTTTAACTATGCCAACAACATGGCGGAGTATGAAGCATGTATTATGGGTCTTCGAGCTCCTATCGACCTAAGGATCAAGTTCTTGAGTGTATTCGGGGATTCCACTTTAGTGATAAGTCAGATGAAAGGCGAGTGGGATACGAAGCACTTGAATCTCATTCCTTACAAAGAGTATGTACTAACATTGCTCCCACACTTTGAGGAGGTATCCTTTGAACATTTCCCACGAGAGGAGAACCAGTTAGCGGACGCGCTAGCTACCATGTCTTATATGTTCAAGGTTAGGTGGGACAATGAAGCTCCCCAAATCACCATTGAGAGGCTGGATGAACCAGCACACTTCTATGAAATCAATACCGAAGAAGTGGTAGACAAAACCTGGTTTCACGAAGTCAAAAGGTATCTCGAGGCTCAAGAGTATCCCAAAGGGGCATATGTCAATGATAAGAAGTTTCTGAGAAAGTTCGCTGCAAAGTTCTTCCTCGGTAATGGAATCCTCTATAAACACAACCATGACTCCACACTACTACGGTGTGTAGACAAAATTGAAGCAGAGATGATCATGACAGATCTACATGAAGGCACCTTCGGAACCCATTCTAGTGGACATACCATGGCTAAGAAGATCCTACGGGCAGGATACTACTGGTCCACTATGGAAGCCGATTGTTATCAACACTCTCGAACTTGTCATAAATGCCAAATCTACGCTGATAAGGTGCATGTGCCTTTGGTCCCCCTGAACGTCTTGACAGCTACGTGGCCCTTTTCAATGTGGGGCATCAACATGATCATAGAAATCTGGCCCACCGCTTCTAATGGACATCGCTTCATCTTAGTAGCCATTGATTACTTCATGAAGTTGGTTGAGGCAGCTTCCTTTTCTACAGTAACCAAGAACATCGTGGCGTGGTTTATCCGACACAATATGATCTGTCGATATGATGTGCCAGAGAGAATTATTACTGACAATGGTACGAATCTCAACAACACAATGATCACTGAGCTCTGTAAACAGTTCAAGATACAACATCATAATTCTTCTCCCTACCGTCCGAAGATGAATGGCGTTGTTGAAGCAGCTAACAAGAACATCAAGAAGATTGTATAGAAGATGACAGTGACATATAGAGACTGGCATGAGATATTACCATTTGCTCTTCATGGATACCGTACCTCAGTGTAATACGGTGGCAGAACTGACTGTTAATACTGGTTTGCGTTTTTTGTTTGCAAATGTCGCGGTAAGCAAAAGTCGCCACCAACTTTTATTTTATCCAACAAGGAAAAGGAAAAAGAACAGAAAAAACCTTTTTCGAGATATTTTTGAGTACGAGGGGTAGATTGTAGAAAGGGAAGGTGTTAGCACCCTTTCTATCTGTAGTTATCTACGCGCTCTTAGGTACTTGCTCATTTTTCAAATTTCTTGTGTGTGTTTGTCTTGAAAATGTTTACTTCGTGATAACCATTGTATCAGTCCTCAAGGATGTGACGAAGTTTGTTTTGAAAATTTGTTTTGAAAAGGTGTTTGTGTGAAAAGTTTTTTATTGAGCAAGTACTTAAGATTCTACCTACTCGAAAAAAGATTGTTTGTTCTCATTTCCTTTAAACAATGATATCCTACCATTAAGGAGTAGGTAGCACCATCGTTGGAGTTGTAAGGGACATTCGAAAGGAACGTACGGTCACAAAAGCAATGTTAGGACACCTTAGTAACCATCCTAGAGTCCTAAAGATCTTTTCCGAGGAAACAGTCGAAAGGGTCATTTTTTGATCTTTTGGGACATAGAGGATAGCCACTAAAACATCCTATGCTTCATGACCGTTTAACGAAGGCAACCAGAGTGAGAGTATATCCTAAGAGTGAGCATGTGCAAGTGTGCTTTTTGAGTTAATGTTATCTTTGCACATTAGGGTTTTCTAACTGTTTTAATTTTTCATGCAAATTGTCTTTCGCATACAATCCTAGGCATACATCTAGCAGTTTGATAGTTGTGGAAATTAAAAGAGGAAAAGTAAATCTAATTATTACAAGGCTTCGGGGAATGGGGATTACATAACCAAAACTTGGGGGGAAATTAAACAGTAAATAAAACCCTAGTTTAAAAGACTATTATAACCTCGGAGCAATTACAAAAATATAATGAAAAGTACGTACGACAAACGTAAATGCGAGAAATTAGGGTTTTGACCCTTGAAAACCAAATTGAATTTAATTAAAGAAAAAAAATCATTTTTTGCCATTTTTATTTAAGGAAATAAATAATAAATTGAAAAATATCCTAATCACTAATTAATTTTAATTATGAAAAATCATTAAATTAATGATAAAAAAATAATTAACCTAGTTTTGTGTTTTTATTTTGAGAAGGAATTAAAATTAAGAATTAAACCTAATTTCTATTTGATTTTAATTATGAAAAAAAGATTTAAGTTAACCTAATTAAACTAATTAATGCAATTAAATATTTTATGGAAAAAAAAGACTAAACCTAATATTGTTTGTGATTTTCTGATTTTTATGTTTTGATTAAAAATGATTTTTGGAAAATAAATAAAATAAATTAAAACAATAAAAAGAATTAAAATAAAATAAAAAAAGAAAAGATTGGGCCTATGCGGTAGAATGCAGACTGGGGGTGCATTGCCAAATTGTTAGGCCCAAATTGGTTGGCCCATGTTCCTTGCGTGTGATCCCATGTAGATTAGCTTCAGAGAGTGCACCATGGGTTGTTGTGGTTAAACGCTGGATCTGGACCAAGGGATGATCCAAAGGGTAGGATTTGTGAGCGTATGATGGACGCATGGAATGGTGATGTACTGAATCTGCAGTAAATTGTTAGGAAAATAATAAAAGTGTGAATTAATAATTAAAACCTAACTCTGATTAATTTACAAGTTAATTATGAAATAAAATCAATATTGATTAAATCAAAACAACTTTTATGTCAAAAATTATTTTAATTAATTAAAATCCTAAAACTAATATTTAATGATTTTTTTGTGATTTTATATGTTAATTAAATTAATGATAGAAAATAAATCAAGTGAAAAATAAATAAATGAAAAGGGTTAGAAAAGAAAATAGTCAAAAAAAGTGAAAAATGCATGGGGTGGGTGATGAACTCATGCCCCTTGGGTCACAGTTAGGTGCCTCATCCACCAAGCTAAGCTATTGTTTGTGATTCAAACCTGTTCTACGTAACAACAAGAACTCATTTGGGCAGTTAATAAACATTAGCAATGCATGAAATTAATTATATGAATGTTTGAAAGAAAAGCAAATCGGAGAAGATGAGTATGCTTGTTTCAAGCATCAATAGCCATGACTTTCGACCTATTCTTACCCTTAGATACCTCAGGAATGATTTGTAATTGACGGTTTGGACTAAAAGTGGTTGGATCTTCGGTTTTGACTTTGCACTAGTTTTGACAGAATTTGAGGTTTTTAGAGAGTGTTCTTGGGCAGCCAATTTCATGCCCCCTAGTGTATGAGGGTGTTGTGTTTATATAGAGGAGGAATTTAGGTCAAAAATAATGGAAGAAATCTCATGGTATCTTGAGGAATTATGAAGATATGATTTGATTTTGGCCTTGTATGATTTCTTTCTAAAATAGCTTCAATCATGAATTTTTCAATCGAAATCATCCTTGCACGAATTACATGCCATGCTAGCTGTATATGGATTCATAATGTGCACAAAAAATCTAAGATTTGATTTGATTTTATTATTTTACCATTTAAATTGATTTATTTTGATTTAAATGAATAAAAAATCAAAATAAATAATAAAAATAATAAAATAATAGGTGGATAATCTCAGGGGTCGTGGGTCCTATTAGAAACATGTTTCAAACAAGGAAACATGGGCCCCTTTGTAAAAAATGCAAATTTGATCAATGTTGACTTTTGATAATTTTCCAAAAATTGCCAAATTTGACAATGCACAATTCTCTCAATTTTGACCCTAGGAGGGTGTTCTTGGACTTTTTAGAAAGCTTAGGATGTCCTATAAACAAACATTTTGGTTTCATCTTAATTGGATCTTCCATGTTCCTGTATGAAGCTTTGACCCAAAAGGTATTTTTGTTGACTTTTCAAAAGGACCTATAATGTCAAAATTCATATCTTTTTATGAGTGCATGTTTTGAACTTGAGGGATGAAGATGAATTGTAGGGACTTGCATCCTCTTCAAAATGAGCCTTGGATGGAAAATTTCTGATAAAGTATGAATATGTTATGCTTGGTCAAAGTTTGGTTGACTTTTCCTAAGAAACCCTAATTTAGCAACTTTTGGGTTTTGATGAATTATGAGCAATCCTTGAGGAATCATGATCAACCCTTGATCAAATGATGTATATCACTTCAAAATTATAATGTTGACTAAAATCTTGAATTTTGACTATATGTGGGCCACAATTGACTTTTGACCTAGTAAAGTCGATTCTCAAGCATCTGAGCAGCTGACTGAGAAAACTTCTTGTGCAAGGCATGAAACTTGGCATGGATGATCTTGGGGACATATTAGGACCTTGGAAAGCATTTGGGACCTTTGTGGTTCACCCATATTGATGAAGAATGAAACCCTAATTTGAGGTATACTGCCTTAGGAGAGAGTTTGTCTGGTCCACTCTTGGGCAACCTTGAGCAAATTAAAGATATCAATGGACATGTATTGAGTAAAATGAGAGGGAAAATTTTGGGGTACAATAGCTGCCCCTGTTCAATCTTCTTAAACCTGAGGATGTAGATTGGCTAGCCTGCCTTTCGTGATCTGAAGGTGGAAGATGATTGAACACTAGAGTGCCCAGAAATTTGCACTCGCATGAAGTGGCGCTTGATTTGTGATATCGGGAATGGACTCACAGATGCAATTTGGAGGTTGATGATAGAATATTGTCGGAGATGGGCTTAAAGATGCCATCCTGGATGTGACAGAGAATCATCGGAGATGGGCTTAAAGATGCCATCTAGATAATGTGGATTTGCTGAGATATTCCTTTGATGAGAATCCCTGCTCCCGTCGTTGATGAGGAATCTGCTAAGGAATGTTGGTATTTGTCTTAAGAGAAATAGAATTTTAGGAGCTTCATTTGTCCGTTACTCTACTGGGGAATTAACTCCGGAGGTGAACTACATATCTGGTCAGTGTACAGGCCGCATCGCGACTTACTGGGGGAATGCGAAACCAGTCGTGTTTGATCAGGTCCAGGTAAACCGTCGTCTAGAGGTAAGAGAAAAGAAACCTGGGTCGTAGGGTTTCTTTGAAATGAATGCCCTAGATAGTAGGGCTTATGGAAGGAACCTGGGTAAGGTTTCTTCGTGAGGAGTTTGGGTAAAACTGCATCTGAACTGAGAAGAAACCTAGGTAAGGTTGCTTCATGGGGAGTTTGGGTAAAAATGCATCTGAACCGAGAAGGAACCTGGGTAAGGTTGCTTTGGGATAAGTCTGAGTAAAAATTCAGAAGGAACCTGGGTAAGGTTGCTCGTGATAAGTCTGGGTAAAACTGCATCTGAACTGAGAAGGAACCTAGGTAAGGTTGCTTCGTAGGGAGTTTGGGTAAAACTGCATTTGAACCGAGAAGGAAACTGGGTAAGGTTGCTTTGGGATAAGTCTGAGTGAAACTTCAGAAGGAACTTGGGTAATGTTGCTCATGATGAGTCTGTGTAGTCCTTTAGGGGGAACCTGGGTAAGGTTACTTTGTGATAAGTTCGTGTAAAACTTCATAAGGAACCTGGGTAAGGTTACTTTGGGATAAGTTCGTGTAAAACTTCAGAAGGAACCTGGGTAAGGTTACTTTGGGATAAGTTCGTGTAAAAATTCAGAAGGAACCTGGGTAAGGTTACTTGGGGATGAGTTCATGTAAAACTTAAGGAGGAACTTGGGTAAGGTCACCTTGGGATAAGTTCGTGTAAAACTTCAGGAGGAACCTGGGTAAGGTTACTTGGGGATGAGTTCGTGTAAAACTTCAGGAGGAACCTGGGTAAGGTCACCTTGGGATAAGTTTGTGTAAAACTTTAGGAGGAACCTAAGTAAGGTTACTTTGTGATAAGTTCGTGTAAAACTTCAGAAGGAACCTGGGTAAGGTCACCTTGGGATAAGTTCGTGTAAAACTTCAGGAGGAACTTAGGTAAGGTTACTTTGTGATAAGTTCGTGTAAAACTTCATTCGAAAATGTATGAGAAAGGACCCGTGTAAGATTTTTCAGGATAAACGCGTGTGAAGCTGCATTTAGGAGAAACCCATGTAAGATTGCTTCTTGACGAACCCATGTAAAGCTGCATTTGATCGTGCAAATAATTACTCTGTTTAGTTTCAGGAGTTAATCTTGAACTTTCTGGAAGTTGTTGATGATAACCATATTTCCTGAAAAGGTACATGATTAATCGTATATGATGCATGACATGCATTGTATGATGATGTTCTCAAAATAAATGAGATTATGCCGTATGCGATATGTATGCGCATGTCATGATATATGAACATGAAATGCTATTGTGGCACGTCTGAGTTTGGGAAATTAAATCCCTGACTGCTGTTGGAGAGTAATGGAAATTGAGTTCCTGACTGTCGTAGAAAAAGTGGTTCTTCTACTTCTAATGGAGATGGTGAACCAGAGATAACTATGCTGGGGATTTTCCCCTTGTTTACGGATATTCTGCCGAGGAGAGACTCTGCTTGAGAACAACTCTGCAGGGGAATAATTCTGTTGGAGAGAGAAACTTCCGTAGCTGAAGGGATAAACTCTGTCAGGGATTGAGCTTCTATATTCAGAGAAATAAACTTTGTTCGGGAGAAAACTTTATGAACCACTTGCGATTACAAAATTCGGCTGGGGAATATAGATGTCGGCTCTCCGAAAGAGCTTGGATGGGGAAAGTAACTCCTGTTTGGGGAGGCAGAGATCAAAACTTTGGTTGCCTCTACTCTATGGGGAGTGTATATGTTACTGGGACGCATGCTGAGGATACGACAATGACTTCGTATCAAGACTTTTCTGCCCCTGTACTTGCTGGAGAAAGTGCCTGCGGAGGCCTTGTGGATTGAGTGTTATCCCAACTTATGAGGTGCTTGGTAACTTTCAATCTAAATGATAAGTCTTCTACTTATAGGCAAGTGACGAGATGACGGGACATAGTCGTACGCTTTAATCCCTAACTTTTGCCTAGACTGTCTTTTCAGATTTTCAGTCCACCGGGATACCCTTTTTTGCCCAAGCCGCCTTTTCAGGTTTTCGGCTTGCTGGGTGTACATATCTTTTTTTTTATCCCTAATTTTTTCCCGAACCCTTTTGGTTCGCCAGGATGCCCTTATTTTTGCCTAGGCCAGTCAACCTAGCGGGTCTTTGTTCATGTGCAGTATTTTCTGAGTATGTCCATGCTCTCAGGGTGTAGGGAGTTGTCACTGTCGATAGTGTTGTGTTGCCACACTACCAGAATATGTTTGTTTGACCGTATAGGATTCATTGCTAGAATTCATGACCAATGCCCCAAGTGATTCAGATGGAGATCTTCCCCGGCTATTTGGCATCTTTGAGAGATTCCTTGAATCTTGACTTGACTTCCCCAGATGATGGACAATGATCATGCCGCGCCCCTTGGTTGGAAGTGTTTTTTCACTTGAGGTGATCCTTTTTATTGAGAAGGTTTTTGTTCACTAGATATTCGTCATGCGAATTTCTCCGCTGTTGAACAAATAGTCATATGCAAACAATGTTATTTTAAGAATGCAAAGCTTACGTCTGTCTTGAAGTTTTGAAAATGCAGTTTTTTTTAGAAAAAATAGAATTTTGCAAAGATGTGATATCAACTCAGGATTTGTAACGAACCTTCATGAGTCAGGAAACCTTTTGTAACAGTATGCTTTCGAACTAACCCATGCTTCAGCTAGTACTTTTGAGGGTTATAACGTAGCCAAGTTCACGGTTTAAGAAACAAAGGATAAAGACTCAAATTTTATTTGTACCCACCCGTTCTTCGTGATGTTCTTCGATCCTAAACTCAGCTAATTGTGCATTTAGATCCCGTTTGAGTCTTTTCTCTGATATTCCAGTGATGGTTCGGATACTGACAGTTTAGTTTGAATAGGCAGTCATTTCTTTTTTGTTGAGGGTTTGTAGGACTTCTTTATTTTTGATTTTATTATCCCTATCTTTTTCCTGAACTATTCCTTTTTGTGATTACAGTCAGCGGGATGCCCCAGTGTTTTTTCTTAAGTCTCCTTCATAGGTTTGGACTTAATGGGCTTTTATTTTGAGAGATAATGACTGCCTGTCTTGATGATTATAGGGAACCATCACCATCTTTTGTTTTTGAAGGACGTCTTTGATGCCATTCATTGTGTACGAAGCGGCAGATTGTGACTGAATGCGCCTCTGAATTAATTGAGAAAACTACCTTGCCCCAGGTTATGATTAAGGATTTTAATATGTGTGAAAAGAAAAACTCCTACTTCTTTGGCTCAAAGGGGTTGACTAGGGATTATCTTCTTTATAACTCCACTGTTTAGGATTTGAAATAACGCCTGTACATCGTCAACAAGGTCTATTCAAAAGCATACTGTAGAGATTGTGGTATCATTTTCGTCATCCTCCCTCTAAAGGCTTACAGTTTTTTAGTCGAGAGTTGAATATCATGAAAAGGAAATATAAAGAAATTTAAGCATAATGAAAACAAATTAATTCAAGACAAACACGTGTAATGAATTAATGAAATAATAGAGTTTGACATGACAATAATTGTTCGAATAAGCAAATAAAATACAACTTCAGAATTTAAATGAACAAAAATGCTTTCAATCCTAGCCATGTTTTGGCAAGGGAACAGTGATCACATTGGGAGTCTCAGGAGGGTCGAATTCGATCTCCTTGGCATCAATCATATTCTGAATCTTGTATTTCAGCACCCAACAATCGTTAGTATCGTGCCCCGGGATGTCACAATAATAAGCACACCTTGCCTCTAGATTGTAGTTAGGAGAGGAAGTCTTCGGGTTCGTATGAGGGTTTATCACCGTAATCAGCTTCATCTTCACCATGTGTTGCAATGCTTGTGATAGTGGCATGTTGATTTGGGTGAACTGCCTTTGAGGTCTTTCCACCCTTGGCTTATTGTTTCGTTGTTGTGGTCGTTGTGCGCGTGCCAAATTCGAGATCAGCACTGCCCCCACAGATTGGTGGTAGTCTGCCTTGCTACGCCCCTTCTGGCTGTGCACAACATTGGATTTCGTCTTGCCACCAAATGACTTCTTCTCTGTACTCGAAGAGGTATTTTTCTGGATCTTGCCACTCCGGATCCCAGCTTCTACTCTTTCTCCAATCAGTATCAGCTCAGTGAAACCAGCTGAGGAGCTACCAATCAAGTGATTGAAGAAAGGACCAGACAACGTACCAAGGAACATATCCACCAACTCCCTATCAGACAAAGGGGGTTGGACTCTCCCTTCTAGATCTCTCTATTTCTGCGCATAGTCCTTGAAACCTTCGCTTGCACCCATGGACATACTCTGGAGTTGAGTACGGGTAGGGGCAAGGTTAATGTTATATTGATACTGCTTATAGAAAGCAACAACCAGATCTTCCCAGTTTAGGATATTAGCTCCCTCTAGCTGGTAGAACCATTCAAGTTGAGTCCCTGATAGACTATCTTGAAAGAAGTGAACCCATAGATTTTTATCAGCTGTGTGAGGCTGGATCTTCCTGACATAAGAACGGGGATGAAGTTTTGGGCAGGACACCCCATCATACTTAGAAAAAATTGGAGCTTTGAACTTCTGCGGGATGACCACTCCTGACACTAATCCCAATTCTTTGAAATCCAGTCCAGGTATCCTATGAACTTCCATGGCACTCAGACGGTTTTCCAACTGTTTGTATCTATCCTCAGCAGGAGGATATTGTTCATCGTTATAATCAGTATCATTGTCAGAGACTGCAGGACTATGGTCTTTCTCTTCTTCCTGATTCTCCCCTTCCTTGGATGAAGAGGTCAGATCAGTTTGTCGATTCAACCGCTCTCCAAACCTTCTGCCCATATTCAGAATACCGACAACCTTCTTCTTTTTCTTCTTCTCTTTCAGAATGAGGGATTTCAGATCCTCCTGCCCTTTTTCCAGACATATGAACATTTGTTGGAACTGGGCGTTTTATGCCTGAAGATCCTTGATGGTTTGTTCGGAAGACATTTCTACTGAAATAAACAGCGAAGAAGATGAGAAACCTGTAATGGTACCTGTTTATGCAATGTCATGGATGATATGCGTATGCAATAATTTCAAGGATTCTTAAAGGCTCGGATTCGTTTAACCAAAAGAAACACACATTAATTGCATTGATAAGTTCGAATTGTTACAAAGAATGCCCTTCAGGCTTACAAATAAACAAAACAAAACTGAAAGCAAAAATAAACTAGGTCTCTCAGGAGAGCATCCTCTTTGGTGTGATGTAGGCATTTATGTTCCTTTCTCATAGGTTTGAGAAATATGGGAGGGAAAATTTTGGGGTACAACAGCTGCCCCTGTTCAATATTCTTAAACCTGAGGATGTAGATTGGCTTTCCTGCCTTTCGTGATCCGAAGGTGGAAGATGATTGAACACTAGAGTGACCAGAAATTTGCACTTACATGAAGTGGCACTTGTTTTGTGATGCCAGGAATGGGCTTATAGATTCCATTTGGAGATTGATGGAGGAAGATGGGATTAAAGATTCCATCTGAAGGAGTGTCGATTTCATAAGAGATTCCTTAGCGAGAGTCTGCATGCCTATTGTTGAGGAAGACTTTGCTGGGGAATGATGATCTTTGCTTGGTAAAAAGTTGAATTTTAGGAGCTTCGGTCGTCCCTTATTCTACTGGGGGATCGTCTCTTAGTCGAGGAGGTGAAAATGCTATTTGGTCGTAATCCAGGCTTCATAGTGATAAGACCAACTACTATCTGGTCGTAATCCAGGCTTTACAGTGACTTACTGGGGAGATGAGATTAAACTTGCTATCCGGTCGTGATCCAGGCTTCGCAATTTCTCAATTCTTATCTGGTCGTAATCCAGGCTTCATAAGGAATTAAGTTGTTATCCGGTCACATCCAGGCTTCAAATTGAGTTTAGGGCACACTAATATCCGGTCAACTCCGGGCTCCTTAGTAATTGTCCAGGTAAACTACTATTTGGTGGAAATCCAAGCTTCGCAGTGACTTGTACTGTTATCTGGTCGTAATGCAGGCTTCAGTCCTTTTATCGTTATCTGGTCGTAATCCAGGCTTCACGATGCTTCATACCATTATCTGGTCGAATCCAGGCTTCATGGTGTTCGGAGAAATCAAGATACTATCCGGTCGAATTCGGGCTTCATAACTTGTATTAAAGATAAACCACTATCTGGTCATAATCCAGGCTTCATGGTGTCTGTGGATGCTATCTAGTCGTAATCTAGGCTTCACAGAAACTTGTATTGCTATCTGGTCATAATCCAGGCTTCACAATAACTCGTTGAGCTATTATCAGGTCGTAATCCAGGCTTCACGGCTTGTTAGGAATGACATACCACTATCTGGTCGAATCCAGGCTTCATGGTACTTGTATTGCTATCTGGTCGTAATCTAGGCTTCACAATACTTGTTGAGCTATTATCCAGTTGTAATCTGGGCTTCACAGCTTGCTGGGAATTAAACTATTATCCGGTCGAATCCGGGCATTATAGCTTAAAGATAAACCACTATCTGGTCGAATCCAAGCTTTGTGGTGTTTGATACTGTTATCCGGTCGTAATCCGGGCTTCACATTATGATGTAGAAATCAAGATACTATCCGGTCGGATCCGGGCTTCATAGCTTGAACTTGGTGAGAATTTGACTGTATTTTTCCTGAAAGATAAAGGGTTAGTCGTATGCAATGCATGATATGTATCAAGCAATGATGTTCTCAAAATAAATGAGATTGCGTTGTATGATGCGTATGCACGTGTCATGATGTATGGACATGCAATGTTTTTATGGTATTCTCTAGCTGGGGAAAATAAATCCCGGCTTGCTGTTGGAGAAAAAGAGTTGAATTCTTCGTTCTCGCTGGGAATAACGACCAAAGATGGTTGTGAGAATAATCCTATTGGAGAATAAACCGACGAGAAAATGACTCTGTGGTGGAAGAGATGCTCTGCTAGAGGATTTGTTGTTTTGGAGAAATAACCTTGGCTGGGGATGAATTATCGTTGCTGGAGATAATGAACCCTATTGGGGATTGAGTTTCTGCTTGTGGAAGAAGTAAGCTCCGCTGGGGATAACCCTCTAGTGCTGGTGATAGACAAACTCTGCTTGGGGAGAATCAATGTTTTTAGATACCTTTTGCTCTGCGGGGAGTAAATGTACCTTTAATCGTATTCTCCAGCTAGGTTTATCCCTATACCTGGTGGACAGAGCAACCGTAAGGTTTGGACATTTCTTGTTTACCCTTGTTCCTGATATTACGAGTAATCGTCTTTTGTTTCGCATGTACATATTTATGAGCAGCAATTATTGTCAAATGCATATATCAAAAATGAACCATTGGATGTTCTTGCAAAACAAAACAGAAAAAGGAAAAACAATTTGAAATTTCTTTGTGAGAATGAATTGTATTGATTTTGAAGTTGGCCTGTAAATAGGCGTTTTTGTACAATAGGCTGACGTCCTAGTAAGAGAACGCCGCCGAAAGCTAGAATTTATATAATTCGTGAAAAACAAAGCAAAACAGTTATGTGAACAATCCCACTGGGTTCTAACTCTGCTATTGCCTTTATATCTTCGAGCGTCTCATCACTTTGCTACTTGGTTGAAGGTGGATCAGATTTATTAGTGTCGTCCAAGCTTGATAGTTGATACCGAAGTCTGGTTGCAAGATGATCCAATGAGACATAGTGTTATGCTTCAATCCCTAATTTTTGCCTGGACCTCCCTTTCGGGTTTTCAGTCCACCGGGATACCCTTTTTTGCCCAAGCCGCCTTTTCAGGTTTTCGACTTGTCGGGTGTACAAATTTTTCATTTTTATCCCTTATTTTTGCCCGAACCGTTTTGGTTCGCTGGGAAGCCCTTATTTTTGCCTAGGCCGGTGAACCTAGCAGGTCTTTGATTATGCATAGTATTTTTTCAATATGTCTGCATTGATGGGGTGAGGAAGGTCGTCACCATCCATGGTGGTTAGAATCATAGCTCCTCCTGAGAAAATGTTCTTAACCACAAACGGCCCTTCGTACGTAGGGGTCCATTTGCCCCTAGGATCACCTTGTGGGAGTATAATGCGTTTGATCACCAGATCCCCAACTTGATACTCTTGTCGTCAGGCTTTCTTGTTAAATGCCTTGATCATTCTCTTTTGATACGTCTAACCATGACAAATAGCAGTAAGTCTCTTTTCGTCGATTAAGTTTAGCTGATCAAGCCGGGTCTGGATCCAATCGTCCTCGCTTAAACCTGAATCCTTCATAATCCAAAGAGAGGGTATCTGAACCTCAATGGGTAAGACTGCTTCCATGCCATACACCAAAGAGTAGGGCGTTGCCCCTATTGAAGTCCGCGTTGAGGTTCGGTACCCATGAAGAGTAAAGGGTAACATCTCATGCCAATCTTTATATGTCACCGTCATCTTCTGCAAAATCTTCTTGATGTTCTTATTAGCCGCTTCAACAGCCCCATTCATCTTCGGCCGGTAGGGAGAAGAATTGTGATGATGTATCTTAAACTGCTTGCAGAGCTCGGTGATCATTGTATTGTTGAGATTTGTACCATTGTTAGTGATGATCCTCTCCGGTATACCGTAACGACGGATCAAATTGTGCCGAATAAACTGCACCACGATGTTCTTGGTTACTGTAGCAAAGGAAGCTGCCTTAACCCACTTCGTAAAATAATCAATTGCTACCAGGATGAAACGATGCCCGTTGGACACAGTAGGTCTGATCTCGCCAATTATATCGATGCCCCACATTGCAAAAGGCCAAGGTGCCGTCAATATGTTCAGAGGAATTGGAGGTATATGCACCTTATCAGCATAGACTTGACACTTATGACATGTTCAAGAATGTTGATAACAGTCGGCTTCCATGGTAGACTAATAGTATCCTGCCCTTAGGATTTTCTTTGCTATGGTATGTCCACTGGAATGAGTTTCGAAGGTGCCTTCATGTAACTCTGTCATAATCCTTTCTGCTTCGTTCTTGTCCATACATCACAGTAAGGTTGAATCATGGTTACGCTTGTAAAGGATACCATTACTGATGAAGAACTTCGCAGCGAATCTCCTCAGAAACTTCTTATCATTAACAAATGCACCCTCGGGGTACTCTTGTGCCTCAAGATACCTTTTTACCTCATGAAACCAGGGTTTATCTTCTACCTCTTCAGTCTCGATGTCATAGCAGTGTGCGGGTTCGTCCAACCTTTCAATGGTAATCTGGGGAGCTTCATTATCCCACCTGACCTTGAACATAGAAGACATGGTAGCTAGCGCGTCCGCTAACTGATTCTCCTCTCTCGGGAAATGTTCAAAGGTTATCTCCTCAAAGTGCAGAAGCAAAGTCAATACATACTCCTTGTAAGGAATAAGATTTGGGTGTTTCGTATCCCACTCGCCTTTGATCTGACTGATCACTAGAGCGGAATCTCTGAACACACTCAAGAACTTAATCCTTAGGTCAATAGCTGCTTGAAGGCCCATGATGCACGCCTCATACTCCGCCATGTTGTTGGTGTAGTTAAAACATAATCGGGCGGTGAATGGATTATGACAACCTTCAAGAGATATGATCACGGCACCAATGCCATTACCCAACACGTTTGAAGCTTCGTCAAAATACATAGACCATCGGGATCCTTCCTCAGGTCCTTCATCCGGTCCAGGTTTTTCACAGTCAGTCACCAACATGATGTTCTCATCCGGAAACTCGAAGTTCATGGATTGGTAATCATCCACGGCCTGATGCGCCAAATGATCTGCCAACACACTTCCCTTGATTTCTTTTTGGGTTGTGTATTGGATGTCATACTCAGTTAAGATCATCTGCCATCTTTCCATTCTTCCAGATAAGGCAGGCTTTTCGAAGATATACTTAATTCGGTCCATCTTTGATATCAATAGAGTAGTGTGAGTCAGCATATACTGTCTCAGCCGGCGAGCAGCCCATGCCAAAGCGCAACAAGTTTTCTCGAGCAGTGAGTTTCGGGTCTCACAGTCGGTAAACTTTTGCTAAGGTAGTAAATAGCATGCTCTTTTCGGCCAGACTCGTCATGCTTCCCCAACACACACCCTATCGAATTGTCGAATACTGTCAAGTATAAGATCAAAGGTCTTCCTTCAACTAGAGGCATCAGAATAGGTGGCTCTTGGAGATATTCTTTGATCCTTTCGAAAGCGGTCTGACATTTATCATTCCAATTTACCACTTGATCTTTCTTCAGTCGCTTGAAGATTGGTTCACAAGTAGCAGTCAGGTGCGAAATGAATCGGGCAATGTAGTTCAGACGTCCCAAGAAGCCTCTGACTTCCTTTTCTGTTCGGGGAGCTGACTTTCCTGTATAACCTTCACCTTTGCAGGATCAACTTGAATACCTTTATCACTAATGACGAAACCCAACAGCTTACCAGATCTTACTCCGAAGGTGCACTTGTTCGGGTTTAACCTTAGCTTGTACATCTTCAGAATAATCATCATCACAGTCAAAGTCACTCAAGTCTGATAAAACTTGACTTCTTTGAGGATTTTCATCAAATGGATCAGAGGGTATGGTCAGGTCTATATCAACATCTATGTCTCCTAAGGTTTGGGGTTCAACAGATGTAGATATATTTTCAGAATCATAAACAGATATAGTTTTAGCTGGTGTACCTGATTTCTTCTTCTTCTTCTGAGGTAAGGAAGAAGGTCCTTCAACAGCTTTCCTCTTCAAAGGTTGTTGAAGAATAACATCTAGAGCAGCTTCGTGTCTTTCTTGCAGCCAGGCAGGATCAATTGGTGTTCCAGTCTCTTTACAAATTTCAATGTAATGCAGGATGATGCATGGATGATCTCTTGAGTTGAACAGATGGAAATCAGCAATTGGTATCCTTCTTCTCTTAACAGTTGCTGACACATATGGTGTTGGTTCTACCAGTAGCTTGTCAATAATCGTCCTCTTCACTAAATTCTTTCCATTCATAACCTTTCCACAAGTAGGTTCTAGCTCTCCCAGCAGATTAGCTTCATCTAGGTGAGCAATCAGACCATTCTCAGTCAGAATGTCTGAAATTAATCTACCCATAGGAATCCAATTCCTTTTGGATTTGGGGTTTTTCATCCTTTCAGCTTCCCTTGTCTCTTTGACATGATTCCAGAGATGTTTAAACAACAGATAAGGCAAATCAATTTTTATATTTGTTCCAAGGCAGAACAACAAGTATTGTTGATCAGCATTAATGTAGTATGGAGAGCGAGTTTCCTTCCTATGGTGAATACATCCATGGATTATTCTTGCCCATATCTTGTACTTATTTTTCAAGTCCCTGACCTTTGAAGATCCTTGCCCATTTGTAAAGATTTCAGCATAAACCTTTGAAAATTCCTTTCTTCCATTAGCAATTCCAGTTACTCCATGTCCTTCAAAACCTAGCAGCTTTCTGATTTGATTTTCAGTAATGGATATTTCCTTACCCATTACGAAAGAGAGGATGACTTTATGGGTAGCAATTGCATGTATCCAGAATTCCTTCACAAGGTGTGGAAAAATTGGACCAACAAGACAGTCAAAAAGTTTCCCCAACCTTGAAATTCAACAGCAGGAATCAGATCAAAACCATTATCTCTAAGATTCTCAAAATCCACCATTAATTCACTTAACACTTCTAAGCTGTCCACAGGAATGAGAGTTGTTCTCTCAGGAACGATGTATTGCTCAGAGTGGATGTTCTCAGAATGGGTAGATGAGGAAGCCATTGGAGCTCTTAGAGTTGAGAGATGAAAAAGGGTTTCAGAGAAATACACAGAAAACGTTTGAGTTTCGAAAGAGACGGTAAAAAAAGTGAGAGAGGTTTTTACAAAGGTATTTATAAGAAGTCTTTTCAGAAATAAGTTTAAAAAATAAAATTGTAAAAAGAGTATTTAATAAAGAATTTAATTAAAAATAATCTAATCATTACTTAGCATTTAATGAAATTGAAAAGTTAGGGGAAAGCGTGAGATTTTAATCAAATCAGAACAGTTACCTAGAACGGCTGTCAAATAGCTTAGCACGCGTGACCATTCAGAAACATACCAAGTGTTCATCTCCTGAAGGTTGCATGGTACAACTGTTTGATCTAATAAACTTCTGAGTATCATAAAGATTAAAACTTCTTACTGACTTTTCATTCAAATCATCTGAGAACTCATCTTTTCTGAGTGGGTTGTTCAGAGATTCTGAGATTGTCCAGAGCATTGTCAAGAGGGTGATCTTCTGAGTCTTCCTTTGCTTCTGACTTTTTGAATTTGAGGGATGATCTTCTGTACCTACAGAAATATCAATTTGCTTTGGCTATTGTTGGCCAAGCTTATCATCAATCCTGACTTTGATTGATTCTTCAACAATCAGAGTTTCTGTGTTGTATACTCTATAGCCTTTTGAGCGTTCAGAGTATACAATCAGAAAACACTTTTGTGATTTAAAATCAAACTTGTTCAGAACAAAACAAGTATATTCAAAAAGATTGAAATATAAGTTGTTTCTAGTGGCCTAGAGGAAGAATCAACAATTTATGATTTAAAAGAAAGTTCTGAAAACTTTCCTTCTAGACATGCTTTGTTCAGAGCTTCTGAAGTTGTAATTCCATTCCTGTTTCCAATAGTTTCAGAGCCAGTAATCTTCTATTTCTGATTACCTCTGAAACCTTAGAATCTTTTAGATTCCAGGCCTTGGAATATATGCTTTCTTTCCTATGAGTAAATAACATCCAGAGTCCAGGTGTTAGTACTGGAGTGTCAAACTTGCTGTTAAAAATTTCTGCAACATAGATGATTTTGTCTTTTGGTACCCATATCTTTTTGGGTCCTCTTGGGTTAGAGTATTTAAAGTTCTGTTTGAACTTTGGTTTAGCATAAGAGTTTCTAGAGTGAGGTGTATATTTAATATGATGTGTGTGCCCAGTGGTGAAGTGAGAATAAAGAGGAGTATGTTTGATAACCAGATCCTTAACTTTCTTAGGTTGACTTACTTTGCCTTTGTATCCTATACCTATTCTATCTTTCTTGCTAACTCCATAGATCATTGAATCCATTCTGCTTCTATCTATGTTTTTAGCTAGAAACTTCTGAAAGCTTTGATCATATTTCTTTATGATCTTATCAGCATTACTAGGATATTCTGAGATTATTTCCTTCTGAGAGTTTTGTAGATCATTTTCTAGTTTTGAAATTTTTTCTTTTAACTCAGAGTTTTCTGATCTCAGACTCTTAGTTACTTCAGAGTCAAAAGTAAGATCCTTTTTCAGATTCCTGAATTTGACTTGAAGCTGCTGATATCTTTCCAGAATTTCACTCAGACTTTCTCCTAGTTCAGCTTTAGTGAAACTAACAATGAAGTCAGGGAATACCTCTTCAGTGTATGATTCTGATTCTGATTCAGAGGAGATTCTGATTCTGATTCTTCTGGAGTTTCTGAAATTCTTCTGCTTGTGCTTCCACAGCTGATTGATCCTTCTGGAGAGCAAGGATAGTTCATCTTCTTCTGAAGCAGATTCTTTAGAGTTTTATTCTTTACCCTGAAAATCTTTAGCTTCATATGTTATAATTGATTTAAGGGCAATGGACTTACCTTTCTCTTGAGGCTCGTGCTCATCAATTTCTATCTCATGACTTCTGAGTGCATTGATGAGTTCTTTAAGAGACACGTTGTTCAGATCTTTTGAAACTTTGAAAGCAGTGACCATAGGTGCCCGTCTTCTGGGTAAGCTTCTGATGATCTTCTTAACGTGATCTACCTTAGAATATCCCTTGTTCAGAACTCTCAAGCCAGCAATCATAGTTTGGAAACTTGAGAACATATCTTCTATAGATTCAATTTCCATCATCTTGAAGGCTTCATACTTCTGGATGAGAGCCAGAGCTTTGGACTCCTTCACTTGAGAGTTTTCTTCATGAGTCATTTTAAGAGACTCAAACATATTATGTATAGTATCTCTATTTGTAATCTTTTCATATTCAACTTTAGAGATAGCATTTAGAAAAATATTTCTAGCTCTATGATGATTTTTGAAATCAGCTTGTTGCCGTCTATCCATATTTTTCCTGTCAATCATATTTCCTTCTGAGTTAGTAGGATGTTTGTAATCATCCAAGACTATATCCCATAAATCACTATCATAACCTAGAAAGGAACTTTCTAGTCTATCTTTCCAATAATCAAAATCTTCTCCATCAAATACAGGAGGTTTGTTTTAACTATTGTTGTTTTGCTCAGTAGCCATGTGTGTTTTCTTCTGGATCTTTTTCTGACACGGTTAAGTCAATATTAATTAATTTAAAACAAATTTTATGAAATAAAATCAATATTAATTAAATCAAAACAACATTTATGTCAAAAATTATTTTAATTAATTAAAAGCCTAAAACTAATATTTAATGAATTTTTTGTGATTTTATATGTTAATTAAATTAACGATAGAAAACAAATCAAGTGAAAAATAAATAAATGAAAAGGGTTAGAAAAGAAAATAGTCAAAAAAGTGAAAAATGCATGGGGTGGGTGATGAACCCATTCCCCTTGGGTCACAGTTAGTCGCCTCATCCACCAAGCCAAGCTATTGTTTATGATTCAAACCTATTCTACGTAACAACAAGAACTCATTTGGATAGTTAATAAACATTAGCAATGCATGAAATTAATTATATGAATGTTTAAAAGAAAAGCAAATCATAGAAGATGAGTATGCTTGTTTCAAGCATCAATGGCCATGACTTTCGACCTATTCTTACCCTTAGATACCTCAGGAATGATTTGTAATTGATGACTTAGACTGAAAGTGGCTGGATCTTCGGTTTTGACTTTGCACTAGTTTTGACAGAATTTGAGGTTTTTAGAGAGTGTTCTTGGGCAGCCAATTTCGTGCCCCCGAGTGTATGAGGGTGTTGTGATTATATAGAGGAGGAATTTAGGTCAAAAATAATGGAAGAAATCTCATGGTATCTTGAGGAATTATGAAGATTTGATTGGATATTGACCTTGTATGATTTCTTTCCAAAATAGATCCAATCATGAATTTTTCAATCTAAATCATCTTTGAACGAATTACATGCCATGCTAGTTGTATATGGACTCATAATATGCACAAAAAATCCAAGATTTGATTTTATTATTTTACCATTTAAATTGATTTATTTTGATTTAAATGAATAAAAAATCAAAATAAATTATAAAAATAATAAAATAATAGGTGCTAAGCTCAGGGGTCGTGGGTCCTATTAGAAAGATGTTTCAAACAAGAAAACATGGGCCCCTTTGGAAAAAATTCAAATTTGATCAATGTTGACTTTTGACAATTTTCCAAAAATTGCCAACTTTGACAATGCACAACTCTCTCAATTTTGACCCTAGGAGGGTGTTCTTGGACTTTTTATAAATCTTAGGATGTCCACTAAACAAACCTTTTAGTTTCATCTCAATTGGATCTTCCATTTTCATGTATGAAGCTTTGACCCAAAAGGTGTTTTTGTTGACTTTTCAAAATGACCTATAATGTCAAAATTCATATCTTTTTATGAGTGCATATTTTGAACTTGAGGGATGAATATAAGTTGTAGGTAATTTCATGCTCTTAAAAATGAGCCTTGGATGGAAAATGTTTGATAAAGTATGAAGAAGTTATGCTTGGTCAAAGTTTGGTTGACTTTTCCTAAGAAACCCTAATTTAGCAACTTTTGGGTTTTGATGAATTATGAGCAATCCTTGAGGAATCATGATCAACCCTTGATCAAATGATGTATATCACTTCAAAATTATAATGTTTACCAAAAATCTTGAAGTTTGACTGTATGTGGGCCACAGTTGACTTTTGACCTAATACAGTCGATTCTCAAGCATCTGAGCAGTTGACTGAGCAAACTTCTTGTGCAAGGCGTGAAACTTGGCATGGATGATCTTAGGGACATATTAGCGCCTTGGAAAGCATTTTGGACCTTTGTGGTTCACCCATCTTGATGAAGAATGAAACCCTAATTTGAGGTATACTGCCTTAGGAGAGAGTTTGTCTGGTCCACTCTTGAGCAACCTTGAGCAAATTGAAGATCTTAATGGACATGTATTGAGTAAAATGAGAGGGAAAATTTTGGGGTACAAAACTCAGCATGGACGTCGACAGGGGAAACATCCTACTCTCTGGTATATGGCATGGAGGCAGTCCTACCCATCGAAGTCCAGATACCTTCTCTCAGGATTATGATGGATGCGGGTTTGAACGAAGACGACTGGATCCGAACCTGACTTGATCAGTTAAATATAATCGATGAAAAGAGACTTACTGCTATCTGCCATGGTCAGACGTATCAAAAGCGAATGATTAAGGCTTTTAACAAGAAAGTCAGGCGCCAAGAACGGGGATCTGGTGATCAAGCGCATCATACTGCCGCAAGGTGATCCTAGGGGAAAATGGACCCCCACGTACGAAGGGCCATTTGTGTTTAAGAACATTTTCTCAGGGGGGAGCTATGATTCTAACCACCATGGACGGTGATGACCTTCCTCACCCTGTCAATGCTAACATAGTGAAAAGATATTATGCCTAATCAAAGACCCGCTAGGTTGACTGGCCTAGGAAAAAATAAGGGCTTCCCGATGAACCAAAAGGGTTCGGGCAAAATTAAGGGATGAAAATGAAAAAATCTGTACACCCGGCAAGTCGAAAACCCAAAACGGAGGCTTGGGCAAAACAGGGTATCCCGGTGGACCAAAAACCCGAAAAGGCGGTCCAGGAAAAAGTTAGGGATTGAAGCGTATCATTATGTCTCATTGGATTATCTTGCGACCAGACTTCGGTATCGACTATCAAGCTTGGGTGGCACCAATCAATCTGATCAACCTTCAGCCAAGAAGCCAAGTGATGAGACACTTGAAGATATAAAGGCAATAGTAGAGTTGGAACCCAATGGGGTTGTTTCACATAGCTGTTTTTCTTTCTTTTACATAAATTGTATAATTTCTATCTTTCGGCGGCATTCTCTTACTAGAGCGTCAGCCTCCTTGTACAAAAACGCCTATTACAAGCTGACTTCAAAAATCAATACAAAATTATTTTCACTTCGAGTTTGTTTTTGTTTTCTATTTTGTTTTGCAAGAACGACCAATGACTTATTTTTGATATATGCATTTGAAAAAGATTGCTGCTCATAAATACTTACTTAAGAAACAAAAGACAATTACTCATAATTCTAGAAACAGGGGCAAAAACAAGAAGTGCCAAACCCTACAGTTGCTCTGCCCAACAGGTACCGAGATAGAGCTAACTTGGGAACATAATTATTGGTACATACACTCCCCACAAAGTAAAAGTATCCAAAGGCATTGATGTCAGCTTTCCCGAAACAGGACGTAACCACCCCAGCTAAGGTTCATAGTCGCGGGCGAGTCAGTAAATTTCATCCCCCAAGCAGAGTTTATTTCTTCAGATACAGAGGCTCAATCCCCGACAGAGTTCATCACTTCAGCTACAAGAATTCACTTCCTAAGCTTGTTCCCCGCAGAGTTTATTCTCAAGCAGCATCTCTTCCCAACAGAATATTTACAAATCTCCAGCAACTGTCAGGAATCTATTTTTCCAGACGCGAGCATACCTCGATAACATTTCATGAACATACATCATGACATACACATGCATATCATATATATCATAGTCTCATTTATCTTGAGAACATCATCACACAATACATTTCATGCATCGCATATAACTAACCCTAATATCTTTTCAGGAAAAAAGGATTAGCTTCAACAAATTCAGCAGTTATGCAAGTCACATCTGCAGACGACTAACAGAAACTCAGTTCCCAAAACCAAACAGGTAAACTAATCTACAATATCGCTTTGAAGTAATCCTACGACCCAGGTTCCTTCTTACAGCCCTATTATCCAGGCTTTCATATCTAAGTAACCCTACTATCCAGGTTCCTTCTCACAGCCCTACTATCCAGGCTTTCATATCGAAGTAACCCTACTATCCAGGTTCCTTCTCACAGCCCTACTATACAGGCTTTCATATCGAAGTAACCCTACTATCCAGGTTCCTTCTCACAACCCTACTATCTAGGCTTTCATATCGAAGTAACCCTACTATCCAGGTTCCTTCTCACAGCTCTACTATCCAGGCTTTCATTTCGAAGCAACCCTACTATCCAGGTTCCTTCTCATAACCTTACTATCCAGGTTCCTTCTCTCTTATCTCCAGACAAAAGTTCACAACACTGTAAGACTTGGACCTGATCAAACACGATTGGTTTCACATTTCCCCAATAAGTCGCAGTGCAGCCTGTACCCTGACCAGATATGCAGTTCAATTCTGCTTCCTCAAGCAAGAGTTATTTCCCCAGTAGAGTAACGAACAACTGAAGCTCCTAAAATTCTATTTCTCCCAAGACAAATACCAACATTCCTCAGCAGATTCCTCACCAACAACAGGAACAGGAATTCACATCAAAGGAATATCTCAGGAAATCAACATCCTCTAGATGGCATATTTAAGCCCATCTCCGACGATTCTCCGTCACATCCTGGATGGCATCTTTAAGCTCATCTCCGACAATTCTCTAGAAACTTCCAAATGGCATCTATAAGCCCTTTCCCAATATCACAAACCAAGTATCACTTCATGCGAGTGCAAATTTCTGGGCACTCTAGTGTTCAATCATCTTCCACCTTTAGATCACGAAAGGCAGACGAGCCTATCTACATCCTCAGGCTTAAGAAGATTGTACAGGGGCAACTGTTGTAACCCAAAATTTTCCCTCTCATTTTACTCAATACATACTCCTAGAGATCTTCAATTTGCTCAAGTTTGCCCAAGAGTTGACCAGACAAACTCTCTCCTAAGGCAATATGTCTCAAATTAGGGTTTCCATTTTTATCAAGATAGGTGGACTCCAAAGACCTCATATGCTCTCCATGGTCCTAATATGTTCTAAAGACCCTCCATGTCAAGTTTCATGCCTTGCACAAGAAGTTTTCTCAATCAACTACTCAGATACTTAAGAATCGACTATATTAGGTCAAAAGTCAATTGTGGCCCACATACAGTCAAACTTCAAGATTTTTAGTCAACATCAAAATTTTGGAGTGATCGCCATCATTTGATCAATGGTTGATCATGATTCCCCAAGGAATGCTCCAAATTCATCAAAACCCAAAAGTTGCTAAATTAGGGTTTCTCAGGAAAAGTCAACCAAACTTTGACCAAGCATAACATCCACATACTTTATCAAAAATTTTCCATCCAAGGCTCATTTTTAAGAGGATGAAATTTCCTACAATTCATATTCTTCCCACAAGTTCAAAATATGCACTCATAAAAAGATATGAATTTCTACATTATGGGTCCTTTTGAAAAGTCAACAAAAACACCTTTTGGGTCAAAGCTTCTTACATGAAAATGGAAGACTCAATTGAGATGAGACCAAAAGGGTTGCTTAAGGGACATCCTAAGCTTTCTAAAAAGTCCAAGAGCACCTGTTTAGGGTTAAAATTGGAAGAGATATGCCTTGTCAAAGTTGACCTTTTTTGCAAAATTGCCAAAAGTCAAATATGCTCAAAAGTGCATTTTTTACTAAATGGGCCTAGCATTTCATGATTGCACCTCGCTTGTAGCATGATCCACGACCCAAATACCCATCCACATGTTATTAGCTTCATTTTCCATTTTATTGTGATTTTTTATTAATTAAAAATTGAATTAAATCAAATAATTGGTAAATAATATCAAAGATCTGTTTTGATATGATTTTTTGATAGGTTTGCAATCAAAATATGCTGAAATATCAAGGCCAAATCGAATCAAGCATGATTGGTAAAAGAAAGGGATAATTTGGCTCAATATAGCAAGTTTGCATATGGCATGAGAATCAAATCAAATCTTCCATAATTGCAAAGATACAAGCCATTTTTATAACCCTAATTCATTCTAGGATATATAATGAACATGTACAAGGCATAAGACAAGGGTTAGCAGTCGTGAAAGAGGCAGAGCCAATTCAAAAATTCAAAGAAAAGTGTGAATCGGTTTTCACTCCACAGGCCATCTCAAGCCATCATAGCACTGCCAATCAATTGCTGGACATCTCAGGAAGCCATCCCGGTCATTTGCAAGGTCTGAAGCATCAAGAAATGCAAGTTGTAACTCACACGGTTTGTAATTTTTTTCAGAATCGATTACCATAATCCCTGCATTATTAGCATATTTGATTGACATATTTGTGATCTTTGACATGTTTGCAAGCTGACTGAATAGTTTAATAGCATTTTTAAAGCCTATATCTGTACTTGCCATTGTTAGGGTTTCCACATGCATTTTAGGGTTTTTGGCTACAGGTAAAATTAGGCCATGAATAAGGTACCATGATGACTGTGACATCATAACCAGTTGAACTCTGGCATTCAATTTCATTTATATTGTGTTTTGTGAGTTTTTGAGTTGTACATGGTTATGGCTACAAGCGTTGTCCGTGGGTATAGGGTGAATATCTAAAGCGACGGATCCCTGGAGAAGACGATATATGGCAGCCAACCATTGGATCATTTGAATCTCGTGCACATTTTTTCAGTTAACCACATTGTTTGTATATTATGATTTGTTCTTATAATATTAACAAATAAGACAGTTGGCACAGTGGTGAGGCGCGTTGGTGGTAAGTATAAGGACTTGGGTTCGATCCCAGGTCCCAACAATTTTCTTTGTTTTACTTTCCCCTACAGGATCTGGTGCTCCATTTTTCTAAACACCTTCCATGCGCCTCCTTCATCCATCCAGTGGATTCATCATCAATCAGACCTAACGCCTACCACTGAGGGACCATGGTGCACCATTAGAGGATCAGCACATGGAATCTAGCACAGAGATTGGGTCATCAACCTTAGGCCCCAAAGCAGTCTCAACATGCACCCCCCTGGGACATTCAACACAGGCCCAGTTTGTTCTTCTTTCTATTATTTTTTAATTTCTTTAATTATTTTCTTTAATTGTTTTCTTTTTTTTAATTAACACAAAAATTTTTTTTTATTAAACTAAAAAATCACAAAAAATACAGAATTAGGTCTTATTTATTCAAATTAATATTTTTGAAAATAAATTAGGTTAATTAGTTTTATTTGATTATTTGTTTTAATTAAAATTAATTAGATGAATTAGGTTTAATTTGCAATTAAATTGTTTTTCTCAAATAAAAAAATCACAAAATCACAAAAAGAGCATTTTTAATATAAAATATTTATTTTAATTTAATTAGAAAATTAGGTGGATTTAATTTAATTTCTTTTTCATAATTAAAACAATTAGAAATTAGGGTTTAATTAATTTGCAATTTAATTGTTTTCTCAAATAAAAATGCACAAAAAAAATACTTTTTTCTCTCAATTAGGGTTCTAAGTTATTAATTATCGTCCTCCCATTTAATTCGCCGCATGTTTTAATTACTTTTCTCTTTATAATTTTGTAACGGCCCTGGGTTTGTAATATCTTTAAATTAGGGTTTATTTATCGCTTTTCCCCGGTTTTTGGTTATGTAATTAATCCCCCTCCCCGAAGCCTTGTAATAGCTAGGTTTTTTTCCTCTCATTTTAAATTCCTGCAAATATTTAACTGTTAGATGCATGGTTAATAGGATTGTATGGCAAGAATTTCTGAAAATTAAAACGGTAGATCACCTAATGTGCAAAGACTAATTAACTGGAAAAATTCACATGCACATATTCACTCCTAGGGTTTGCCTCACTTCGGTTGCCTTCGGTAAAACAGTCATTAAGCATAGGAGATTTTAGTGGTTGCCCTCCAGTCTAAAAGATCAAATGTCCCATTCGAATGTTGCCTCGGAAATATTGCCTCGGAAATGTTGCCTCGAAAATGTTGCCTCGAAAAGATCTTATGACTTTAGGGTTACTACTAAGGTTTCCTAACTGTTACTTTGGTGACTGTACTTGTCCCTTTCGAACGTCCCTTACAAACTCCAACGATGGGGCTACCTACTCCTTAAATAGTAGGATAGTGCTGTCTAAAGGAAACGAGAACGAACAATCTTTTTTCGAGTAGGTAGAATCTTAAGTACTTGCTCAACAAAACTTTTCACACAAACACCTTTCAAAACCAATTTTCAAAAACAACTCCGTCACACCCTTGAGGATAGATCCAAGGGTTATCACGAAGTTAAACAAAAACTTTTCAAAACACACACAAGCAATTTCAAAATGAGCAAGTACCTAAGAGCCCGTAGAAAACCATAGATAGAAAGGGTGCTAACACCTTCCCTTTCTATAATCTACCCCCCGTACTCAAAAACATCTCGAAAAAGGTTTTTTTCTGTTCTTTTTCCTTTTCCTTTGTTGGATGAAATAAAATTCGATGGAGACTCTTGCTTACTGCGACATTTGCGAACAAAAAATGCAAACGAGTATAACAGTCGGTTCTGGCACCGTATCACAGGCACCACCAGAGAAAACTTTCTTTACAATGAATGGTCCTTCGTAAGTGGGAGTCCATTTTCCCCTGGGATCGCCTTGTGGAAGAATGATGTGCTTTATTACCAAGTCGCCATTTTGATACAATCGAGGCTTAATCTTTTTGTTGAAAGCCTTGATCATACGCTTCTGGTACATCTGACCGTGACAGGCAGCGGCCAGTTGTTTTTCATCAATTAAGTTTAACTGGTCCAATCTAGTCTGCACCCACTTGTCTTTGCCCAGATCTGCTTCTTTCATAATCCTTGGGGAAGGAATCTGAACTTCTATAGGCAAGAAAACTTCAATACCATAGACCAAAGAGAAAAGAGTTTCCCCGGTTGGCGTTCAAGCTGAAGTACGGTAGCCATGTAGAGTAAACGGTAACATCTCATTCCAGTCTTTGTAGGTTACCACCATCTTTTGCACAATCTTATTGATATTTTTATTGGCAGCTTCCACTGCGCCATTCATTTTGGGTCTATACGGAGAAGAATTGTGATGCTTGATTTTAATCTGAGGGCAGAGTTCCATAATTATAGCGTTGTTGATATTAGTTCCATTGTCGGTGATAATCCTTTCGGGGATACCGTAATGGCAGATGAAGTTATGCTTGATGAATCTAGCTACAACGTTCTTCGTGACAGAGGCAAATCAGGCAGCTTTAGCCCATTTGGTAAAGTAATCAATAGTAACAAGAATGAAGCGATGTCCATTGGAAGCAGTAGGTTTGATCTCTCCAATCATGTCAATGCCCTACTTTGCAAATGACCACGTAGTAGTCAAGACATTTAGAGGAATAGGAGGTACAAGGACCTTGTCAGCATAAATTTGACACTTGTGGCAAGTCCTTGAGTTATGATGACAACCAGTTTAGATTATGGACCAATAGTAACCAACCCTCAGGATTTTCTTGGCCATAGTGTCCACTAGAGTGGGTCCCAAAAATGCCATCATGCATGTCTTCTATAATTTTCTCTGCCTCCTTCTTGTCCACACACCGGAGTAGAGTAGAATCATGGTTGCGCTTGTACAAGATTCTGTTGCTTAGAAAGAATTTGGCGGAAAATCTTCGCAAGAATTTATTATCATTGATTGAAGCTCCTTCAAGATATCCTTGTGACTCAAGATATCTCCTCACCTCATGGTACCATGGTTTCTCTTCATCAGTGTTAAGCTCATAATAGTGCGCAGGTTCGTCAAATCTCTTAATTGTAATCATAGGAGCTTCGTTGTCCCATTTGACCTTGAACATGGAAGACATTGTTGCCAAGGCGTCATCCAACTAATTTTCTTCTCTAGGGAAATGTTCAAAGGTGATCTCTTTGAAGCATGGAATCAGAGTTAACACAAGCTCCTTGTAAGGAATAAGGTTAGGATGCTTAGTGTCCCATTCTCCTTTGACTTGACTGATTACTAGAGCAGAATCTCCGAATATGTTCAAGAACTTAATCCTTAAGTCAATGGCAGCCTTTAGACCCAAGATGCACACTTCATACTCAGTCGTGTTATTCGTACTGTTGTACCCCAAAATTTGCCCTCCCATATTCATCAAGAAAATTGCCAGATCAAGGTCACAAAATTCCCCCAGGGTTGTGTAGCTCAACTGTCTCCTATACAGTCAAAACTAGGGTTTGAGTTCTGGTCAAGCAAATGAACTTTCCAAAGGCCCAATCAAGTCTCATGTGCCTACAAAGATGGTCAAGTGTCCCCATGTCAAGTTTCAAGGCATTCAGCTCAAAATTGCACAGTCAAAACCCTAGATTGCACTACAGTCAACTGTAGGGGCAAAATGGTCATTTGACAGTCAAAAGTTCAAATTTTTGATCATCATATCATTTTGAAGCCACAAACATCATTTGATCAATGCTTGATCATGATTCTCAAAATTTGGCTCAGAAATCATCAAAGATGCAAAAGTTACTATATTTGGACAGTTGAAAAAGTCAACTGAAATTGACCAGGGCATAACTTTCACATGGATTATCAGAAAAATTCCATCCAAAGCTCATTTTGAAGAGAAAGACATTTCCTACAATTCATCTTCATGTTCCAAGTCCAAGAAATGCTCTCACAAAAAGTTATCAATTTCAACATTATAGGTCATTTTCAAAAGTCAACAAAAAGTGACTTTAATTCAAAGGCCATAACTTGAGATTGGTAAATCAAAATGACATGGGACCAAAGGCATTGGTCAAAGGACTCAAAGACCTTTCCAAAATGTCCAAGAACATGTGAAAATCTTAAAAATTGACCAAGTTATGCCTTGTGGAAGTTGGGAAATTTTTAGGAATTTTGAAAAGTCAACATTGATGCAAAAGGCTTAAAAATGCAAATGGGCCTATTTTCCTTCCAAATTTCTTCATGCCAAGCCTATGCACGACCACTAGGCCCAAAGGGAAGTATTCTCATATTTTTTAATTATTTATTTGAATTAATATTAATTTATATTCATTTAAATCATTTTAATTCATGAAAAATATAAACCTTAACCTAAAAAATCTTTTTATGCATGCTTTGGACTCTATAACTCGTGCACATGTTAATAGGGAAGGATTGGATGCTAATTGATCAGATTTGGCACAAAAACCATGAAAAAATATTCAAAAAGATCCTTAAGCAAATCAAATCTCCAAATAATGAATTCATGAGATTTTGTTGGTTTTTGTTGACCTAGATCACTCCCTATATGATTAGAATGAAGACCTAAAGCAAAAAAGACTGCAAGCTGCGCATACTCAAGCTTTGGCATATTGAAAAATTTACAAAAAACTCAAACACTGAAATCTAGTTTCTAGGGCGATTCAAGCTTTGATTTTTGTTTCATTAGCATCCTGAGACGTCCCCAAACATTTCTCAATCAAAAACAACAAGTCAAACGCCTTGAAACGGTATCACAAAGTCAAACTGAACCAAGAAAATTTTGAATTCGCATAGCACGATTTAAGCATCCTCATGCATTTTTCTTTATGGATTATTGTTTGTCATGATGTTCTAAAGCTAACCAACGTGTTCGATTTTGTTTTTGTGCCATATATGAGAAGTTACCATGAATAGTTGTTAGGGTTTCAGGAATTCAAAAAGAGGGTTTCCCAATACAAGAAAAATTAGGACTTCTGGATACCATGGTTGAATTCAGGGCTTAGAGACGAAGAAGAACATGTCATCGCGCCCAATTTATGTTTCATATATGGCTATTCGCTATTTTTTTGTAAACCCCCTAAAGCCACGATCAAAAACCGTTGCCCATGAGTTTCTTGTTTCAGGAAAACGAAGAAGATGACCCCGTGTCCATTGGTGATTGGTCCGTTTAAAGTTCGCGCGCTTTTGATCCATTAGCGTTATGTTTTATTTATTATATTTGCGTATTATTATATATTAAATGAAATGCATGTGGTTCAGTGGTAACGTATTAGGCATGTGACTTCAAAGACCTGGGTTCAAGTCCCAGGTCTGTATATTTGCTATATTATTTTTCAAATCAAATTCACGTGCAGGCTTAACGTTAAGGTTCACCATGCACATTCAACAATCACCATCCACGCGTCCCAGGAGATCTAGTCAAGGGCCAGGATTGGAGAACACCCTGAACTTGAGTCAAACGCATCATACCCAATCCAAAAAGTCAGCATATGGCAAAGCTTAATGGGCCTTAAATTACCAGGCCTATACCTCCTTACTTGGGGCAACACCCCACCCTGGTTTGATTTTCTTTTCTTTTTTGTTGTTTTAATTATTGTATTATATTACTTTTATTGCTTTAATTAATTAATTTATTTTTTCTATAAAATATAAAAACATTATAAAAATCAGAAAAAGACCAAAAATAATATTTATTTTATTATAATTATTTTATTAGCATGTAAATAAACTAATTTCAAATTAGGTTTAATTTATATTTTTTTCCATAATAAAAATCCAACAAAATAGAATTAGGTTAATTAATTTTTTTTATTCCTTTTAATATTTTTCCCGTTTTTTTCAGAATAACAATATTATTTATTTATTATTTTATTTTCATAAATTAAATTGTACATAAATGAATTAGGTTTAATTTAGGTCATATTTTAATTCTTTCATAATAAATAAAAATATTAGAATTAGGGTTTGCCGTCTAATTTAATTTCAATTAATTTCCTTTTTTTTCATTAAAACAAAAAAACACAAAATACCAAAAAACATTTAATCATTTAATTTGTAATTCATCATTAATTTTAATTGTTTGTAAAAGGGTCCAACGCCCTAGTTTCGTTTCCATTATTTAATTTACGCATTTATCTTATGTCGTTTAAATTATAATCATGTAATTGTCCCTAAGCCATGTAATTTACTTTTCACACTTTATTTTCTTCGCATTATTTATTTTTTCGCTAAATCGGGTCCAGTTTAATTTTGGCGATGTGGACCCGCGCCATTTGTAATAGTCTTAGATTTATTTCCCGCACTTTTAACTGTTAAATAAATGCATGCAAGAATAAATGACAAAAAAATAAAAACAAACGCATAGATCACACATAACCTGACAAGACAAAAATAAATGAATCTGACACACAAATCACACACCACCCCTAGGGTACGCCTCACTGTTGCCTTACCTCTCAAAAGGTGATCGTCGAGTAGAGGATGTCTTAGTAAGTCCTCATGATCCGGGAACCTGGCATGAGGGTAGCTTCTAAGGTGTCTTCCCATTGCTCTGGTGATCACCATGTCCCGAACCTTCGAATTGACCCGAACACCTCCAACGGTGGTGCTACCTACCTCTCAATGGTGGGATGGCACTACTTTAAAGGACATTTACACAGACGAATTCCTTAGGGTAGGTAGACGACTCTAGATGCTTGCTCTAAATTTCAAAACAAATTCAAAAATACTTTTCACACCGACACCTTTTCAAAAGGCTTTCGAAAGCAATTTTTCAAACACTCTTGAGGACCGATACAAGAGTCGAACTGGAATTTTCAAAGAAACTTTTTTAACTCACATTTGAAAAGCAAACAAACCATTTTTGAAAACACAAATGAGCAAGTATCTAAGAGCCCATGGATAACCATGGATAGAAAGGGTGCTAACACCTTCCCTTTCTATAATCTACCTCCCGAACCGAGAGCAATCTCTTTAAGGAATTTTTCTGTGCTTTTGTCCTTTCCATTTGGAGAAAATAAAAGACGGTGGCGACTCTTGCTTCCGCGACATTTCGCGAACCAGCGTTAAACAGTCAGTTCCAGATCCACCGATCACAGAACTGGCGACTCTGCTGGGGACACTACTTTAAAGTGAGGTGTACCTTAGGGCTAGGTCATAACTGTGTTTTCACTTGTATTGTTTTGCTTGCTTTACTATTGTGGGTTGCATCGGAGATACATAGATCCTAACCCGGATCTGGGGATACCCTGTTTAGGTAGCATAAGCTGCGAGGGACCTGTCCGGCGTAGACCGACACGGGTGAAACAGTGGCTACGTTGGTGTGGCACCTTGGTCTGTACCGATATCCCTTGTGTTGCAACGAGGAGAATATGGGTCTTCTGAGGAGTCATTAAGCACCAACAACCTTAGAACCTTAATTGACACAACTTGGCCATTAGAACAGTAGCAGTATGCTACGCCCATTGAGGCTAAACTCTCGTGATGGTTCTGGCCGCAAGAAAAGATTGCGATGCTGGAGTTATGACCGATTGAGGGTGGTCAATGATATTGGGATCCTCTAAGAACCCGGTTACTTTGATAGGACAGGTTGAACCCACCAACTTCAAGAGGGTAATACCCAGACCCCATGCTGGCCTGAACTCTAAGGGTTTCTCTTGTGTGACTTGTGTGCCTTCGTATTTGACTACTTGCATGCTTGTTATCTGACACATGAACTATTTGCAGGTCTTGTCCCTAACTGGGACTCATAACAGGGTTTACTAAGTTTTTGCAGATTTTGGTTTGCAGTCCTTAATTAGGACTCATAACAGAATTTACCAAGTTTCTTGCAGGTTGTTTATAGTCCTTCATTGGGACTCATAACAGGGTTACTAAATTCTTGCAGGTTTTGTTTATAGTCCCTAATTGGGACTCATGACAGGTCTTACTTGAGTTGCTTGCAGGTTTTGGTTTGCAGTCCTTAATTGGGACTCATAACAGGGTTACTTACATTACCCCATGCATACCATAACATCATACCATTGCATACCATTGCATACATCCTAACCCATTTCAAGGATCTCATGGGCTTGTGATGCAGGTCATGATGAACCAACTGTCCCAACAAGGGGCAAAGAGGATTTATTTTCCTCTAGCCCATGTTGTCAGAGGCTATGACCCACTTGACATGGTGAGCTTTGACACTTGAATAATGATCCCCTAGTTAAGGTTATCAGGGGCTATGACCCACTAGATATGGTGAGCCTTTTGACCCTTGAAGAAGGACTCTCAGCAATATTAAGTTCCTCCAATCAAGCTACCGGTTTCAAATTCTAACAAATTTTCTTGTTTACCCCGCGAGGTCCTTGAAAACATTACATGCATGTCATACTCATCATTGCATAACAGGTACCCTTGTTACAGGTCACTTACCTTCTCCGCTGTTTATTTCAGCAATGGCTTCACAACAAGATAACCAGGGCTTTCTTGCTCAAGAGACCCAGTTCAGGGAAATCTTCCTAGGTCTATCCAAGGGGCAGGAAGAGTTGAGGACACTCCTCATGGGGAATCTGATCAGAAAAAGTCCTGAAGATGACAAGGACGAACAGCTGAAACGTCTACAAGCTGAGGTAGACACATTGAAAACCCAGATGCTGGGGCAAAGGGCACTCATTCAAGGTTTAGCTCAGGAGCAAGGAGAGCTGAGGGCCATGATCAGTCAGCTTCATCAAGACAGGAAGCAACCAGCCCAAGTCAGGGACCCAGTCATTAATCAACTTCCAAGAAGTCAAAGGTCTGGGCCTCCCCAAGCTGCTATTACTTCACAGGTCCAACAACGACCTCGCCCAGAACAACGGGCTGATCAGAGCAAACCAGACAAGCCTAAAAGGCAGTACACCAAACTCAACATGTCGTTGGATCAAGCACTACAACAAATGTTGAAGGCAGGGTTGATCACCTTAAGGGCTCCTCTTCGGAATCCGAACACTTCTGCTCCTAACTATCATCCCAACGATAGGTGCGCATACCATTCTGATAGCCCGGGGCATACTACGGACAACTGCTGGCCTCTCAAAAACAAGATTCAAGACATGATCGACGCTGGAGAGATTCAGTTTGAAGTACCTGAGACTCCGAACATAATCACTGCTCCCTTGCCAAATCATGGCTAGGATTGAGAAATTTTTGTTCATTCGAATGTTCGAGTTGCAATTTTCTTTTGTTTAAACATTTATTCATGTTAAAACATTGTTATTCCATTAATGCATCGCTTATGTCTATTTTTGAATCAATATATTCGTATTCACTATACGCAAATTATTTTCATATTTTTTCTGATGTCAACTCTCAATCAATAATTCTAAGCCTCTTGAGGGAGGATGACGAACATGATACCACAATCATTACAGTATGCTTTTGAACAGACCCCGCTGATGAGGTACAGGCATTGTTTCAACCCCTAAACACTGGAGTTATAAGGATGATAATCCCTCGTCAACCCATCAGAGCCAAAGAAGTAGGAGTTTTTATTTTCGAAAATCAAAACCCTTAATCACAACCTGGGGCAGGGTAGTCTTCTCAGTTGATCCAAGTGCATGACGAATGGCACCGAAGAGATCTTCACAAAACGAACAAAGACAATGATGGTTCAGGACAATCAAAAGGACAGGCAGTCATCATCAAAATTCATAAATGAAAAGCCCAAAAAGTCAAAACCTATAAAAGGGACTTATGAAACTGGGGCATCCCGCTGACTGTAATTCCAAAAAGGAAACAGTTCAGGCAAAAAAAGAAAGGGATAACAAAAATCAAGAAAGAGGTCTCACAAACCCTCAGCAAAAGCAAAAATGACTGTCTAGTCAGAATAAATTATCAGCATCCGAATCATCACCGGAAAATCAAAGCAAAGACTCAAACAAGGTCTAACGTATGATCAACTGAGTTTAGGTTTGGAGAACATCACGAAGGGCGGGTGGGTACAAATAATTTGAGCCTTTATCCTTTGTTTCTTAAACCGTGAACCAGGCCACGTTATAACCCTAAAAAGTCCTAGCTGAAGCATGGGTTAGTTCAAAAGCATATTGTGACAAAAGGTATCCTGACTCCTTAAGGCTTACTATAAAGGAGTTGACATCACGTTTTACAAACATTCACCTGTTTTATGAAAAAGAATGCATTTTCAAAATCTTCAGGACAGACATAAGCTTTGCATTTCTGACATAACCTTGTTTGTATATGAATTTTTGTTTGAACAGCAGGGAAATTCGCACGATGAATACCTAGTGAACGAAAGCACTTCCAATCAAGGGGCATGTCATGACCATGGTCCATTATCTGGGGCAGTCCAATCAAGATCCGGAGAATCTCTCAAAGACCAAATAGCCTGGGGCAAATCTCCGCCTAAGTCACTTGGGGCATTCCAACGATGAATTTCGCCTTATCAAACATCTTCTGGTGGCATGACAAAACACTGCTAACAGGGGCAACTCCCTACTTTCTACGAACGGACATAGTCGAAAAAAATACTACGCATAATCAAAGACCCGCTAGGTTGACATACCTAGGCAAAAATAAGGGCTTCCCGGCGAACCAAAAGGGTTCGGGCAAAATGAAGGGATGAAATGAAAAATCTGTACACCCGGCAAGTCGAAAACCTGAAAAGGCGGCTTGGGCAAAAATGGGTATCCCGGTGGACTGAAAACCCGAAAGGGCGGTCCAGGCAAAAGTTAGGGATTAAAGCGTACGACTATGTCCCGCCTTCTTGTCATCTGTCTGCCAGAAGAAGGTTTGTCCATCAACAACTATCAGCACCCCACAAGAAACAGGGGCAATAAAGGTTGGTCTGAGCAGTCTGACTGTTCTATCCTCCAAGGCATCAGGGTAGGTTCCGTTGAAGAACATCCCAACATATCAAAGCTTCCCCAGGAGAGTCCAACCCAAGTTCCCCAGGAAAGTTGGAATTCATATCCCCAAGCAATAAGCGTACCCCCAGTAAGTTACGGAAGCTCACCCCTCTCAGGGCGCGAACGCGTCATCCGGCTTGATTTAAAGAGTTATTTCCTTAACAGGATATAACTGGGTTATCCTCAGCCAAAAGCCACGGAAAGAGCGTCGTCGACGGGATCTTCTTATCCCCAGCGAAGTCCATTCATACTCCCAATACAGCAAGGTATCCTCAGCGAGCCATCCTCAACAATTCAGCAAAAGCATCTCCCCACAGAGTATTTCTTCCCAGCATGGTCGCTAGAATATCTTTTTCTCCCCGCAGAATCCCCCATTCGCCAAGTTTATTCCCCAACGGAGTTATCTTCTCCTACCGGTATACTTGCAATTATCATCCCTAGCGGAAGCAAAAGCTATTCCTCCACAACAGCCCAGGATGCGACTTCCCGGCACCCGTCAAGGATTTATTTTCCTACGACGAAAACATACATTCATAAAACGTCACATACATCATTATAGCATGCACATGCATCATATTACACGAATCTCATTGATATTGAAAACATACAGTTCATGCATCATGATTTTGCATACAATTATGTTCTACCTTTTCAGGAAAAAGATCAATACAAAAATGACTACTATCAACTAACACAACTCTCTCTAGATGGTGACGTTCTGATACTGCCAGCAGATATTCCTTCTCGATATAATTTCAGATGTAAGCCCAGCGATGGTAACGTTCTGATACTGCTTCCAGAATTCCTTCTCGATATAGTTTCAGATGTAAGCCCAGCGATGGTAACGTTCTGATACTGCTTCCAGAATTCCTTCTCGATATAGTTTCAGATGTAAGCCCAGCGATGGTGACGTTCTGATACTGCTTCCAGAATTCCTTCTCGATATAGTTTCAGATGTAAGCCCAGCGATGGTAACGTTCTGATACTGCTTCCAGAAGTCTTCAGATGTTCTCCTCTCCGGCATGAGCGTGAGGTGATATTCTCTTATGGTCCCCTCTCCAACGGCGTGTGAGGTGGTAATTCCTTCTTAAGATGTTCCCCTCTCCGGCATGAGCGTGAGGTGATAGTCTCTTATGGTCCCCTCTCCAACGGCGTGTGAGGTGGTAATTCCTTTTTCAGATGTTTTCCTCTCCGGCATGAGCGTGAGGTGATATTCTCTTATGGTCCCCTCTCCAACGGCGTGTGAGGTGGTAATTCCTTTTTCAGATGTTTTCCTCTCCGGCATGAGCGTGAGGTGATATTCTCTTATGGTCCCCTCTCCAACGGCGTGTGAGGTGGTAATTCCTTTTTCAGATGTTTTCCTCTCCGGCATGAGCGTGAGGTGATATTCTCTTATGGTCCCCTCTCCAACGGCGTGTGAGGTGGTAATTCCTTTTTCAGATGTTTTCCTCTCCGGCATGAGCGTGAGGTGATAGTCTCTTATGGTCCCCTCTCCAACGGCGTGTGAGGTGGTAATTCCTTTTTCAGATGTTTTCCTCTCCGGCATGAGCGTGAGGTGATATTCTCTTGTGGTCCCCTCTCCAACGGCGTGTGAGGTGGTAATTCCTTTTTCAGATGTTTTCCTCTCCGGCATGAGCGTGAGGTGATATTCTCTTATGGTCCCCTCTCCAACGGCGCGTGAGGTGGTAATTCCTTCTTCAGATGTTTCCCTCTCCGGCATGAGCGTGAGGTGATATCTCCTTTCAGATTATAATTTCCTATAGTTCCCTCTCCAACGGCGAGTGAGGTGACTCCCTTTGAGATTATAATGTCCTTTGGTTCTCTTCCTGACACTACGAAGATGGTAATCCTCACCAAGATTTTCTCAACAAGCGTTGTTGAAGTTAAAATCATCCAAGGTTCACTTATCATTCAGGCTAAGGCAGTAACCATCCCTGGTTTATTCATCAACGTTTGAAGCTCCAGACCCAGCTCCTGTAACTAGTCAGGACATATCTATATCAAGCATCTAAAATCAGCTCCTGCGACGTGTCAGGTACTCATTTTTTCTGTTTTGCAGGTATGCAGGTTCTCGCTAAGGAATCTCTTACGCGATCAACATCCAGATGGCATCTATAAGCCCATCATCCTATCCAGCAATCTCTAAATGGCATCTATAAGCCCATTCCCCCCATCACCATCACTATGTGAGCGCAAATTTCTGGGCACTCTAGTGTCCAATCATCTTCTACCCTCGGATTACGAAAGGCACGTCAGCCAATCTGCATCCTCAGGTCTAAGAAGATTGAACAGGGGCAACTGTTGTACCCCAAAATTTGCCCTCCCATATTCATCAAGAAAATTGCCAGATCAAGGTCACAAAATTCCCCCAGGGTTGTGTAGCTCAACTGTCTCCTATACAGTCAAAACTAGGGTTTGAGTTCTGGTCAAGCAAATGAACTTTCCAAAGGCCCAATCAAGTCTCATGTGCCTACAAAGATGGTCAAGTGTCCCCATGTCAAGTTTCAAGGCATTCAGCTCAAAATTGCACAGTCAAAACCCTAGATTGCACTACAGTCAACTGTAGGGGCAAAATGGTCATTTGACAGTCAAAAGTTCAAATTTTTGATCATCATATCATTTTGAAGCCACAAACATCATTTGATCAATGCTTGATCATGATTCTCAAAATTTGGCTCAGAAATCATCAAAGATGCAAAAGTTACTATATTTGGACAGTTGAAAAAGTCAACTGAAATTGACCAGGGCATAACTTTCACATGGATTATCAGAAAAATTCCATCCAAAGCTCATTTTGAAGAGAAAGACATTTCCTACAATTCATCTTCATGTTCCAAGTCCAAGAAATGCTCTCACAAAAAGTTATCAATTTCAACATTATAGGTCATTTTCAAAAGTCAACAAAAAGTGACTTTAAGTCAAAGGCCATAACTTGAGATTGGTAAATCAAAATGACATGGGACCAAAGGCATTGGTCAAAGGACTCAAAGACCTTTCCAAAATGTCCAAGAACATGTGAAAAGCTTAAAAATTGACCAAGTTATGCCTTGTGGAAGTTGGGAAATTTTTAGGAATTTTGAAAAGTCAACATTGATGCAAAAGGCTTAAAAATGCAAATGGGCCTATTTTCCTTCCAAATTTCTTCATGCCAAGCCTATGCACGACCACTAGGCCCAAAGGGAAGTATTCTCATATTTTTTAATTATTTATTTGAATTAATATTAATTTATATTCATTTAAATCATTTTAATTCATGAAAAATATAAACCTTAACCTAAAAAATCTTTTTATGCATGCTTTGGACTCTATAACTCGTGCACATGTTAATAGGGAAGGATTGGATGCTAATTGATCAGATTTGGCACAAAAACCATGAAAAAATATTCAAAAAGATCCTTAAGCAAATCAAATCTCCAAATAATGAATTCATGAGATTTTGTTGGTTTTTGTTGACCTAGATCACTCCCTATATGATTAGAATGAAGACCTAAAGCAAAAAAGACTGCAAGCTGCGCATACTCAAGCTTTGGCATATTGAAAAATTTACAAAAAACTCAAACACTGAAATCTAGTTTCTAGGGCGATTCAAGCTTTGATTTTTGTTTCATTAGCATCCTGAGACGTCCCCAAACATTTCTCAATCAAAAACAACAAGTCAAACGCCTTGAAACGGTATCACAAAGTCAAACTGAACCAAGAAAATTTTGAATTCGCATAGCACGATTTAAGCATCCTCATGCATTTTTCTTTATGGATTATTGTTTGTCATGATGTTCTAAAGCTAACCAACGTGTTCGATTTTGTTTTTGTGCCATATATGAGAAGTTACCATGAATAGTTGTTAGGGTTTCAGGAATTCAAAAAGAGGGTTTCCCAATACAAGAAAAATTAGGACTTCTGGATACCATGGTTGAATTCAGGGCTTAGAGACGAAGAAGAACATGTCATCGCGCCCAATTTATGTTTCATATATGGCTATTCGCTATTTTTTTGTAAACCCCCTAAAGCCACGATCAAAAACCGTTGCCCATGAGTTTCTTGTTTCAGGAAAACGAAGAAGATGACCCCGTGTCCATTGGTGATTGGTCCGTTTAAAGTTCGCGCGCTTTTGATCCATTAGCGTTATGTTTTATTTATTATATTTGCGTATTATTATATATTAAATGAAATGCATGTGGTTCAGTGGTAACGTATTAGGCATGTGACTTCAAAGACCTGGGTTCAAGTCCCAGGTCTGTATATTTGCTATATTATTTTTCAAATCAAATTCACGTGCAGGCTTAACGTTAAGGTTCACCATGCACATTCAACAATCACCATCCACGCGTCCCAGGAGATCTAGTCAAGGGCCAGGATTGGAGAACACCCTGAACTTGAGTCAAACGCATCATACCCAATCCAAAAAGTCAGCATATGGCAAAGCTTAATGGGCCTTAAATTACCAGGCCTATACCTCCTTACTTGGGGCAACACCCCACCCTGGTTTGATTTTCTTTTCTTTTTTGTTGTTTTAATTATTGTATTATATTACTTTTATTGCTTTAATTAATTAATTTATTTTTTCTATAAAATATAAAAACATTATAAAAATCAGAAAAAGACCAAAAATAATATTTATTTTATTATAATTATTTTATTAGCATGTAAATAAACTAATTTCAAATTAGGTTTAATTTATATTTTTTTCCATAATAAAAATCCAACAAAATAGAATTAGGTTAATTAATTTTTTTTATTCCTTTTAATATTTTTCCCGTTTTTTTCAGAATAACAATATTATTTATTTATTATTTTATTTTCATAAATTAAATTGTACATAAATGAATTAGGTTTAATTTAGGTCATATTTTAATTCTTTCATAATAAATAAAAATATTAGAATTAGGGTTTGCCGTCTAATTTAATTTCAATTAATTTCCTTTTTTTTCATTAAAACAAAAAAACACAAAATACCAAAAAACATTTAATCATTTAATTTGTAATTCATCATTAATTTTAATTGTTTGTAAAAGGGTCCAACGCCCTAGTTTCGTTTCCATTATTTAATTTACGCATTTATCTTATGTCGTTTAAATTATAATCATGTAATTGTCCCTAAGCCATGTAATTTACTTTTCACACTTTATTTTCTTCGCATTATTTATTTTTTCGCTAAATCGGGTCCAGTTTAATTTTGGCGATGTGGACCCGCGCCATTTGTAATAGTCTTAGATTTATTTCCCGCACTTTTAACTGTTAAATAAATGCATGCAAGAATAAATGACAAAAAAATAAAAACAAACGCATAGATCACACATAACCTGACAAGACAAAAATAAATGAATCTGACACACAAATCACACACCACCCCTAGGGTACGCCTCACTGTTGCCTTACCTCTCAAAAGGTGATCGTCGAGTAGAGGATGTCTTAGTAAGTCCTCATGATCCGGGAACCTGGCATGAGGGTAGCTTCTAAGGTGTCTTCCCATTGCTCTGGTGATCACCATGTCCCGAACCTTCGAATTGACCCGAACACCTCCAACGGTGGTGCTACCTACCTCTCAATGGTGGGATGGCACTACTTTAAAGGACATTTACACAGACGAATTCCTTAGGGTAGGTAGACGACTCTAGATGCTTGCTCTAAATTTCAAAACAAATTCAAAAATACTTTTCACACCGACACCTTTTCAAAAGGCTTTCGAAAGCAATTTTTCAAACACTCTTGAGGACCGATACAAGAGTCGAACTGGAATTTTCAAAGAAACTTTTTTAACTCACATTTGAAAAGCAAACAAACCATTTTTGAAAACACAAATGAGCAAGTATCTAAGAGCCCATGGATAACCATGGATAGAAAGGGTGCTAACACCTTCCCTTTCTATAATCTACCTCCCGAACCGAGAGCAATCTCTTTAAGGAATTTTTCTGTGCTTTTGTCCTTTCCATTTGGAGAAAATAAAAGACGGTGGCGACTCTTGCTTCCGCGACATTTCGCGAACCAGCGTTAAACAGTCAGTTCCAGATCCACCGATCACACGTACAATCGAAGCATAATCTAGCAGTGATAGGAGTATGGAAACCCTCAGGAGAAATAATAACAGCACCAATTCCATTTCCCAAAGCGTTAGAAGCCCAATCGAAAACCATAGTCCATCAGGATCCCTGTTCAGGTCCGTCATATGGCCCAGGTTCTTCATAGTCAGTTACTAGCATGATATTCTAATCTGGGAAGTCAAAGTTCATAAATTGATAATCATTAACAGCTTGATGGGCCAAATGATCTGCCAATACACTTCCTTAATTGCCTTTTGTGTTGTATATTGAATATCGTATTCAGTCAGAATCATTTTCCATCTAGCTATCCGTCCGGAGAGATTGGGATTCTCGAAGATGTACTTGATAGGGTCCATCTTAGAAATCAATAAAGTGGTGTGAGTCAACATATACTGTCTTAGTCGGCAAGCAGCCGATGCCACAGCGCAACAATTTTTCTCGAGCAGTGAATATCTTGTTTCACAGTTAGTAAACTTTTTGCTCAGGTAGTATATCACATGCTCTTTTCGGCCAGACTCGTCATGTTGGCCCAACACACACCCCATATAATTCTCTAGCACAGTTAAGTACATGATCATTGTACTTCCTTCCAAAGGAGGCATAAGGATAAGAGGTTTTTCTAAATATTCCTTGATTTTGTCGAAGGCATCTTGGCAATCGTTGTTCCATCTGACAACTTGATCTTTCTTCAAGAGTTTAAAGATTGGATCACAAGTATCAGTTAAGTGGGATATGAAGCAGGCAATTGTTGGAGCGGTGTAGCAGCAAGCAACAAAAATTTTGGAAATATTTATTCGGGAATTTATCGTATCCACAAATATTGGTTAATGAATTGTCGTTCGATAAATTATTTGTTAATGAGTTTGGGGATAAATGGGTTTGTCAATAAAATGTTATTAACAAAAAATAAATGTAAACAAAAGAAGAAAAAAACTAAGGAAGAACTTATCAAGTCTGCATATGATTTACTCATCACAGACTTAAATCTATCGACCAGTTACATTCAACCTAACAATACTCATCAATGTCACTATGTATCACTCACAACTTCAATCATTTCTAACCCAAATTGAGAGACTGACTGTATCACCAAGGAAATGATCTCTCTACCTCCTCAATAATATAGAAGACAACTATGTAATCACACTGATGATCTCTCAGCATAGCACAACCACGCAGAGGCATTAAGCTCTGATACCCAAGTAGATGTCAGATCTAAATCTATCTCTAGAGTTCAGAAACTAACAGATAATCATCCTAGATAAGAATCTAAGCAGTATATGTCTATAACAACTTAAATCCCTAGCACAGAGAAAAAATCTAAGACAACAATCCACAAATATTTGTAAAGCAAGTTTTATATAACGCCATGGGCGACAAATATACATAAGTTCAGAGTAAAATACATGTACAAAACACAACAAAAGAGAAATAAATATAGAGGAGAAGAGATAAACCACAAATTTTCCGGTTCGTCAAAGTCGATCAATGAGAAATCCACCTCCAATCATCCATAAGAAAATCCCTAGTGTTGTTATCTAAGCTAATCAACTACAAAAATGAGGTGGATGGAGTTGAGAGAATAAAAATCTCTCCCAAAACCAATACCTAACAAATGAAACAAAAAGGAAAATATAAAGAAAATCTAATCTGTGAGAATCGCCCGGCAAAATAAAGCATCACTCGGCGAAATAAAGCATCACCCTGCGAAAGCTCTTATTCACTTGGCCCAGAATAAGCCACATCCTCAACTGATCCAAAGTATCCTCCATTGCCCGGCGACCATAATTCATCGCCCGGCGACACTCCTTATTTTTGCCTTGCGATGCAGCAGCGAAGCAAGGCAGGGACTTCAACAAAATTGTCTTCAAATTTTTTCCCGGAGACGCTCCCCTTTTTCCTGGCGATCCATGACAGGAAAACAACTTTTGTTTCTTTTTCTGCATAACTTATTATGGCTCAAATCTTGGCCTTATTCCTTTATTGATCCAAAAATGCATCTTGGAGCTTTATTCCTCATTGCTCCAACAATGCTCAAATACCTACAAAATAAATACAAAACTATCAAATGATACACTTTTTACAAGAAAATGCATTATACATAAACTATACATATTTACACAAAATTTGGGTTATTCAACAATATTAACAAACAAAAAGTCGATAAGTTCAACAAACTTATATACAAAAATAGCTACAATTTTCACTTATCAAACTATCCCCAACTTGAGATATTGTTTGTAGTCAAACAAAGTCAAATAACATAAATAAATAAGAATGATAAATCAAAGAATCACGAATCAACAGGTTTTGAAAACGGAAAACAAATGCAGTGGTTCAAATGAAAAACGGGACACACGAAGAAATATACTTACCACTAAACTACGAAGATAACATAAACATGAAACAAATGCTAAATACAAAGAATATGCCAAACATTCTAAAACAATACTTAGTCACAAATGAATCACACCTATCAAACATAATCATTGGTAGATGAAAAACACACAAGAATGGGGTATTTTCACTCATCCAACAATCTTGCAAAAAATAGACTAAATTATGCATTCATCCAAAAATTTACATTGAAAATATAAAAACAAGAATCTCAAGGGCTTTTCAAGGTTGTAATGTGGCCTGATTAACAAACAAGTCATAAGTCCTAAAGCTAATCGAAACAAAAACTTGCCTAAACCTAAGGGAGTAATTACTTCCACAATGTTTCAAACAATAGAAATTCATTCAAACTTCTTCTTCATCCAAAATTTCAAACCACCACACATCACTTATTCAACACAACATTATTCCATACTCTTTTTGTTTTTGTTTTTCAAAGTTTTTCTATTTTTTTCCTTTCTTTATCTATCACTTTTATATTTCACTTTCTTTTTTTCTTTTCTTTTTCTTTTATTTTTTATTTTCTTTTTCAACCTCATAGAAATCACAATATAAGCACATAAGCATTCCTCTACCCAACTTGAATTCAACCATCATCATAATGTGAATACTCCCTACTTTCTAAGGCAAGGTAAAAATTCAACTATAAATCATAGTTAAGGGTTCAAGAAAACAACGAATCAATATCCATACAAAAAGGGAAACTAAACACTCATAGACAAGCATTTATAAAATACAACATGGATATCGACAAAAAGCTCAAAGGGGTTACTAATGATCACACACTCATAAGATGAATTGAATATTTGGCTAGGTAGTTATGCTCAAAATGGAACAAAAAATGCCTTGATCACTTTATTGCATTCATACAATCAACACAAAACAAAAGATTAAGCATAATAAAATCCAGTTAAAACAAGAATTGTAGCCTCCAGCATATGTGAACAATGGAAAGCTACCTCACAAAAAGGGTAGGAACTAAAGTGATTCATAAATGAACAAGTATACAAAATAATGAATGACATAAAAATTGTAAAAAGTCTAAGTATCATGAATATGTTAAAGTATAGAAAGCGATAAACACATACCTCGAATGTGTACAAAACTTTAACAAAATCATTACCACGCATTTGCAAGTCGAAACGATCAAACTTGACAAATCACCTCAATATTCTACAAGTTACCGGACCAAAACTTGAGTCCAAACAACAACAAAAGAATTAGAAAAATAATACTCCTATAAAATTTCAATATACAAAATTTACAATATATACAACGAACAAAACTCCTCAAGCTAAACACGACAAGTTTTCAGAAAACACAAATTGACATAACAAAACAAATACAAATAAAAATATGAAAATCGGGTGAAAATGAATTAACAAGTCGAAAAGTGAAAATTTGAGAATTTAAAAACTAATCTGAGTTCAACTTGTTAAAACACAAGTTAACACATAACAAAAATGAATACCAACAAACATGTTTGTTTTATGTCGTAAGCTCGACACCTTTATTACGTGAGCTAGTAACCTCCCCTTGTCATGCCATGGTATGGTCACACCGCACAAACCTAAAGAAAAAGTCCTAACAATCACACAACAAATGTTACAAAAATGAGACAATTCACAACAATATGTGAAAATAAAGAAAAACACATATATGCACAAATATCATATACAAGTTAATGTACAATTTCTATACAACATATACATTAATTACAAAACTCAAAAACAAAAGAATTATTTCAATGCAAAGACAATAGAACCAATCCCCGACAATTATGCCATTTTGTTGGAGTGGTGTAGCGGCAAGCAACAAAATTTTTGAAAATATTTATCCGAGAATTTATCGTGTCCGCAGAGATTAGTTATTGAATTGTCGTTTGAAAAATTATTTGTTAATGAGGTTGAGGATAAATGGGTTTGTCAAGAAAATGTTATTAACAAAAAATTAATGTAAACAAAAGAAAAAAAACTATGGAAGAACTTATCAAGTCTGCATATAATTTACTCATCACAGACTTAAATTTATCGACCAGTTACATTCAACCTAATAATACTCATCAATGTCACTACGTATCACTCACAACATAAGTCATTTCTAACCTAAATCGAGAGACTGACTGTATCACCAAGGAAATGATCTATCTACCTCCTCAACAACACATAAGACAACCATATAATCGCACTGACGATCTCTCAGCACAACACAACCACACAGAGGCATTAAGCTCCGATACCCAAGTAGATGTCAGCTCTAAACCTATCTCTAGAGTTCAGAAACTAATAGATAATCATCCTAGATAAGAATCCAAGCGGTATATGTCTATAACAACTCAAATCCCTAGCATAGAGCAAAAATCTAAGACAACAATCCACAAAGATTTGTAAAGCAAGTTTTATATAACGCCATGGGCGACAAATATACATAAGTTCAGAGTAAAATACATGCACAAAACCCAACAAAAGAGAAATACATAGATAGGAGAAGAGATAAACCACAAATCTTCCGGTTTGTTAGAGCCTGTCAATGAGAAATCCACCTTTAATCATCCATAAGCAAAGCCCTAGTGTTGTTATCTAAGCTAATCCACTACAAAAATAAGGTGGATGGAGTTGAGAGAATAAAAATGTCTCCCAAAACCAACACCTAACAAATGAAACAAAAAGGAAAATATAAAGAAAATCGGATCCGTGATAATTGCCCGGGGAAATAAAGCATCACCCGACGAAAGCTCTTATTCACTTGGCCCAGAATAAGCCACGTCCTCAACTGATCAAAAATATCCTCCATCACCCGACGACCATAATTCATCACCCGACAACACTCATTATTTTCGCCTGGCGATGCAGTAGCGAAGCAAGGCAGGGACTTCAACAAAATTGTCTTCAAATTTTCGCCCGATGAGACTCGCCTTTCTCCCGGCGATCCATGACAGGAAAGCAACTTTTGTTTCTTTTTCTGCATAACTTATTATGGCTCAAATCTTGGCTTTATTCCTTTGTTGATCCAAAAATGCATCTTGGAGCTTTATTCCTCATTGCTCCAACAATGCTCAAATACCTACAAAATAAATACAAAACTATCAAATGATACACTTTATACAAGAAAACATATTATACACAAACTAAACATATTTACACAAAAGTCGGGTTATTCAACAATATTAACAAATAAAAAGTTGATAAGTGCAACAAAACTTATATACAAAAATAACTATAATTTTCACTTATCAGCAATGTAGTTAAGGCGACCTAAGAATCCTCTAACTTCTTTTTCAGAACGGGGAACTGGAATTTCTTGAATGGTTTTTACCTTTGCAGGATCGACTTTGATGCCTTTACCACTGACGACAAAACCTAGAAACTTTCTAGACCTCACTCTGAATGTGCACTTACTAGGGTTCAACCTCAACTTGTACTTATTCAGCCTCTCAAATAGCTTGTGTAGGTGATCGAGATACTCTTCTTCAGTTTGCAACCTTGCAATCATATCATCCACATAGACCTCTATCTCATGATGGATCATATCATGAAATATAGCTACGATAGATCTTTGATATGTTGCCCCTGCATTCTTTAATCTGAATGGCATGACCTTGTAACAAAAGGTGCCCTATTGTGTAACAAATGTGGTCTTTTCCATGTCTCTGGAAGCCATCTTGATTTGGTTGTAGCTAGAAAATCCACCCATGAAGGAGAAGACTTTATGTTGAGCGGTGTTGTCAACCAAGATGTTAATATGAGGTAGATGGAACTCATCTTTGGGGCTTTCCCTATTTAGATCCCTATAATCTACACACATATGAACCTTTCCATCTTTCTTCGGTACGGGGACCACGTTTGCAAACCATTGAGGATAAGATGTCACAACTAGGAAACCTGCATCGAATTGTTTCATCACTTCAACTTTTATCTTTTCAGACATGTCAGGCCGCATGCGATGAACCTTTTTCTTAACAGGGGGACAATATTCCTTCGTTGGCAGACGATGAACCATAATGTCGGTATCCAACCCTGGCATATCTTTATACGACCAAGCAAACACTTCAACATATTCATGTAACATCTGAGCCAAACTTCTCTTGATACCATCTTCTAGGTTAGCACCGATCTTGACTTCTTTCCTATCTGTCTTGGTACCTAGGTTGATAACTTCGACTGGCTCTTAATGAGGTTGAATAGCTTTCTCCTCTTGCATCAGAAGTCTAGCTAATTCCCCTGGTATTTCACAATCTTCCTCATTTTCGTCTTCGGCTTGATTAATTGGATGTTTGAAGTCATAACTGGAAATAGTAGAGTCGTTGGCAATGAGATTCAGAGTGGATGAAGATCTATAAGTGTGTGTGTGTGTGCATGTAAGATACATGGCTATTAAAAAATGCAATAAAGAAAAAGAAAGACAATGAACATAAAATTTGAATGCAAAAGGCCCAATGGTTTATATTAAATGATCGCATGATAAATGAAAATGAACAAAACCCTTAACAAATGGACCATAGCGTCCCGGGCAAGGCACATGGCCTAAAAGTCATTGTTTGGAATTTAAAATTACAGACAAAAGTTATTAAATTGACAGTAAACAGTAAATAGCAATTACTCCTCAATGAAGGAGATGAGAGTGAAATCCTTTACGTGCCAGTTGTTGAGCTTTCCTCCGGTAGTAGGGTAGATCCATTCTTCAAAAATGCATTCATCATCAGAGTCTTCCACAGTGTTTACTTCATGATTTCTGATGCGGAGAGGTGGCTTTCCCATGCGAATGCGCCTGACCTCTTTCTGAGCTTTGATGGTGAAACCCAACCCAAACTTGTCTGCTTTAAAAAGAATTTTGGGAAGTTGTCCCCAGATAGTACAACTTCCATCTTTGACCATGGCACAAGCATCTTTAAGTGAAACCATTATTGGTACAATTTCACCAGCTTTTGATATATTGAAGGAGATTTTGATGGCGAAAACCATAGGAGGAACAACATCGAAAGCCTGGCACGGAGTCTCTATGAACTCACCATCCATTTCCACATACTTGAAAGAATTGATGTGGCTCACCATAAATTATTCTTCGCCACAAACAGTAACAATCTTCCTTTTGACTGGATACTTTGAATTTTAATGAAGGGTGGATGTTACTGCCCCTTCCCCATGGATCCAAGGGCGCCCAAGCAAACAAGTGTAGGCGGGATGTATGTCCATTATGTAAAAAGTGGAGTTGAAAATTTGTGATCCCACCTTAATGGGGAGATTCACCTCTCCGTGCACCATCCTTCTATACCCATCAAAAGCCCTTACAACTATATCACTTGGTTTCAACACCAGGCCTTCATAATCTAGTCGGTCCAAAGCACCATTAGGTACAACATTAAGAGAGGAATCAGTATCAATCAAGACACGAGTCAGGGAAGTTCCCTTGCATTCAATAGAGACATGTAGGGCTTTGTTGTGGTTCCTTCCCATAGGAGTCAAATCAGCATCGGAGAACCCTAATCCGTTGTCAGTTGTTAAACTTGCCACACAATTCTCGAACTGGTCATATGTAGTCTCTTGGGGAATGTAGCGATAAAAAATGTAGCGGGGTAAATCGGAGATCGAATTATTGATTAATTCGTCTCACAAAAGCAAGAGTCGCCACCGCGCTTTATTATTTCCAAGGGAAAAGGGGAAAGAGAGAAATAAAACCCTAAAGTATGCAATGTAAAATAATACTTTCTAAAGTAATAAAAATACAAGGCGTTTTTGAAAAGAGATCTATGGTTCGGGGGTTGGTTATACAATGGGAAGGTATTAGCACCCAATGTATCTATATCACTCTATAGGAACCTTTTGAAATATCTGTTTATTAAAATATTCGTTTGATTAAAAATAAATTGTTTTGGCCGAAAGGGGTACAGACGGGTTTTTGAAGGTACGACGACCTAATGTCGAAGTTTTGGCTTAAAAGGTATAAATTTTGAAAAGATTGAATATTTGGGGAAACATTGTCTTAAGTTTTAATGAAATGCAGATTTTCGCGTGATTGGACTTGAGGACATGAAGTCAACAAGTTTAATCATTTTTCTCTTGGATTTAGACGTAAACAGAATAATCAAATAAAGATGAAATAATTAAACAGAAAATTAAATAGATAACGATTAAATAGCTAAGTGATATATAACCACAACAATGATTAAATAACAAACTAAAGGATGTGAACATGCATTTTTGTATTTTTGTTTAATATTAATTAAAGCGAGGGAATTAATTAAAGAAAATAAAATGTTTTTTAAAGTTTCTATTTTTATATGTTTCTATTTTTATATGTTTTTTTTTAATATTAATATAAAGTATTATTTTTAAGAATTATTAAATAATTCTAAACTAAATTAAAACCTTAAAAGCTATTGACTTAAATCTAATTAAAAAAAGGAATACTAAAATTGTTGAATTAATCCTAAAGTTAAATTTAATAAAAAAATTGGTCACATTATTAAAAATTGTTTTAATTAAATTACGCATCTATTATTTGATTAACTTACTAATTAACTAAACTAATAATATTCTAAAAAAAAACTAATAGAAAGTAAATAGAAGGAGTGGTATCAAGAATCAAAAGGGGGGGGGGGGGGGGGGGGTAAATGATAAACAAATGTGGGCTAAAGAGTTTCAAGGGGGCCCAAAACAGAAACAAACAGAAATGGGGGGGGTGTCCTTAAGGAAAACGTTGGGCTTTTAGGCAGAAAACGGGTAAGGTCCAAACATTTCATAATTTGTTTTTCTTAGGGTTAAGCATTTGTTTTAGTTTTAGGGAAAACAGATTAGGGTTAAGAATTTGGGACGAAGCGGCGCTCATCTCTCGTTCACGCGTTCCTCTTTGTTGGATTCGTCTTCTTCGTTCATCAAAAGTCTCTGCCCCTGAGTTTCTTGCCCATGGCCACCAACATCCTCAACATTTCCTCTTCCCTCCAACGAGAATACCAGGGCGACAGATTCAAGGTAGCTTTTCAATTTTTATTTCGTTGGGGTTTTTGTTACTGCATGTTGTGATCTTTCATCCATTTTTGCTTCTGACTTCAAATTATTAATGGTTATTTGAGGTATTTTGAAAGAAAGAGAAGGAGAAATGTTACCTTTGGAGACGGAGGAGGAAGGTTGGGCGTGTGCGTAGGAGGCCAAGGCGGCGGGGAAGACAGTGAGGCAGTGAGCTTTGCTTGGTATCCTGGTTTGTCTTCTTTATTGCTTAATGATGCACTTCTGAAAGCTAAGTGTTGCCTTCTGTGTGCCCTATGATGAATCTTTTCTGAGGCTTTTGGGTATATTTGATTCTTTTCCTCTTTTCTTCTAGCCTGTTGCCTTGAACGTTTGCCTTGAACAACTGCCTTGATGCTTTGCTTCTGCCTTCGTTTGCATGCTTTTTCCTCTTCTTCTTCTTGCCTTACTTCTGTGGCTTTTTGGATTGTTGGCCTATGATGATATACTTCTGAGGCCTGATGGGTTTGGACGTTGGTTGGCTAAGTTTGTATTGTTCTGGTTTTTGGCCTTGTAAAGGTTCACAGGTTTTATGGTTTCGGTCATGGTTTTGACATGGTTTAAGGTTTGAGGGTGTTTTTGGCTGGGTTTGAAAACAGGTTGAGCAGGTTTTATGGTTTTAGGCCATAAGGTTTTACTGGTTTATGTTGTTGGTCATGGCTTTCATGGTTTAACAGGGTACACTGGTTTTTCTGGTTTAACAGGTTGAACAGGTTTTATGGTTTTTAGGCCATAAGGTTTTACTGATTTTCTGTATGTTGATGGAAACAGGGTGAACTGGTTTTATGGTTTTTAGGCCATATTGGTTTGACTGGTTTTATGCAGGTTATTTGAGGTTTTCGTTTTGACCTTGAGAATTGGCTTTGTATTTTTTGTTTGACAGTTTTGAGTTTTTGAGGCTTCCAGACAGGTTGAACTCTCTCCACTTTTTGAAGGGGTTTGTTGTTGTTATATCCGTTTTTTGGCCTTGAGGTTATGTTACAGGTTTTGTATACTTTTACTATTGTTGTCTTTTGATACCTCTGCACATTATACTGCTACATTCAGTTTGTCTCTATTCTTTTTCCATGCTTTCCTTTTCTTATTGTGTTACTGCTGATTTGTTTTGTATCACTTTTCTGCCTAAGCCAAAACCTGTAAAAACCACACTCTTTCTCTCTTCTCTCTCCTTAGTACAATTTGACATTAAAAAAGTGATGTTATGTACTTGGTTCTGAAAAAGCACAAGCTGGAAAATGATGTAATTAGGAAATATATTGCTTGCATATTTGGTTTTAAACTGCACATTTCTCTTTGTCAACTGCATTGTACAGTATGGGAGCCTTATGTTTTGACTTCTTCCCACATGCCTTGGGTAGTTTACGTTGCATATTGGCTTTGAGCATGTAACTTGACTATGCATATGCTGTTTTGCTTTTGAAATATGCAGTGGATTTTGAAAATGTGCAATTGATTTTGGATTATGCAGTTTACAATAAAAATGTGCAATTTTGACAAAAGTGGATTTGTGCATATTTTAACTTGTGCATTCATATTTATCAATAAAAATTCATCCCCTTTTTGTGAACCGGGAGAAATCCCGTGATTTACAAAGAGGTTAAAAACTGATTCCAGCCGTTTGCTTTTAATGATGAACGCTAAATTAATCATCTGCTTTTAATTATATTTATTTCTGACTTTTCTTTTAATTCTTTTGCAGGTAGAATCAAATGAACATTAAAGAAGTGTTGGATAGAAGATGAAGATTTAGAATTTAGGAAAAAAATTAGGATAGCTTTTATTTCATTTTAAACATTGTAAAAATTATCATTGTAAATACGTTGTAAATAAATACGGTATTTAAACAACAATTGTAACAATTAGAATAAAATGAATAAAACTCCAATATTTTACCAATTAATTCTTTCCTTCTTTGCAATTATTTATTTTATCATTTATAATTCTTTAAATTATATAATAACTGAAAATCAATTCCAATTATTTAAATTTAGAATGATAAATAATTAAATAAACATTGTTTGATCAATTAATAACCTTCTTTTCAAATATTTACTTTACTATTTATAATTCTTTAATTTATATAATAACTGAAAAATAAGTTCCAATTATTTAAATTCAGAATAATAAATAATTAAATAAACATTGTTTTAGCATTGATTGATTAATAAATTTAGCGTTCAAAAAATAAACAACTCTCGACTTGAAAAAGTTATGAATTTAAAAACTACTTTGAAAGTTGATAAAAATAGGTCAAAACACTTGCAATGTAATGATGCAGATGGGAGATGGTATCTTAGGTCAAAATTTGGGGTACAACAGGGAACATGAGCTTTCTTCAAGAACTTGGTTAAAGCTTAGGCATAAGCATCGAAACAGAGTAGTAATGACGACATGGAGATTTTGGAGGGGGTTTACCCCAGTTGTTCGACTATTTTGAAATCAGTCTTCTCTATAATTTTCAGGATTTCCTCCATCTCTCGAGTGGAGGTTCTTCAGTATCAGTATCATTGGTAGGTGCCTCTATCCCAACAGGCTCACCTTCTTTCTCTTTGCCTCTAGTGTTGGCACTAGACTTGTCATTGGTTATGCAGACGTGAGTTGTTGTAGTAGTGGGTGGTGAAATATTAGGGGAAAAGATCCTCCATGTTCTTGTTACTTTACTAGAACCTGCAATATTAGTAACATCATCTTTGTCTTCATTGATCCAAGAATCATGTTTTATCCCATGATAATAAACTTCGGCACCGTAGTTCCCTAGAACTGCTTTGTCGGGGGAGTAAGGAATCAGCCCAGGGGTAGTGATAATTAAAGGAGAAATTGTTGACTCATTTGAAATCCTAATATGACCCTTTGAGAATATCCTAAGAGGCTTGTTGGAGATTGTTATTATGGCAAGGTCTTCAGCTTCATTGGTCAAACTCTTGATGGTAGGAACTTTTTCAAACACGATCTCATAACTATCTATCAGGCGTTGAACACCTTCTTTCAGCCACTTGCATCCATTTATGTGTTTAGCACAGAAATCACAATCTTTTAAAGAGCCAGGGAATACCCCAGCTTTCAATAAATTTCCCTTCACATTAGTCAATGGAGTAGTCAAATCCTCAATGGAGGAAATAAAAGTAGTGTCATCATCGCATTGAGACCTTTGCCATGGTTCGACATTGGTGCAGTTATCACATTTGGAGTTCTAGGTGGATAAAACTCAATAGTTTTGTTGTCTATTAGGTCTTGAATCTTATTCTTCAGAGCCTAATATTGATCAGTTTCATGCCCAGGGTTGTTGGAATGATACGCGCACTTGGTATTTGGATTGTACTTTGGTGATGTAGTATTTAGATTTGATGGTGGATCACGCAATGTCACTAAGTTGGCCTTCAACAGATGTTGCAACGCTTGGGACAATGTCATGTTAATCCTTGTGAACCGTCTTCAAGGAACTTCAGATCGTTGAGGGTTGGATGGTTGTCTTTCAGTAGATGGAGGGTTGGAGATCAAAACAGCATTAATAGATGGATAGTATTCCTTCTTGGTATGGGCCCTTGACCCATAAACTTCATTGGCTTCTTTCTTGCCAGTAAAAGGTTTCTTTATAGTGCTTGATGTAGAAGTAGATGCCATGGGGATTTATCCACTCTTGATCCCACTCTCGACCCTTTCACCAATCAGAATTAACTCAGTGAAACCGGAAGATGAGCTACCAATCAGCAAGTTAAAATAGGGTCCCATTAGTGTTCCAATGAACATGTCCACCAACTCCCTATCAATTAGTGGTGGTTGAACTCTTCCAGCAAGATCCCTCCATTTTTGCACGTACTCTTTAAACCCTTCATTAGTACCCATTGTCATTCCTTGAAGTTGAACTCTTGTCGGTGCTAAATCAGCGTTATATTGATATTGATGATAAAAAGCAGTGGCCAGATATTACCATGTGTGAATGTGGGAACCCTCCAATTGGTAAAACCATTCTAACTGATTCCCAGCCAGACTTTCTTGGAAGAAATGGACCCAGATCTTCTTGTCGATAGTATATGGTTGTATCTTGTGGATGTAGGACCTCAGATGAAGTTTTGGACATGAAACTCAATCATACTTCACAAATACTGGTATTTTGAACTTATGGAGAATGACGACCCCATGTACTAAGCCCAAATCACCAAAGTCCAAACCAGGTACAGCTTGAATTTCAACAGCTTTCAGTCTATCCTCTAACTGCTTGTATTTATCCTTAGCGGGTGGATACTGTTCATCAAAGTAATCTTCATCTTCAGAAGCTTGATAATTTTCACCCCTAACACAGGTGCTTTTTGCCTCTTCCACCTGGTTCTCGTCTTCCTCGGATGACTTTTCAAATATCTGCACCTGACAGACTAGTCCTTTAAACCTTTTCCCCATATTGATGAGAGCCTTCTTCTTAGTCTTCTTTTTGGTTGCTAGCAGTGTCATCAGCTCTTGTTGTCCCTTGGCCAGGGTCAGAAAGGTTGCTTGGAACTGGGAATTTTGTGCTTGCAAATCTTTCACGGTCTGTTCGATATCCATATTACTGAAATAAACAGTAGAAAGATGAGGAAACCTATTGTGGAAAGCTTGCTTATGTTATGATGCATGAAATGCGTATGCAAATGATTTCAAGGACTTAGAAGATTTAAATTTGTTTAGACAAAGAAAGAACAAACATTAATTGCATTAATAAATTCAGATTGATTACAACATGCCTCTTGGGCTTACAATGGAAGAAATGAATACAAAATAAATTCCTAAGACAAGAAGGACGAATGCGTCCTCTTTGGTGAAATGTAGGCATTCAAACTTCGCTCTTCATGAAGCTTTCTCGTAAGCTCCAAAAACTTCTTCTCGCTTGCATAGAATTGAGTTTCAAAGGTGCCTCGCTCTCCTTTGAGTTGAATCCATGATCTTTGAAAATCTTCAAGAGAAGTAGGTATATATCAGGATGAAGGAAATTATATAGAGCATCTCCCTCGTCAACAGGATCCATGATGATAGGTAGGATGGCTTCATAAGGCATCATAAGGCTTTGAGTGCGAGCTCACACCCACTTGAGATAAGGTTCCAAAGGAATGGAGTTCTTATGCCCTAACGTCATGCTATCAACTTTGTTCACCATGGCCCAAGCTCGTACGAATCTCTGATGATAACCTTGGACATCGCTCTCATAGTCAAATGCAATTCCTTGGACAAGTACATCATGAAGGCCAATCCTCCTAGCACAACCAAATTATCGCAAAGACAAACAAGGATTGTAGGTAATACCTCCCCTAATGCCAAGTAGAGGGACATTAGGGAATTTGTAACACCCTATTTCTACCCAACGAGTTAAATAAAATCAGAGTTATAAAAATTTCCAACAAACAAATGGAATGCTACATTTTCAACTTGAAACTACGACATTCAATCATCTAAAGTTCAGATACATAACACATGAATTTCGGATGAATCAATAACAACCTGCTTAGTCTTTAAAAATAAAAACAACTTTCATTACTACGCAGCGGATTCACAAAATTCAACAGAAAACACCAATAACGTCTTATCCAACTCAAAACAACTTTAAGACAACAAGTCTTTAATGAAAACAACTTAAAAATTCAGCAACATAATTAAAATCAACAATAAAGAAAACATGCATTCATCCCTCCGAGTGCTACGTATCAGAGCGACAACACCGACTTGAACTAACGAGGGTAACAACTAACTTTCTTGAATACCTGCACGTTACCAACAAAGGGCAACATTCAAACAGAAGGGGTGAGATATCGAACTATATAACAGGACGTATGATAAATAATATATCAGAATCAAATCCTATAAAATCACCACTTCATAACTTTCAAACATCTTTAATCTCAACAAAACATCAACACGACATAACAACTAATTCACAACCTATAAACAACAGCATATTCAACAACAGCAATGTATTCGACAACGACTTATTCACATCATAACCAATTTCACAAGCTCAATCATCTTCACATAAACTCATAATATATATCATTATGCATGTGACTCACAACTCGATGCAACCAATGCAAATGCGGTACCGACTTGTGGATCCAAAGTTCCACCGCTTATTTTTCCACATAGGATCAAAGCCACTACGTCTATTTCCACTATAGGATCAACGTCTATTTTTTTGTGAACCCAAGTTTCATCGCCTATGTTCCCTTTCCGGGTCAAAGCCACCACGTCTATTTTCATTCAAGGATCAACGTCTATAAAATGTGAACCCACCGTTTCACTGTCTCTATTTCAAGACCAACCATGCCATGCAATGTACAATCAACAACTTGTATGCAATTAAGACCACTTTCGACCTTAACATACATATACCACATATTCTAACACAATGAAATATCAACAATCGTACGTGCATTGCAAATATAATTTACAAATCAAGTAACATACAAGCTTAAACAATGTTACTTCCATGATTTATTCAAATCAAACACAATTCCAGTTAGCCCTTGAAAACATCGAAATCTCAAAAAAATAACTCAACCATAATTACCTACACATTAACTTAGTTACCCCGTCAAATTTCATTAATTTCCGGATAACTAACTTTTACCGCTTATACCGGCAAATTAGAAACAAACACAATTCCATAAACCGGAAGCATTCAACTTAATTCGACTTCACCTGCAAAATTCACATTTTTCAACAAAAATGCCACCCAACAGATCAACCGAAATTACTACCATAAACTGCATAATAATTCGGACTATTTGGGCTAAAATCGGTTAATTAATTATCGGCCAAAAATTCTATTATTTCTACTTTATAAATCCTACAAAATTATTTATTAAATATATTAAATCATTACTATTAAATATTTTATATTTGTAGACCAAAACGTAATTACTACGATATGCCAAATGCCCTTAAATATTAATTCATACTAAATACTATCAATATGTGCCCTGGGAGTTTGCTTCTAAAAAAAATCACTACAGTAGAGAATACTACTCCTAAGCGCTATTCTTACTAATGCCTTTACAGTATTGTAACAAAATTTCTATACCATTAAGTATTACTTCTAAGTGTCATTATATACTACATAATGCAAGCCAATACTCGAATTTCTTCTCCCTCCTTGCGCTACAGTAGGGGAATGCTACCTTTGGATGTTATTTCAATACAAGTGCCTTCATACTACTTCTATTATGCACCACAGTATAAAATTCCAATGCTCCCAACGTGCTACTATAAATGCCAAAAGCAAGTGCCTCCAACCTGCTACTATAAAACATAGAGCTATAGGAGTAACCATAACACTTCTAAGTTCCATTCTTTTAGCGCTACTGTTGCAAAATATGCCATCAAGTATTATCTTCCAATTACGCTACAGTATATAGAGCATGGAAATTTTTTCAAGAACAAAATACTAAAGTACTTATATATATATATATATATATATATATATATATATATATATATATATATATATATATATATATATATATATATATATATATATATATATATATATATATATATATATATATATATATATATATATATATATATACATAACTAATTAAATTGGATCCTAAATCATCTCTCAATTTCATCAATATATCAATTTCAAACACAATTAAAAATAAATTTCATAACCCAAATTCACATACTATTAATTATACACCCTATTATAGAGTCAGAACCCCACCCTTACCTCGGATTAGGAGCAGCTCTAAGAGACTTCGACCGAATTTTTGGGGAATTTGGTACTTGAAGGAATTTCCTCTTTTTCTTCTCCTCTTCTCCCAAACCCTATTTTCCTCTTCTTTTTCTTTTCTTCCTGATACAATACTCTCTCCTATTTCTTCTACTTCTATTTCTAATATAATACTACTATCTTATTTAATCATAAAAACTCAAATGGGCCTAAAAAAAACATACCCCTCTAATTACTACGCACCACCACCAAATAAGCCCAATGTTACATTTAAGCTTAATAATAAAATAACACTTAACTTAATTCCACTAAATTAAATCTGATTAATTATTATACCAACTTAATAAAATAATTCCGACTTCGACGATAAAAATTTGAATTAATAAAATAAAATATTCCAAAATATATTTAATTAAATAAATAATTAAATACCAGGCGTTACAGAATTCCCCACAATGGTAAATAATAGTAATGTCCTCCAAGGATCGGGAACACCAATGAATATCAGAATGCGTGAGTGACATTAATCTATTAGACAACCTCACACATTGCTCATTCTTCACAACAGATTATGGTAGGTATGAAATAAACCACCTAGCCAACAGAGGAGTGCAACACATAATAAGTCCTCTTCTCTTCATGGTGCGAGAGTGAAGAGAATGCAAGATATCCCAAAGTAAAGTAGGCACCAAATTGCGAGATAGAAAAATCTTGACTGCGTTCACATCTATGAATTGGTTAGGATTGGGAAACAGTACCATCCCATAGATGAGAAGAGCCAACACTTCTTCAAATGCTTATAAATCTAGAGCATCCCAAAAATCTTGAGCCTTCTCTAACAAAAACTTGGCTAGAAACCCTTTGACACCAATTCTTGTTTCCCAGTTTGTCACAATGTTGGATCATTACAAATGTAGAGCTCGAGCAATCTCCTTAGGTCTTGGGTCTCTTTCAATACCGTTGAAGGGTAGTTGATCAAGAATAGGAATTCCCAAGAGCTGAGAAAATTCTTCCATAGTAGGCATAAGTTAGTAATCAGGAAAAGTAAATCAATGGTGTAAAGGGTCAAAGAATTGAAAGAGCACCTTCATCATGTCTTCATCAAGGCTTGAGGTATCCAGATTGAGAAGTCGACCATGTCTCTTGGTGAATGGATCATTCTTAGGAACCCTTGACGCTAATTCTTTGAGTTGAGTAGGCACTCTTACGAGGTTGACTTGGATAGTATTCATGCGAGTGGAAGCCATGTCCTACAAAACAAAACAAAGATAAATCTCTAGGTCCTTGAAATGGTTAGTTAAAAAATGCCATGGTATGATATCATGATGCTATGTACAAGTATACACACAAAGCAAACAAGTCCTTAGGTTTAGGCTTGTATGAGGTTTCATTGGTAATTACCCTCTTAAAGTTTAGTTGGTTTAACCTGTCTTAGAAACTAATCGGGTTCTATGGAATCTCAATATAACTGATCTTTCTTCATCGGGCACTGTTTCAGTGCAAGCCTCTTTATTGGCGATCGAAATATCCCGAAAGTCCAATCTCAATAAGCATAGTATCGAGTATCAATCAACTTCAGACTACACCAAAGCCGTCTATCTCACTACTTCATAATGGCCAAGTTGTTCAATTAAAGGTTCTAAGGTCAGTTAGTGCTTCATGACACCACACAGCGGCCCCGTATTCTACTTGACTAGACTCAAGGGCTACCGGTACCAACAAATGTGTCACACTAACGTAGCCATCGTTTCAACCATGTCGGTATACCCCGCACAGTCTCCATAATCTATTGCTACTTACCTAATGATGTTCCCAGATCCAGGTAGAGGATCAATACAAATCTGAACAAGGACCCATAAATGTAAAGCAAACAAATCAAACAATGAAAGAAATTAAAATGTGATCTAGCTCTAAGGTAACCCCACTTTTAGGTTTTCCCCAGCAGAGTTGCCAGTTCTGTAATACAGTGGGAGAACTGACTTGGTTTTTTTGTGTTTGATCGCAATTATTGTGGAGAGTAAGAGTCGCCATCGACTTTTCTTTTATCTAATAAGGAAAGGGTGAAAAGAACGGGAAAGACCTTTGAGGTATTTTCTTGAGTTTGGGGGGGTAGGTTATGAAAAGAGAAGGTGTTAGCACCATTTTCATCTATAGTTATCTATGGGCTCTTAGTTGCTTTCTAGATCACTTGAAAATTACTTTGTTTGAAAATGTGCTTGTGGTGGATTTTTGAAAGTATTTTTAAAAAACGCCTTTATTTAGGCAAACTTTGTAATGATTCTCGTCTCTATAAGAATGCATACAAAGTGTTGGACTTTTGAAAATATTTCATGTTTTTTGAAAGTGTTTGGTGTGTTTTGAAAAGATGTTTTATTTTGAAGATGGATTGTGAGCAAACAACTAAGAATATTCTACCTACTCAAAAAGTCTTTTGTTCATTTCTCTCTTTCTTTGATAAAAATAGAAATGGATTTTGTTAAGAAAAATTTTCTTGAACTAATTAACTAAAAGAGAATAATTGATTAAAATAGGAAAATTGAACTAAGTTTAAAATGAAAAGAAATGAAAATAAACAAAGGAGCATTTTTTAGGGTTTTTGTATGAAAAAAGTTTTAATTCTAATTAAATTAATATAAAAAGAAATTAATTAATTAAAAGATAAAAATAAATTCTAAATTAATTTTACATTAAAGAAAAATAAATTAAACCCTAGTCTAAATATTAATTGGTTAAAAAAAACAAATTTGTAATAAAAAATATTTTGGTGTTTTTTGTCTTGAAAAAAAAAGTACATAGTATGATAAATAAATTTTTTTTTCATTTTTATTAATAATAATAATATTAATAATAATATAAAAATATATATAAAAAAAAGGAAGGGGTGTAAAATGGATTGGGAGTGTATGTTAGAAAAAAAAATAGTTTGTTTGTTGTAGGCCCAAAAGCCTGTTTTTTCTATACTCGGTAAATAAATAAATAAAGTAAAGGGCATGCGTGTTATGAGTGAACTGGGGGGGAGAAGAAGCAAAAAGGGGAGGCCCAAAGGCCTTAGACCCAGGCGTGCTATCTAACAAGAAGGGAACAAAAATGTTAGAAAATTAAAACAAAAGACAGCACTGAGGTTCGAACCCACACCCTCTAATATATGTGCGCTGCCTTACCACTGGGGTGGCTATACATCCGTTAATTTAAAAAAACCATAAATATATATTGCAAATACATTCCTAAGAATGTACTTCATCTTCAACCTCATGCCCAACCAGACCACCTGTATCTTACTCATTTCTCAACAAAAATTAAAATTGCAAACATGAAAGTTGTTCCATTTTTCCTCATAATTCCATAAATGTAAATCACTTAAACTATAAATCAAAGATAAGAAAGAATTTTGTTGACCCTAATATAAATCCTAATTTTTCCAGAAATTTCAATCTCAAAATTCTCTAAACTCAAGCAATATAAATGAAAACTATGAACATGGTTAGCTTCAGGGCAATGATGTCTACATTTTGTCTTTGAAAATGGAAGCCTAACAATGCCTATATGAAAAGTTGGAAGTTCAGAAAATTACCTTTAAAACATGAAATCTTGAAATGAGTTTGAGCTTGTGTCAAGTGATGGTGATGATCAAGTTAGCTTCCTTGAACCTCTAGGAAGTTAATGCAATAGTTGGCTTAAACTGAGAGTAGCTGAAATGGCCTGGAGAAGTCAAGATGAAGACCTTTGTTTTTGGTTATGGAGAATGAGGAAGATGATGTCACATTTTGAAAACAAAGATTGGGATAGTCTCTATATGTGTATCAGATGCTTTGTGAATGGTTTAGCTAAGAAGCGCACGAGGGAATTATGAGTTGGGTGTTCAGAATCAGAAATGACACAAAAATGGAGGTTTTTTGCAATTTCTGGCTTGAGGGAGTTTGAGGGTGTTTTAGTGCTTGTAATCTCGTGTCTTAGCTTGCAAATAGTGTATATACTTATAGGCAAAAGGCTTTGAGACTTGAAATAACTCAGAATTTGAAATCACATGTTATGGCTTGGTTACCTGATTTTGAAGCAAAGTTGACAAACATGGTTTCAATGTGAAGTACAAGGATTTGTAGGGTGGTTAGCAGGTTGTAGATATGTTGCTTCTTGCTTTGAAATGTTTTAGAGTCATAATCAACAATGTATGGGCTCAAGAAGAGTTGACATTATGATTAAAGCCACTTTTCCAAAATGGAAGTGTGAACTTTCTTCCCAAAATGTCAAATTGGTTTGGACAAAGCTTGAAACACTTGGATAAGGGCATAATCAATTGTGTAAACCATTAATTATGGAGTGACAAACAATTTTGAGGCATGAAAAGTGAGGATTAGGAAGCATGGCTATGGATTTGGTTCATGTTCATCGCAAAATCTGCCTTGCAAAACAAGTTTGAAACCCTAATTCTTTTCTTCGATTCTCTTAGATCAAGTATGGTCTCGATGAGTTCTTGGACATTTTAGAAAGCTTGTAACATCTTATACAACCTTAATGTTGGACACTTTTGAAGATTCAATTTGGAACTAGGCGAAAAGTTTCCATGAAGTTAGATAAAAAAATCTGCCTAACTAGGGCAAAAATTTCCCTAAGTATTTTTGTTTCATGTACATGTCTTCATGAATTTATAACTTAAAATACAAGAATTTCTATAAAAAATCATTCCCTATAATGTTTTTGATCCCATTGATATCTACAACTTTCATATTGAAAGTTTTCCTTGAATCATCTTGCATCACGGTAAAAATTTGGCACAAAGTCATGAAAAATGTTAACTTTCTAACACTTGGAAAATTTTCGAAGTCTTAGAATTTTGACTTTTCAAAGATGATTTTGACTTTTCGATTTCTTGATGAACAATCTTCATATTTTGAAATTTCTTGATGAAATATGATTTTTGAAACTTGATTTAGATCAAAAACTCAAAGTTTGACTTTCCACTGTACAGTTGACTTTTTTATCAATTGACCAAATTTCAACTATCAATCAATTGATCACGAGATATATTTTGAATCATGCCATTAGGTCAAGATGATGTATTTAAATCTTTGGTATCATGTCTCAAACCAATAAGTCATGTATTTGGTCAAAAGTCAAAAATCAAGCCTTCTCAGTCAAAACCTTAATTTTGACCATTTTGTCCTTTTGGTGATCTTATCAAATTTTTTGAGGAATTGTGATCCAAACTTGACCAATTGACATATATGAGTTCAAAATGTTGATATGGATAAAAAATTATGAAGTTTGACTATAAATTGACCACAATTGACTTTTTGCCCAATACAGTTGATTTTAGGTCAACTGATCAATTGACTGAGCAAAAATGTGATCCAAAGATTGAAACTTGACATGAGAAATCTTGAGAGTCAAAAATGATCCATGAAATTCATATGGGGCCTTAAAATTCCAATTGTACTTGTGCAAACTCAAATCCTAATTTTGAGCCATCAGTGCTTGATGAGGTGTCTTGAGCTGATCCATTTGTGTGCCTTCTTGAACCAATGGACATCTTGTGAGATAAATATTGAGAAAATGAGAGGGAAAATTTTGGGGTACAATATTGGGCATACTGTAGCGAAACATTATAAGTGCCTATATGTTTGGAAATTGTAGCGAAAGAACACAATGCATATATGCTTGGATATTGTAGCAGAGTGGCATTATGTGAAATTGAGATAGCATTTCAAGTTTACTAATATACACTTATTTAATTAATAATAGAGCTTACACATGTAGCATTACTTTGTGAAAGTATAAAGTGTAATGTTATTTTGGAAAAATATTTGGCATATATAGTTAACTGTAGCATCAAATCTAAACTAAGACAATATATCATATTCCTATGCCAATTAATTTATGGTACTATGACTTATATGAGTTAAATTGAGAATATGATTTTAGTGGTATATCATGTAGCATAAATTATAGATCAATTGAAAAACCAGTTTCAGTATTACAAATTACTAATATATGTGTATACACATTTCATTAGTATAATAATTATAATAATAGTAACAATGATTTAATATTATTAATAGAATAATTTTAAGAGTTTTGTAATTAGAAATAAGCATTTAGATAATTAATTAACCAGAAATAGTAGAAATATCCCGAATAGTTACGCGGTTTAGTTGTAATTATTTTTGGTTGATTCGTGGTATCGTGTTCCTTGTTGAACAATGTAAGTTCGCAGGTGATGTTGTGTCTTGTTGAATTGCCTCTATTTATGGGCGAAATATTAAGTTATGGGCTTATGACCAATATTGATTTGTTGTTGCGTTTCTATCGAATTTTGTTATTGTTATTCTGACATTTATATTGGTTACGTACATAGCATATTACGTTGGAGTTGATGCTCGGTAGTTGGCCTGGATTGGCAAATTAAGTTGAAGGCTTATGCCTTGTTGATGCCTCTATTAATTGGCAGATTTCTAAGTTGGGAGTTTTGCTCCATTGGTACCACATGCATGTTGTTGTACCCCAAAATTTGCCCTCTCAATTCTTAAGGCATCTCTCACAATGATTCTCAAAATTCAAGCTTGCACAAGTACATTGGGATTTTCCAGCACCAGAATTAAAAGGAAACTGTCAAAAAGGGAGAAAACAGATGAAAATAACATTTTGACAAATTTGGAGGAAAATAGGTCTCCTTCGATTCAGCCCCCTTCGATTGGAATTTGCACCTCGTTCGATTACTCAAAATTTGCTGCTAGCGTGCCTCTTTCGTCTGGGCATGTGACTTCTTATTGTAGGCTTCGTTTGTGTCTTCCACCGCCTGCGTGTTTGTTTGAGTACCAAATTTTCTACCACAAGTTCCCCCTAGAAGGCAAGCCTTTCGATTGGAGAAGTTTGTTGCCTGCATGCTTGCAATCGAAGGCCATGATCTGGTGGCCAAATGTGCCTCCTGCATACAAGCCTTCATTTGGGCATTCACCTCCTGCATATCTACGTGTAAGCCTTCGTTTGGGCATTCATCTCTGGCCATGCCTGCATGCAAGCTTCAGTTGAGCAAGGGCTTCATGCCACTTGGGTTACATCTTTCATTTGGGTATTGAAGCTTCCTTCGACTCAGAAGGAAATGATCTTCATACAAGCTTCAATTGAGTTTTTGTTTCCCTTTGAAACAATGTCCTTCGACTAAAGAATGTCCTTCGACTCAGGAAGTAAAGGCCTCCTTTTGGTTTTCTTCAATTCAAAAAGTCAATAATGTTCTGAAAGCTCCCTTCGATTCAGAAGGAAATGATCTTCATACAAGCTTTAATTGAGTTTTTGTTTCCCTTTGAAACAGTGTCCTTCGACTCAGGAATGTCCTTCGACTCAGGAAGTAAAGGCCTCCTTTTGGTTTTCTTCAATTCAAAAAGTCAATAATCTTCTGAAAGCTTCCTTCGATTAAGAAGTTAATAACCTTCTGAAAAGTGTCATTCGGTTGCACCATTCGCCCCTCACCTGTTTGCCTTGGATTCATAAGTTTTTGATTGGATGAATGGCTACCTTCCTGTGACTTTCAAATTCATCTTCATGTATGATTCGAACGCGTCTTCATATCACCTTTGAATCCATCTGTAAACCCTTCAATACGCCATAGTCCTGCATTATGACACACAACTTGGTGGTCCATTCGAAGGACTTGCCATAGTTGGGGAATAATTATTCTCTTACTTTGGAGTCTGGTTGAAGGTTTGGGCCTAAGTTATTAAAAGCAAGAAGACTCAAAATGGCATATTCAGCTAAAAAGGGCCATTCGAAGAACACATAGTTGGTTCATTCAAAGGACACACAACTGGTGAAAATGAATGTTGTATTGTTCTAGTCTGGTCGAAAGGTGTAGAAAGATGGAGGATTCGACTCAAAAGATCAAGTTGAACATTTAGACCCATAGGCTAGGCTACGTGTTTTCCCTTTTCAGGCCTTAAACCTATGACTCACCCTATACTTAATTGTTTATGAAAGTTAAAATAGGCCTTTACCCATTTGTTGTCCAAGACCACTTGCACTTAATAGCATAATACTACCTTTTAGAAAAGTTTGTCTTGAGCCTTGCGCCTATTTTCCTTCAGAAAGAAGCAACCCATCTGAACCATTCATCTTGCTTTTATGGCACAAGTGGACACTTAATTTCCAGACTGATCCTTATTTTATTATTTTTGCTCCCCAAGCTTCCCAAAAGCTTTTCTCTATAAATAGAGAGTTCATTTGCACAAAGAAAGAGAGGGGAGGAGGGGAATGTATCTTCAAATTTCTCACACACCATAAAATTCTCAAACACTTCAACACTTGTGAAATAAAAAAAACCAGAATCATCGTTACCTCCTTCAATTCTGAAGAACAACACATTCCAGTTTCCTTCGAATCAAGGAGCATCCCACTTGTTCCTTCCTTTGAATCCAGCAAAGAAGGATATTTCACTTGTTTTGCTCTTTCGAATCCAGTGTCGAAGGCCTACCCTAGGTCTTTTCCTTCTAATCTAGAGGCATTCAAAGCAACCTCTTCAAAGTCCAGAACACGCTCCAACCTCCAGCAAGGTAAGTCATTTTTAACCTTTGGCCCTTCGTTTCCAGCATAGCATGTAAATAAGTTTTATTTTTCATTTAAAACATGTACACACTATTTTCTTCTTTTTGTTTTCACTCTCTTAATATGTGTCATGGTTAACAATCTTCTTGGCTTTTGCTCTTGGTACATTTAAATACGATTTAAAGAACTAATCTAGTCTTAAGATGATGTTGGCATGGCCTTGGGCCATGTTGCTATTCAAACTCAATGAAAGAAACAGGAGACAGAAAAGTTAGAAACGAAGCCTCTGGCTTCCAAACTAACCTTCAAGCCAAACGAATGGCACAACATGCTGGCCTCCAAGCCCCAATTGAAAGCCAAAATATGCTGGCTTCTAGGCCCCAATCGAAACTCATTCCTTCACCCGTTTTCAGGTAAGGTCGAAGAGAGCCAAAATAGCAGAATCGAAGGGTTTGCTGCCCTAAATCGAAAGATCCATTTTTTCTTGCTTTTACCTTATTTTTGCCTTTAAATTTTCATGAAATTCAATATGATTGTAATAGTGTAGGATTTATTTTTTGCACTCTTTTATTACCTTTATATAAATGTTAAGTAATTAGGTGTGTATGGCAAGATAAAATCAACAAGTAGACAACCCAAAAATCAAAGACAAAATGCATGCAATCAAGCACACTTGCACACATGCACCCTTAGGGAAATTCCACTTGTTGCCTTATAAAAATGGTCATGTTATGCATGTGGGGTATCTTAGAAAAAACAATCACAAATACAAGATCATAGTCCCTCGATGACACTACAAATGTTGCCTTACAAGTGATCTTAGTCCCTATAAGAGAATGCTAAGATATCTCACAACATTGCTATCATGACTATACGATGACCCATGTCTGTCCCTTCACATCCAACGATGGGGCTTCTTATCAAATCAATGGTAAGGTAGCAACATCTAAAGGAGGAGGAAAAACACATCTAAAACCTTTTGAGCAGGTAGATTACTTTTAGTTACTTTCTCAATTTCAAAACAAACATCCTTGCTATTTTCAAAACAATCACATACATCTTTCCAAAACTTGAAATATTTTCAAAAGCTCAACACTTTGCGTACATTCTTACGAACGGGAGTCATTGCAAAGTTCTCCTAAACGATGGCACCTTTTCAAAATACTTTCAAAACCACACAAAAGCACAATTTTCAAACAAAAGCAAGTGATCTAACAAGTAACTAAGAGCCCATGGAAAACCATGGATGGAAAGAGTGCTAATACCTTCCCTTTTCATAATCTACCCCCCGAACTCAAGAAAACATCTTGAAAGGTCTTTCCTGTGATTTTTCACCTTTCCTTATTGTATAAAAGAAAATTCGGTGGCGACTCTTGCTAAACCGCAACATTTTGCAAACACAAATGCAAAACCCCAAGTCAGTTCTCCCACCGTACCACAGAACTGGCGACTCTGCTGGGGAAATAAAATCTTCAAAAAGTGGGGTTACCTTAGGGCTAGATCATATTTACTTGCTTACATTATTTGATTTGCTTGCTTTATATTTTGGTTCCTTGTTTGGGTTTGTTTTAAATCCTACATCCAGATTTAGGGGATACTTTTTAGGTAAGTAGCAATAAACTGTGAGGAAACTGTGCAGGGTATACCGACACAGTTGAAGCAGTACCTATATTGATGTGGCACTTTGGTTGGTACCGGTATCCCTTGAGTCAGTCAAGGAGAGTACGGGGTCACAGCGTGGTGTCATAAAGCATCAACTGACCTTAGAACCTTACTTGACCAACTTGGCCATTAGGACGTAGTGAGATGACCGGCTTTGGTGCAGTCTGAAGTTTATTGATACTCGATGCTGCGCTCATTGAGGTTTGACTCTTGAGTTTTGTTTGGTTGCGAGTAAATCGCTTATTGAACGAAACTTGGGGGAAAGATCAGTGATATTGAGATCCCTTAGAACCCGGTTACTTTTAACTAGGACAGGTTGAGCCAACTAAAACTTCAAGAGGGTACTTACCTGAAACCCCATGCAAGCCTAAACTGAGGACTTGCTTGCTTTGTATATACACATGTACATAACATCATAAACATCATAAACATCACTAACCATTTCAAGGATTTTTGGATTTATCTTTGTTCTGTTTTGTAGGACATGGCCTCCGCTCGTAGGAGCACTATCCAAGTCAGTCTTGTGAGGATACCTCCACAACTCAAGGATTTAGTATCAAGGGTCCCTGAAGATTCCCCGTTCACCAAAAGACATGGATGGCTCCTTGGTTTGGTTACCTCAAGTATTAAAGAAGATATGGTAAAGGTGCTTGTCCAATTCTTCGACCCTTTGCGTCATTGCTTCACTTTTCCTGATTACCAACTTGTGCCCACTTTGGAAGAATTTTCTCAACTCATGGAGACCCCTATTCTTAATCAGTTACCTTTCAACAGTATTGAAAGAGACCCTAAACCTGAGGAAATTGCTCGAGCTATACATTTGCAACCATCTGACATAGTAGTAAATTGGGTAACAAGGAGTGGTATTAAAGGGTTACTAGCAATGTTTTTGTTGGAGAAGGCTCAAGAGTGTTGGAATACTTTGGATCTACAAGCCTTCGAGGAAATTCTGGCTCTTCTCATCTATGGATTGGTACTACTTCCAAATCCTTACCAATTTATAGATGTGAATAAAATTAAGGTTTTCATATCTCGTAATCCGGTGCCTACATTGCTTGGAGACATATTGCATTCTCTTCATTCTCGCACTTTGAAGAAAAGGGGGACTTTGATGTGTTGCATTCCTTTGTTGGCTAGGTGGTTTATTTCGCACCTAACTCGATCCGTGGTGAAGAATGAACAAGGTATGAGATGGTCTAAAAGATTGATGTCACTTTCGCATGCTGATATCCGTTGGTATTATCGCTCCTTAGAAGACATTACCATCATTGACCGCTGTGGGGAATTCCCTAATGTCCCTCTACTTGGCATTAGGGGAGGCATTACTTACAACCCTTGTTTAGCTTTGCGACAATTTGGATACGCTAGAAGAGATGGTCCTCATGAGGTACTCATCCAAGGAATTGCATTTGACTACAAAAGCGATACCCAAGGTTACCGTCAAAGATTTATATGAGCTTGGGGTATGGTTAACAAAGTTGATAGCAAGACATTGGGGCGTAAGAAGTCCATTCCTTTGGAACCTTATCTTAAATAGGTAAGGGCTCGTGCTCAAAGTCTCAAGATGCCTTATGAAGCCGTCTTACCTGTTATCATGGAGCCAGTAGTCGAGGGAGACATTCCACATACGATCCTCTATCCTGATATGCCTACTTCTCTTGAAGATTTGCAAAACGCTTAGATTCAGTTAAAAGGAGAGCGAGACACCTTCGAAGCTAAGTTCTATGAAAGCGAGAAGAAGGTATTGGAGCTTACAAGGGAACTTCATGAAGAAAGGAGCTTAAACACCTACATTGCGCCAAAGAAGATGCGTACAACTTTTATGTCTTAGGAGTTTAATTTATGCTTATTTCTGTTGTTGTAAGCCCAAGAGGCATGTTTGTATTCAAATCAAGATTTCTTTAATGCAAGTTAGCGTTTGTTCACTCCTTGTCTATACAAATTTAAATTCTTTAAATACTTGAAATCATTTGCATACTGCATATTCGTGCATCATGACATGACAGGCGTCCGCATAACAGGTTTCCTCATCTCTCTGCTGTTTATTTCAGCAAGCAAGATGGATCTAGAGAAAACTGTGACGAAACTCCAGGCTCAGAATTCTCAATTTTAGGAAGCTTTACTCGCCCTGTCCAAGGGGCAGCAGGATATGATGGCCTTGTTGGCCTCTAAGAAAAAGCCAAAGAAGAAAGCTCTACTCAACATGGGTAAAAGGTTCAAGGAGACAATCTGTCAAATTCCAATAGAGGAAGATTCATCGGAAGAGGACGAGAACCAAATTGGTGAGGTCAAGAGTACTCAGGCCGACTGTATCAATGACCAAGAATTGGATGATGATTATTTCAATGAACAATATCCACCCGCAGACATCAAATACAAGCAGCTAGAAGACAGATTGAAAGCAGTTGAAATCCAAGCTATTCCCGGTTTGAATTATGACGATTTGGGATTAATCTCTGGGGTAGTCATTCCCCACAAGTTCAAAATACCAACCTTTGCAAAATACGATGGGGTTTCTTGACCAAAGCTCCATTTGAAGTCCTATGTACGCAAGATACAACCGCACGCTGCTGATAAAAAACTTTGGATTCACTTTTTCCAAGAGAGTCTGGCTGGAACACAACTTGAATGGTTTTATTAGTTGGATGGATATCGCATCAATACTTGGGAGGGTCTAGCTACTTCCTTCTACCATCAATACCAGTACAACGCCGACTTGGCACCAACGAGGGTTCTATTGCAAGGAGTGACTATGGGGAAGGATGAGGGATTTAAGGAGTATGCACAGAAGTGGAGAGACCTTGCATGTAGGGCCCAACCTCCATCGACTGATAGGGAACACATTGACATGTTCATGAGCACATTTTATCTGGTCCTTTCTTTAATCTGTTGGTTGGATGCTCTTCTTCTGGTTTTACTGAATTAATCCTAACTAGTGAGAGAGTAGAAAGTGGCATTAAGAGTGGAAAGATATTTGTGGAATCTACTTCTACTCCCAATCCTATCAAGAAACCTTTTACCGCGAAGAAAGAAGTCAATGTTGTGTATAGAACAAAGGCCCATACCAAAATGAATAATCATCCGGTCAATGATGTCTGAATCTCGAATCTGACTGCTACTCAAAGACCATCTACCAATCATCAACGGGTTGAAGCTCCAAGAAGACAGTTCACAAGGTTAGGCATGTCATTATCTCAAGCCCTTCAACATCTGCTCAGGGCCAATTTAGTGACATCGCGGGATCCTCCTGCCAACCCTGACACCTCGTCACCGAGATATAATCCAAATGCAAAGTGTGCTTATCATTCAAACAGCCCAGGGCATGAGACTGATCAGTGTTGGGCTCTGAAGAACAAAATCTAGGATTTAATTGACAACAAGACTATTTAATTTGATCCTCCTCCAACGCCAAATGTAATTACCGCTCCAATGCTGAAGCACGACAAAGGTGTTAATGCCGTCGAAGATACAACTTTCATTACCTCTATCAAAGGGTTAACTACTCCATTGAATGTAATCAAGAGCAATCTGTTGAAAGCTGGGACTTTCCCCGGCTATGGAAAATACTATGTGGGTTGTACGAGACAATCTGATGGGTGTGAAAAACTGAGGAAAGGTATACAACGCCTAATGGATAGCCACGAAATTCTATTCGAAAAGAATCCTGCCATCAAAGATTCAGTCGAAAAAGCTGAAGACTTGGCCATCATAACAATTTCAAACAAACCTCTTAGGATCTCATCCAAAGGTCCTATCAGGATTTCAAATGAACCAATCATTGCTCCTCTCATAATCAGTGTTGCCAGACCCGTTCCATACACCTCTGATAAAGCGGTACCATGGAATTATGGTGTCGAGGTTTATTACCATGGGGTAAAACAAGATTCTTGGATTGATGATAATAAGGCGGGTGTTACTAATATTACTGGTTCTAGTAAAGTAACAAGAACAGGAAGAGTCTTTTCCCCTGATATATCACCACCAACCACTACCGCAGTCCCAATCCACATAACCAACAGCAATGCTGGTGCCAGTACTAGAGGGAAAGAGAAAGAAAGTGAGCCTGCCAGGGAAGAGGCACTTGCTAAAAAGACTGTTATGGAAGAACCATCCACTCAAGAGATGAAGGAGATTCTGAAAATCATCAAGAAAAGTGACTTCAAAATAGTAGAGCAGTTGGGACAAACCCCTTCTAAAATATCAATGTTGTCCCTATTGCTATGTTCCGACGCCCATGCACAAGCTTTGATTAAGTTCTTTAAAAAGGCTCACGTGCCTCAAGAAACCACAACCGACCAGTTTGAGAACTGCGTAGCAAGTCTGACAGCTGACAATGGTCTGGGATTCTCCGACGCAGATTTAACTCCCATGGGAAAGAATCACAATAAAGCCTTGCATGTTTCTGTTGAATGTAAGGGGACCACTCTGGCACATGTTTTGGTGGACACAGGCTCATCTTTAAACGTGTTACCTAAAGGCGCTTTAGATCGGCTAGACTGTGAAGGTTTGGTTTTGAAGCCAAGTGATATTGTTGTGAGAGCATTTGATGGGTCGAAAAGGATGGTTCATGGAGAGGTGGATCTCCCAATTAAGGTTGGTTCACATATTTTCAACTCCACATTCTACATAATGGACATACGGCCTGCGTATTCTTGCTTACTTGGGCGCCCATGGATCCATGGGGCAGGTACGGTCACTTCTACTCTCCACCAGAAGTTAAAATACCCAGTTCAAGGGAAGGTTGTCACTGTTTACCATGAAGAAGAATTTATGGTAAGCCACCTCATTTCTTTCAAGTACGTAGAAATGGATGGCAAATTCATAGAGACTCCTTGTCAGACATTTGAAGTTGTGGCCACCACCAAAATCTCCTCCGACACTCCAAAAGCCGACAAAGTTATTCCCAAGATGGTTTCTCTTAAGGATGCCCGTGTTGTGGTAGAAAAAGGAAACAATGAGATATGGGGTCAACTCCTCGACATCCCACTCAAGACAGATAAGTTTGGGATAGGTTTCACCTCCAAAGCTCAGAAATAAATTAGAGGTGCTCGTACGGGAAAGCCGTCTCTCCACCTCAAGAGTCATGAAGTAAACGCTGTAGAGGATTCTGATGATGAGTGTGCTTTTGAAGACTAGATCTACCCAACAACCGAATGGAAGCCCAACAATTGGCATGCGAAGGACTTTGCGCCCATCTCCTTCATTGAGGAGTAATCTACTTGTTTTTTCTTTTAATCAATTCAAGAACTCGTTGTTTGTAATATTTTGATGTTGACTTTTAAGCCATGTGCCTAGCCTGGGGCACATTGGTTCTTTTGTCAAGGGTTTTATATTTTGTTCATCTAATCGTATGATCATTCAGTACATTGGACTCTTTTTCATTCAAATATTTGTGTTCATTGTCTTTCTTTTCTTTTAAATACATTTCCAAAAGATAGCCATGTATCTTACATGCACACACACACACACACTCTTGCAGGTCTACATCCACTCTGGATCCTATTCCCAATAACTCTATTATTTCCTACTATGACTTTGAATGTCCTATCAACCAAGCCGAAGACGAAAGCAAGGAAGATTGTGACATACCATGAGAACTAGCCAGACTTCTGTTACAAGAGGAAAAGGCTATTCAACCACATGAAGAGTCAATTGAGGTTATCAACCTGGGTACTGAGTCAAATAAGAAGGAAATCAGGATCGGTGCTAATTTGGAAAGCAGTGTCAAAAGCCGTTTGGTTCAGATGTTGTGCGATTATGTGGAAGTATTTTCTTGGTCATATGAAGATATGCCTGGGTTGGATACCGACATTGTGGTTCATCGTCTGCCAACTAAAAAAGACTGCCCTCCTGTTAAACAAAAAGTTCGTCGCATGAGACCTGACATGTCTGAAAAGATCAAAGCCGAAGTAATGAAACAGTTTGATGCAGGATTCCTAGCTATAACATCCTCTCCTCAATGGGTGGCTAATATAGTGCCAGTGCCAAATAAAGACGGGAAAGTTCGCATGTGCGTAGACTATAGGGATCTGAATAGGGCAAGCCCCGAGGATGATTTCCCTCTACCACACATTGACGTCTTAGTCGACAATACCACTCAGCATAAAGTCTTCTCATTCATGGACGTCTTCTCGGGCTATAATCAAATAAAGATGGCTCCCGAAGATATGGAAAAAACTACTTTCGTTACACAATGGGGCACTTTCTGCTACAAGGTTATGCCGTTCAGATTAAAGAATGTAGGGGCCACATATCAAAGGGCTATGGTGGCTTTATTTCATGACATGATTCATCATGAGATAGAGGTATATGTGGTTGATATGATCGCCAGATCACAAACCAAAGAAGAACATCTCGGTCACCTGCACAAACTATTTGAGAGACTGGAGAAATATAAATTGAGGGTAAACCCTAACAAGTGCACATTCGGAGTACGCTCTGGAAAGCTTCTAGGATTTATTGTCAGCAATAAAGGCATTGAAGTTGATCCCGCCAAGATAAAGGTCATCCAATAAATTCCAGTCCCTCGTTCTGAAAAAGAAATCATAGGATTCTTGGGTCGTCTCAATTACATTGCCCGTTTCATATCACACTTAACTGCTACCTGTGAGCCACTCTTCAAACTCTTGAAGAAAGATCAGGTAGTCAAATGGAACGATGAATGCCAGATTTCCTTTGACAAGATCAAGGAATACCTGTAAGAACCTCTTATTCTCATGCCTCCGGTTGAAGGAAGACCGTTGATCATGTACTTGACGGTACTAGAGAATTCTATGGGGTGTGTTTTTGGCCAACATGATGAGTCTGGCCGAAAAGAGCATGCAATTTACTACCTAAGCAAAAAGTTTACCGACTGTGAAACCAGATATTCACTGCTCGAGAAAACTTGCTGTGCTTTAGCGTGGGCTGCTCGCCGGCTAAGACAGTACATGTTGACTCATACCACTTTGTTGATTTCTAAGATGGATCCGATTAAGTACATCTTCGAAAAACCTGCCCTTTCTGGACGAATAGCCAGATGGCAAATGATCTTGACTGAGTACGACATTCAATACACAAATCAAAAAGCCATCAAAGGAAGTGTACTAGCAGATCATTTGACCCATCAAGCTGTGGATAATTATCAGTCAATGAACTTCGACTTCCCTGACGAGAATATTATGTTGGTAACCGACTGTGCAAAACCTAGACCATATGACGGACCTAAACAAGGATCCTGATGGACTATGGTATTCGATGGGGCTTCCAACGCCTTAGGTAACGGAATTGGTGTTATGATCATCCCTCCTGAAGGTTGTCACACTCCTTTTACCACCAGACTATGCTTCGATTGTACAAATAATATGGTTGAGTACAAAGCATGCATCTTATGTCTAAGGGCTGCTATTGACTTAAAGATCAAGCATTTGGATGTATTTGGAGATTCCGCTTTAGTGATCAGCCAAGTAAAAGGAGATTGGGACACTAAACACCCTAATCTTATCCCTTACAAGGAGTTTGTGCTATCCTTAATTCCCTACTTCAAAGAAATCACGTTTGAGCACTTCCCTAGAGAAGAAAACCAGTTGGCTGATGCTCTGGCAACCATGTCCTCAATGTTCAAAGTCAGATGGGACAACAAAGCCCCTATGATTACAATTGAAAGATTTGATGAACCTGCACATTGCTACGAGCTTGACACCGATGCAGAAAAGCCGTGGTACCATGAGGTAATGAGATATCTTGAAGCGCAAGAGTATCCAGAGGGAGCATCTATAAATGATAGAAAGTTCTTACGAAGATTTGCTGCCAAATTCTTCCTAAGTAATGGGATATTGTACAAGCGCAACCATGATTCGACTCTACTTCGATGTGTGGATAAGAGGGAGGCATAGGAAATCATGGAAGACATGCATGATGTCCTTTTTGGTACCCACTCAAGTGGACATACAATGGCTAAGAAAATCTTAAGAGCTGGCTACTATTGGTCAACGATGGAGACCGATTGCCATCAACATTCAAGAAATTGCCACAAATGCCAAATTTACGCTGACAAGGTCCATGTACCTCCAATCCCTCTGAATGTCATGTCCACTCCGTGGCCATTTGCAATGTGGGGTATTGAAATGATCGGAGAGATCAAGCCCACAGCTTCCAACGGGCACCGCTTCATTCTTGTTGCTATTGACTATTTCACCAAATGGGTCGAAGCCGCCTCATTTCCCTCAGTTACCAAGAACGTGGTAGCCAGATTCATCAGACACAATCTTATCTGTCGTTATGGTATCCCCGAAAGGATCATCACCGACAATGGGACTAACCTCAACAATGCCATGATCATGGAATTATGCACTCAATTTAAGATCAAGCATCACAATTCTTCTCCGTATAGACCGAAAATGAATGGCGCAGTTGAAGCAGCCAACAAAAATATCAAGAAGATTGTGCAGAAAATGGTAGTGACCTATAAAGATTGGCATGAGATGCTACCATTTGCTCTACATGGTTACCGTACTTCATTTAGAACATCAACTGGGGCAACTCCCTTCTCTCTAGTCTATGGCATGGAAGCCGTTTTGCCAGTGGAAGTTCAAATCCCCTCGCTGAGGGTTATGATTGAGGCAGGCCTAAGTAAAGACGAATGGATTCAAACGAGATTGGATCAGCTGAACTTGATCGATGAAAAACTATTAGCTGTTATCTGCCATGGTCAGACGTATCAAAAATGGATGATCGAAGCTTTCAACAAAAAGGTCAAGCCTCGAGTATATCAAGTTGGTGACCTGGTGATAAAACGCATCATTTTACCACAAGGTGACCCCAGAGGAAAATGGACTCCCACCTATGAAGGGTTGTTTGTTGTCAAGAGAGTTTTCTCTGGCGGTGCCATGATACTAACCACCATGGATGGTGAAGATTTCCCACATCCTATAAATGCAGACATAGTTAAAAAATACTATGCATAAGAGACCCGTTAGGTTGACACACCTAAGCAGAAAGGGGCATCCCGGCAAACCAAAAGGTTTGGGAAAAAATTAGGAATATATACAAAATATTATACGCCCGACAAGTTGAAAACCCGAAAGGGAGACTTGGGCAAAAAAGGGTATCCTGGTGGACCGAAAACCCGAAAGGGCGGTTCGGGCAAAAATTAAGGATTAAAAGCGTATGACTATGTCCCGTGAAATCAACATGGTCAATACTATCACCAAGGTCCAAGTTCAAATAGTCCAGGATCAATCTAATCAACTTCGATCAATGGCAAGGGATGTTCAAAGACATTGGGGCAATAGTAGAGCTGAAAGGCAATGAGATCATTTCACATGGCTATTTGTTTTTCATTCTCAATTTTGTTTTCTTTTCGGCGATTTCTTCTTACTAGGATTTCTGTCTCTACGTACAAAAACGCCTATTCATGGGCAAAATATCATTACAAATACACTTTGAAGTGCAAAATTGTCTATCTCTGTTTTGAATGCAAATTTGTCCAATGACTGAAATTGAATGAACATATGCATATGAACATAATTAAAGCTATTTGGCACATGTGTCCTGCCAAGAATCAACCTCAACAAGGCATCAGTGCACAACAACAGTAAGCATCCCTTTAATGAATATGAAATAGCCCCACAGAGTTATCTCACCATCATTATCCTCACCAGGGTGTTGGCAATAAACCTTTCCCCAACGGAGTTGCCCATAAAATATCCTTGCACGGGATGATCCTTGGCCAGAGTCTTAATCTCTTGACAGCTTTTTTTCCCAGCTAAAGCCTAGGAGATCTCTTCCTAAAGGGAATCCACTTCCTTAGCAGATTTTATTCCCCACAGAGTTATCTCATCATCATTATCCCTATAGGGACAACCCCAATGGAACCTTTCCCTAGCGGAGTTTCCTACCAAAAATTTCTTCATATAGGATAAACCCCAGTCAGAGTCTCAATCTCTTGGCAACTTTCTCTAGCTAAGTCAATTTCTACAAAATTGAAACCTAGGGGTCTCTTTCTAAAGGAAATTCATCTCCTCAGTAGAGCTTATTTCCCTAACAGAGTTATTTCCCCGGGCCAAGTGCAAATTCCTCAATGTACAAGACACCCCAATTTCCCCAGTCGAGTAAGCACTCCCCAGATGAGTCCAAAATTGCCCCGCTGAGCCCATCATCCCCAGATAATCCCAACATTCCCAGTGGAGTATATCTTCCAATCGGGTTTTTTTTATCCCCAGTTGAGTATATCTTCCAACCAAGATTTTATTCTCCAAGCTGAGTCCATCCTCCCCGGCTGAATAAACACTCCCCACTGAGTCCATCTTCCCCAGTGGAGTATATCTTCCAACCAAGATTCTATTCCCCAGCGGAGTACAAATCCCTCAACGGAACCCAAATTCCCCATTTGAGTCTGAATCGCCCAGCTGAGTATATTCTCCCCAAGCTAAGTCTGCCTTGCCTGACTGAGTCTATACTCTCTAGTTAGAATTTCCCCTTCAAATGATTGTAAATCATAGGGCCACAACCCCTAATCCCTAGTAAAGTCTTCAACAAAGCCTTTATTGTTACCAAGAAATGCTATGAAGCCTGGATCCGACCAGATATTAGCACAATTTTCAAGTTATACTGAAGCCTGGACCCGACCAGATAACAGTTTGACTTCTTCAATTTCTGAAGCCTGGACCCGACCAGATAACAGTTTGATTTCTTCAATTACTGAAGCCTGGACCCGACCAGATAACAATTTGACTTCTTGAGTTACTGAAGCCTGGATCCGACCAGATAACAGTTGATCTCATTTCTCAAAAAGCTATGAAACCTGGACACGACCAGCCCAACTCTTCAAAGATATAGAAGAACCTAAACTTAATCCAACCAAGGTTTTAACAACTTGTTCCCAATAGAGTTTCCTCTTTATTCCCCTACAAAGGACTGAGAAACCTGGATCCGACCAGATATCATTTCTCATTTCCATATTTTCAACAAAGTCATTGCGAAGCCTGGATCCGACCAGATAGCAATCATCCTCAGGGATTCATTGTGAAGCCTGGACCCGACCAGATAACAAATAAATCCCCAAGCAGTTCATTATGAAGCCTGGACCCGACCAGATAACAATTAACTTCATCAAAAATCTGCAAAGCCTGGACCCGACCAGATAACAGTTTTCAAGCAGTTCATTGTGAAGCCTGGACCCGACCAGATAACAATTAACTTCATCAGAAATCTGCAAATCCTGGACCCGACCAGATAACAGTTTTCGAACGGTATATTGTGAAGTTTGGACCCGACCAGATAACAATTAACCATGATCCCCAGAAAGACACTATGAAACCTGGATTCGACCAGATAATAGTACAACTTTCCAAAAGACCATAAAGCCCGGACCCAACCAGATAAAAGTCTTCAAGAAGTTTAGTGAAGCCTGGATCCGACCAAATAACAGTTAATTCACCCTTACCTCTAACAAGTTACTGTGAAGCCTGGATCCGACCAGATAACAGTTAACCTCCACATCCCCAGTAAGTTGCCATAAAACCTGGACCCGACCAGATAGCAACCGACTACTTCATCCTCAGCAACTGTGAAGCCTGGATCCGACCAGATAACAGTTGATCTTTGAGTGATGTTCCCCAGCAAAAGCATCTCTTCAAAAGAATTTGAAGATATGCATATTCTTCATTTCCAACAGGAAATCAAGGATTCAACCTCCGAAGATTTCCTCAGCAGTAGTCAGGGATTTATTTTCTCGGACAAAAACACACATTTCAAATTCATACATCATAGCATGTACATAACAATTCATTTAGCATGATACCACATCTGGTAAGCATCATGCAAGCATCTGCATTTTTCTAACCCCCTTTCTCACAAGTAAAACAGCAAGTCTAGTATGGATCAACATGAGATTTGTGCTGATACTTCTTCCAGAGTTTACCAACATTCCTCCAAATGGCATTGTTGTACCCCAAAATTTTCCCTCCCATTTCATCAACATTTCTCATCACAAGACTCTTGGAACTCAAGATCAAGCTAGGGTTTGCTCTACTCAAGACACCTCCTTGCACTGTTGACCTAAATTAGGGTTTGAGTTTGCACAGGGATGTTTTGACCCACAATGCCCAAAGTTACTTTCATACTTCATGTTGGACTCACAAGTTTGTCCATACCAAGTTTCAAGCCTTGATTCAAATTTTTGACCAGTCAATTGGATAGTTGACCTAGAAATCAGTTGTATTAGGGAAAAAGTCAATTGTGGCCAATTGAAAGTCGAACCTCATGAATTTTGACCCACATCAACATTATGAAATCATATGAACCATTTGATCAAGCTTGGATCACAATTTCATAAGAAATTTGATCAGATCACCAAAAGGGCAAAATGGTCATTTTTAGGGTTTTGACTATGCAAAGGCAATTTTTGACTGTTTGACCTAGCCAATGGCAAATCAAGCCCAACCATGGACTCAAGGACTCAATGACATCATCTTGACTCATTCAACAAGTTCAAAAGATCTCAAATGCATAGGATTGACAGATGAATTTTTCAGTCAACTGATCAAAATTTGATTGTACACTCAAAAGTCAAACTTTGACTTTTTGGTCAAAATCAAGTGCCAAGGGTCATTTTTCATCAAGACGTGTCAAATTATGAAACGTTTTCATCAAGAAACCCAAAATTACAAATTAGGGTTTAAAATGGAAAAATTTCATAACTTAGAAATTTTCTAAGTTATAAAATTCTCTTAATTTTTTTCCTAACTTTGCCCCACATTTTCACCAAGATGCAAGTGGTTTCAAACAAAACTTACAACATGAGAGTTGTAGTCCATCATAAAGTCTACAACTTTGATTCACAAAGTTTTCTCAAAAGAAGCTTGGATCTCAAGTTATGATTTTTGGAACAAGGGTACCTAAAACTTTTAACTTAGAGAAATTTTGCCCTAGTTTAGGCAGGATTTTGACCCATCTTCTTGGCCATTTTTCACATAGTTCCACTTGGAGTATTAAGTTTCATTTCAAAGATGGATTATAGTACATGTTACACGCTTTCCAAATTGTACAAGAACTCCTCAAACACGTTTGTGGTTAGGGAGAATCGAATGCTTGAAGTTGGCAAAAACTCACTTTGTAACCATGGCCAATACATGTTCATACCACTTGCCAAATCTGACCAAACTAGCTTAGTACATAATTACAGGCCTCTAAACCAATTTACACTCAAACATTGAATGAAAATACATTGGACATTGGCATTGTTTTGATCAAGAGGGCATTGTACAATGAACATTTCCATTTTGAGCATAAAGGTCACACTTCCATTTTCATAAAGGCCACTTTATGTCAAATTGCATTTTATTGAGCCTTGGACTTTTTTCCTTGCAGCAAACAAGTTCCCTAATCTCAGGCATAGTACACCAACTTGAGCATGCTTGTAACTAGCCTGTACAGGCCATAGCTTGGTCACTTCACATATTTGCTTTCAAAACAAGTCAAATGGCCAAAAGCTCATAACACACACATCTGATATATTGAACTCAAGCAAAGTTTTCAAACAAGTTTCTCATATCCTTGTAAGCCAGAAACACGAGTCTTTGACCTCTCTAACCCCCTTGTGCACAAAATCACCATTTCTGTCCAAAACAGGGCCAGTTCTGCAAATCACAAGCCACAATCAAATCCCCTCGTGCGTTTTGTCTAAAATCACTTCAAACACATTCTAAACAATATACCTAAGTTATCCAGACCATTCACAAGTTGTTGTAACTCCATTTACACACATCACCATTTTTGTTTGGAAGCTTTGCAGGTTGAGTTCTGTAGCACGATTCAAGCCACTTCAAAACAAACTAAGCATTGGGAAAGGTTCAGAGGAAATCAAGCAAGCTCAAAAGAACCTCAGGCCCCATTGAAAGTTGCTGCATTGTCCAGCTCGAACTCAACTGAAACAGGTATTTCATGAACTTCTATCTCTCTATTTAGGAACATTTAGACTTAGGTTTGTGAATGAAATATGTTGTATTCATTGCCCTGGAACCATACATGTGCTTAGTTTTCATTTATATTAATCGTGCTAAGAGAATTTCATCCATGAACTTTCTGAAAAAACTAGGTTAGAAATTAGGGCCAGAGAAATTCTCTCTGGTCTTTGAGAGTTAGATTAAGTTTTTTATATGGTTAGAATCATGGTTTGATGCTCTACAAGTTTCATGTTTTGAGTTTTGTCAAAAGATCACAAATACAGGAGATACGAGTTTGTGTAGCAAGCGCGCGTTTTTTCATAGTCTGGAGGAAGAAGATGAAGCTGGTGGACTGGACTGGCTTGTTTTTGCTTCTAACACTTTCTTTTTTCAGTTTCACACCCCCTGGCCCATTTCTTTATATTTTTATTATTTTTGCATTTTTATTTCACTTCTGACTTTGATATTTTATTTTTAAATATAAAAAATGCTCCAAAAATATTTTTATAATTTTTTACATTTATTTGGTATTTATTTTAATTATTACTAGCATTAAAATATTTTATATGATTTTATATTATTTTGTTTAATTTTAAAAATAATGCAAATAATACTCTTATTTTCATTTCTTATTTTTTATTTACACCAAAAATATTTTCTTGATTATATTGTATTTTTGTAAATATTTTTTTTTTTTACATACTTAACATATTTAATATATATATATATATATATATATATATATATATATATATATATATATATATATATATATATATATATATATATATATATATATATATATATATATATATATATATATATATATATATATATATATATATATATATATATATATATATATATATATATATATATATATATATATATATATATATATATATATATATATATATATATATATATATATATATATATATATATATATATATATATATATATATATATATATATATATATATATATATATATATATATATATATATATATATATATATATATATATATATATATATATATATATATATATATATATATATATATATATATATATATATATATATATATATATATATATATATATATATATATATATATATATATATATATATATATATATATATATATATACTTTTGTTTTATTAAATACTTAGAAATAAAACACAAAAATATTTTATTTTATTTTTATTATTATTTATACTAAAAAATACCTTTTTTTTTGGATATATTTCATTTTTATACATATTAATATATTTTTGTACATAAATAATACATTATATTTATTTTCTTAAGAAATTAGGGTTTTTTGCCCTAAAAACAAATAAAATTAATCTTTATATATTTCTTTATACCTTTTACATTAAAAATACTTTTTGCATACATGAATAAATAAAAACTCTTTTTTGCATAATATATTTTGTTTAAAATTTATTTATCTTGTTTAATTAAATATTGCCCATTTATTTTATTTGCACAAAGAATTCAATTTGGATGTAATAGTAATTAGGATTTTATATTTCTTGTCAAATACCCCCTATTCAAAATTGTACCCCCCCCCCCCCCCCCTCCCTATATCAAAGTTGTAATAGCTTAGATTTATTTTTACGCATTTAAATGCTTTCAGTTATGCCATGATTAGAATTAGGGTTTGTATGCAAAAATCAAAACCAACAAATAGTTTAACCTAATCAAAGACAAAATGCATGAAAAACAAACACAATGCACACTTGCACCCCTAGGGTTACAATCCACTTGTTGCCTTCAAAAATGGGTCATGGTATGCATGTCAAGTACTTTGGCAAAGCAAAAACAAAACAAAAGATCATAGTCCCTCGATGACGCTACCTGAGTTGCATAAACAAAAATGATCAAGTCCCTCAAGAAAATTGCCAAAAATACTTGACACTATTGCTATCATGGTCTATACGATGACCCGCGCCGGTCCTGTTTAACATTCTAACATTAGGTTGTTCACCAAATACAATGGTGAAACAACACTGTTAAAAGGGTTAAAAACATAAGAAAGATCTTTGAGTAAAATAGGGTAGATAGCTCTTAGTTATTTGATCAAAGCTTGCAAAAAAACATCCTTTCTATCTTCAAAACACACTTCACCATACAATTTCAAAACCCTACTTTCAAACATTGAAAACCTTTCAAAAGACAAAAACACCTTTGTATACATTCAAACAAGAATCATTACAAAGGTTGCCACAATGATGGCCTCTTTTCAAAACATCTTTCAAAATCACACACAAAGCACCATTTCAAACAATTGAAGAAAACCATTTCAAACAATTGAAAAGCAAAGCAAGTGATCTAAACAAGTAACTAAGAGCCCTTGGATAACCATGGATAGAAAGGGTGCTAATACCTCCCCTTTCTATAATCTACTCCCTGAACCCAAGAAAACATCTCAAAGGTCTTTCCTGTGCTTTTTGACCTTTCCTTAGGATAAAATAAAAAGTCGGTGGTGACTCTTGCTAAACCGAAACATTTGCAAACACAAACGCAAAACCTCAAGTCAGTTCTCCCACTGCATCACAGAACTGGCGAGTCTGTTGGGGATAACTTTAAAAGTGGAGTAACCTTATGGCTTAGATCACCCTTTGCATGATTATATTGTTTGCTTTGATTGCTTTACATTTGGTTCTCTTGTTTGGGCTTGAAATCCTCTACCCGGATTTGGGAAACATTCATAGGTAAATAGCAATACGTTGTGGAAACTGTGCGGGGTATACCGACATGGTTGAAGCAATAGCTATATTAGTGCGACATATTTGTGAGTACCGGTAGCCTTTGAGTCAATCAAAGAGAATACGGGGCCGCTGAGTGATTTCATAAAGCACTAATGAACTCTTAGAACCTTACTTGACCATCTTGGCCTTTTATTAGGGGTAGTGAGATGACCGACTTTGGTGCAGTCCGAAGTTGGTAGATACTCGATACTACACTCATTGAGGGTTATTTTCTTGGAATATTTTGGTCGCTAGTTAAGTGGCTAAACTAAAACAATGAACATAGAAAACAATCCAGTGATAATGAGCTCCTTAGAACCCGGTTACTATTTATAGGACAGGTTTGAGCCAACTAAACTCAAGAGGGTATTTACCTATGAAACCTCATGCAAGCCCGAAACTAGGGTTTTATGTGACTTGCTTGTACATGTGCTTGTGCATATATCATGAACATCATGAAGCATCATATGCATCCACTAACCATTTCAAGGGTTTGGATATTCATCTTTGTTCTTGTTTTGTAGGTCATGGAATCTCTTCGTAGGAAAACAATCCAAGTCAACCTTGTGAGAATCCCTCCTCAACTCAAGGAGCTCACTTCCAGGATTCCAGAGAATTCTCTCTTCAGTGAAAGACATGGTAGGCTTCTCAACTTGGTCAACTCCAACATTGAAGAAGACATGGTGAAAGTTCTCTTCCAGTTCTTTGACCCCCTACACCACTGTTTCACATTCCCTGATTACCAACTAGTACCTACTTTGGAGGATTTTTCTCAACTCCTGAGAATTCCTATTCTTCATCAACTACCCTACAACGGTACAGAAAAAGAACCAAAGCCTGAAGATGTTTCTCAAGCATTACACTTGCAACCATCTGACATCAAGGGACATTGGGAAACCAGGAGTGGTGTCAAGGGTTTCTTGGCAAAGTTTCTGTTTGAGAAGGCACAAGACTGCTGGAATTCTCTTGATCTACAAGCCTTTGAATAGATTGTGGTACTCCTTATCTATGGGTTGGTCCTGTTCCCAAACCCTGATCAACTTATAGATGTGAATGTTGTCAAGATTTTCATATCTCGGAATCATGTGCCTACATTGCTTGGGGACATCCTACACTCATTTTACACACGAACAATGAGGAAAAGAGGTGTTTTCATGTGTTGTACTCCTCTCCTAGCAAGGTGGTTTATTTCTCACCTTCCACAATCAGTTTTGAAGAATGAGCAGGGTTTAAGGTGGTCACAACGGTTGATGACCCTCACATATTCTGATGTACATTGGTGTTTTTGGTCCAGAGAAAATGTCATCATCATTGATCGTTGTGGGGAATTCCCTAATGTCCCTCTACTTGGCACTAGGGTAGGCATTACCTATAACCCGTGTTTAGCTCTAAGACAGTTTGGATATGCTCGGAGGGATGGCCCTCATGACATGCTGATTCTTGACCTAGTTTTTGACTTCGACAACGATGCGCAAGGACTTTGACAAAGGTTCATCAGAGCTTGGAGGATGCCCAACAAAGTGGATAGTAAGACACTGGGGCACAAGAATTCCATCCCCCTTAAGCCTTATCTCAAGTGGGTACGAACCCGCGCCCAGAATCTTATGATGCCATATCCTCACATTCTCCCCGTGATCAAAGAGCATGTGATGGAAGGAGAGGTTCCATACACCCTCCTACATCCTGACATGCCAACATCATGGGAATAATTACAAAAGAGTTGGATCCAACTCAAGGAAGAACGGAATACTTTTGAAGCCAACTTTTATGCCAGTGAGAAGAAGGTTTTGGAGCTTACCCGCCGACTTCATGAGGAGGAAACTCTCAACACTTACATCGCACCAAAGAGGATGCGCAATGTATTTTTACATTAAGAATTTTGTAATATTTTTCCCATGGGGCACTTATGTACTAACAATTTCTTCTTAATATGATGTGTGTTCCTTTTTGTTTACAACAAATTTGAATTTCTGAATCCTTGAATGCATTACATGAATAACATACCATTCATCATATGAATAAACAGGTCTTCACACCAGGTTTCCTTATCTTTCTGCTGTTTATTTCAGCAAGATGGATTTGGAGCAGACGGTTAAGGATCTGCAAGCACATAATTCTCAATTCCAGCAACTCCTCATGACCTTAGCAAAGGGTCAAGAGGACCTTAAAGCACTGTTGGAGAAAAATAAAGAGATAAAGAAGAAAAGGCCCGAAGTAGCCACTTTTAGAAGAAGGTTTGAAAGCAATGCTAGAAAAGTTCTCGAGTTCCCCTCAACGTCTGATGAAGGGGCTGGTAAAGGAAATGGAGCTGCGGGACCTTCTGAATCTGAAGTTGAAGAGGAGGAAGAGGAAGAAGACGAAGACTACTCTGAACAGCAATATCCCTAGGCGGATGATAAATATAAGAATCTTGAGGATAGATTGGCAGCCATGGAGTTGCAAAGGGTACCTGGTTTAGATTTCGAAGAACTAGGGTTGGTCGTTGGGATCGTTATTCCTCCTAAGTTCAAAGTTCCTACATTTGCCAAGTATGACGATCTGTCATGTCTAAAGATGAATCTAAGATCCTATGTCAGAAAAATCCAACCCCACTCATCTGATAAAGACCTCTGGGTACACTTTTTTCAAGACAGTTTGTCAGGCACACAATTGGACTGGTTGTATCAACTTGAGAGGTCTGAGGTTCATAACTGGGAAGACTTAGCTGCTGCTTTTTACCGTCAATACCAATACAATGCTGATTTGGCGCCCACTCGTACTCAGCTACAAATTATGGGGATGGCTTCCAATGAAGGATTTAAAGAGTATGCCCAGAAGTGGCGTGATCTGGCTGGAAGGGTGCAGCCACCATTATCAGATAGAGAGTTGGTTGACATGTTTTTAGGGACCCTGTCTGGCCCTTTATTCAATCATTTAATCGGGAGTTCTTCCGCAGGATTCACCGAACTAATTTTGACCGGCGAAAGCGTCGAGGCCGATATTAAAAGTGGTAAGATTCAGAAAGATACATCTGCGTCCACTGCTGTTAAGAAAACCTTCCCCGCTAAGAAGGAAGCCTCTGCTATTTATTCTCAGAAAAGTCAAGGAAGAACCGATCGCCGGCCAACTGTGGGGGTTGTGATGATTCAAAACTCTTCAAATGATCAACCTCACGGCAATCAGCCAAGACCTAATCAACAACGGGTAGAAAGACCACAACGATAGTTCACCCGAATCAACATGACGCCAACTCAAGTACTCCCTCATTTGTTAAAAATGAATCTTACCAGTTTGAAGGAAGCACCAAAGAACCCTAATACCTCCTCTCCATACTACCACTCCAATGCCAAGTGTGCTTACCACTCTGACAGTGCAGGGCATGATACCAACAATTGTTGGGCTCTTAAGAACAAAATCCAAGACCTGGTTGACGCCAAGGAAGTAGAATTCGATGCGCCCGAAAAGCCAAATGTGATTTCTGCCCCAATTCCCAAGCACGGTCATAATGTTCATGCCGTTATGGAAGACCTTCATATTACCAATGTTGCTGACCTTTTGAATCCCTTACCAGTGATTAAAATGAATTTGATGAGAGCCGGGATATTCCCAGGCTGTGGAAAAGACTGCTACTTTTGTTTAAACATACGAGCTGACTTCCCAATGTTGAAATCAGGTATCCAACGCCTGATGGATACCCAAGAGATACTCTTCCAAAAGACCCTTGTTGATACCTTCACTCCTGTTACTCCTGCTACTTTTGCTACTTCAACCAATGATATTGCAATAATAACCATTTCCGACAATCTTCCCAAGGCTTGAAAAAGGCATGTCAAGATTACACCTGATCCTGAGTTTGTACCATTAAAAATCACCATGACGGGGCCTGTCCCGTATCAATCTAGCAAGACGATACCATGGAACTACGGAGGAGAAATCTTCTATCATGGCATCAAACAGATTGAATCAGTCCAAGAGAATTCTGAAGAGGAAACCCCTGATATAGGGAACATTGCAGGAACAAGCAAGATAACTCGCAGCGGACGGATTTTTTCTCCAGAGATTGCTCCCCCTCGGGCAGTTTTCGGACCCTCGAAAGCTTCTGTACCTGTTAAGCCATCTGTGCAAGACCCGATAATTGAAGAATTGGATACTCCTGAAGTAAGACCATCTGTTGATACTATCGATAAGGGTAAGGGGATACTAGAAGCGCCTGTCAGGACGAAGGCTCATACCGTGGTTATCCCCGAAACCACCCAGAAAGAAATGGAGGAAATCTTGAAAATAATCAAAAGGAGCGATTTCGACGTCGTGGACAGCTAGGGCAGACCCCTTCTAAAATATCCATGTTGGCTCTTCTACTCTGCTCTGAGGCCCATGCTAAGGCCTTAATCAAATTTTTAAAGACGGCACACGTGCCCCGAGAAACTTCGGCTAACCAGTTTCAGGAGTGTGTGGCCAGCCTTACTGCTGATAATGGCCTTGGCTTTTCCGATGATGATTTGACTCCCAAGGGAAGGAAACACAATGACGCGCTACATGTCTCAGTTGAATGCAGGGGAACCACCCTCTCCCATGTCTTAGTTGATACTGGTTCTTCCTTGAATGTGCTTCCGAAGAAAGCGTTGGACCGTTTGGACTGTGAAGGATTGACCCTCAAACCCAGTAACATCGTTGTTAGGGCCTTTGATGGGTCCAAAAGAATGGTTCATGGAGAGGTTGACATTCCTATCAAATTAGGCACAAAAGTTTTCAACTCCACCTTTTATGTGATGGACATCCGTCCTTCATATTCGTGTTTGTTGGGAAGACCGTGGATCCATTATGCTGGGGCGGTTACCTCCTCTTTGCACCAAATGCTGAAGTATCCTGTTAAGGGTAAGATTGTAATGTTGCACGGAGAGGAAGAGTACATGATAAGTCACCTCAACTCCTTCCGCTATGTGGAGTTTGATGGCGAATTCATCGAAACGCCTTTCCAACATTTCGAGGAAGTTTCTTCTGAGGTCGCAGTTGTGAAGACAATGGTTGAGGTTCCTATCATTCCCAAGCATGTATCTAGGATGGCATCTCTTAAGGATGCAGAGGATGTATTCAAAGAAGGAAAGAGCACAGTGTGGGGGCAACTGCCTGATTTTCCCTATAAGACGGACAAGTTTGGATTAGGGTTTACTGCTGTAGGACAAAAGGCTATGCGTCGCTCCAAGGCTGGAGGACCACCCGTCAAAATCACTTACCATGGAATTAATGATGTAGAAGATGAGGATGAAGAGAACAAATTTGAAGATTGGATCTTTCCAACCGTCGAAGGGGGTTTAAGCAACTGGGAAGCAAAGGATTTTATTCCCATCACCTTCATCAACCAGTTAATTTATCTTTGAACAATTTCCTATTTTGGTCTGTAATAACTAAACAATTCGTACACTATTTTCACCTTATGCCTTGCCCGGGGCATATAGGTCCATTTATAAGGGCTTAATTTTATTCATTATCATATGCCATGTTTTAATGAATCATTGGACGTCTTCATCTATAAACTGTTGTGTTCATTTTCTTTCCTTTTGAATTTTGTTTTGTTTAAGGATGGTTATCCCTTACACACACCCACACTCACAAATGTAGGTACCCATCCACTCCGGATTCCATGGGTGACTATTCTACTTTAGCCTTCGGTAACTATGAAGATTTGGTCAATCATGCTGAGTACGAAGTTGACGAAGACTGTGAAGTGCCGGGAGAGTTAGCCAGACTTTTGCAACAAGAAGAGAGGGCTATTCTGCCTCATGAAGAGTTGCTAGAAACCATCAACTTGGGAACAGAGGAAGACAAAAAAGAGGTAAAAGTGGGTGCCAACCTAGAACCAAGTGTCAAAGAGCGCTTAGTGCAGTTGTTGAACGAGTATGTTGAGATCTTTACCTGGTCCTATGAAGACATGTCAGGGTTAGACACAGATATCGTGGTTCATCGTCTCCCTACAAGAGAAGATTGTCCACCGATCAAGCAAAAGGTCCGCTGAATGAGGCCCGACATGTCTGAGAAGATCAAAGCTGAGGTAATGAAGAAATTTAACACTGGCTTTCTAGCTGTTACTTCCTATCCACAACGGGTTGCTAACATTGTGCCTGTGCCTAAGAAGGACGGCAAAGTCAGAATGTGTGTGGACTATCGGGACATAAACAGGGCTAGCCCTAAGGATGATTTTCCACTGCCGCACATCGATATCTTGGTTGACAACACAGCTCAACACAAGGTTTTTTCCTTCATGGATGGATTTTCGGGATACAACCAGATCAAAATGGCCCCCGAAGACATGGAGAAAACTACTTTTGTCACGCAATGGGGTACCTTCTGCTACAAAGTGATGCCATTCGGACTGAAGAATGCAGGGGCAACCTATCAATGCGCCATGGTAGCTTTGTTTCATGATATGATACATCATTAGATCGAAGTTTACGTAGACGACATGATAGCTCGATCACAGACAAAAGAAGAACACTTTGGTCATTTGCAAAAGCTGTTTGCCAGGTTGAAGGAATATAAGCTCAGATTAAACCCAAGCAAGTGTACTTTTGGAGTTAGGTCTGGTAAACTTTTGGGATTTATTGTCAGCAACAAAGGCATTGAGGTTGATCCACCTAAAGTAAAGGCTATACAAGAAATGTCTGCCCCCTGTACTGAAAAGGAGGTTAGAGGATTCTTGGGACGCTTAAACTATATCGCGAGGTTCATCTCTCACCTGACATCTACCTGTGAGCCAATTTTCAAACTGTTGAAGAAAGATAAGGTAGTTGAATGGAACAATGATTGTCAAGTTGCTTTTGATAAGATCAAGGAGCGTTTACTAGAACCTCCTATTTTGATGCCACCCGTCGAAGGAAGGCCGTTAATCATGTATCTGACTGTTTTGGATAACTCAATGGGGTGCGTACTGGGCCAACATGACGAGTCTGACCGAAAAGAGCATGCCATTTATTACCTTAGCAAAAAGTTTACCGACTGTGAGACTCGTTACTCGCTGCTCGAGAAAAATTTCTGCGCTTTAGTATGGGCTGCTCGCCGGCTAAGGCAGTATATGTTGACTCACACCACTTTGCTGATTTCCAAGATGGATCCGATCAAGTATATCTTCGAGAAGCCCGCTTTATCTGGAAGAATCGCTAGATGGAAGATGATCTTGACTGAGTATGATATCCAGTATACTACCCAAAAAGCTATAAAGGGGAGTGTACTAGCTGACCATCTAGCTCATCAAGCTGTCGAAGATTACCAATCTATGAGATTCGACTTCCCTGATGAGGACATCATGACATTGGACAACATTGAAGATAACAGACCGTATGACGGACCTGAACAAGGATCCCGATGGACCCTATACTTTTATGGTGCTTCAAATGCACTTGGCAACGGTATCAGTGCGGTACTCATTTCTCCAGAAGGTTTCCATACACCCTTCACTGCCCGACTTTGCTTCAGCTGTACCAACAACATGGCTGAATATGAAGCTTGCATCTTTGGTCTCAAGGCTGCTATAGACTTGGGAATCAAATCTTTGGTCGTATTTGGGGACTTGGCTTTGGTTATCAGTCAAGTCAAAGGAGAGTGGGACACTAAACATCCTAATCTTATCCCATACAGAGAACATGTCCTGACATTGTTGCCTCATTTTGAGCAGATTACTTTCGAACACTTCCCACGAGAAGAAAATCAGTTAGCCGGTGCTCTGGCTACAATGTCTTCCATGTTTAAACTCGACTGGGATAACGAGGCTCCCCAAATCACCATTAAACGAATGGACGAACCTGCGCACTGTCATGAGATTAACACCGAAGAAGTAATGGAACAACCCTGGTTTCATGAAATCAAAAGGTATCTTCAGACTCGAGAATACCCTGAAGGAGCTTCCGTCAATGACAAAAAGTTCTTAAGGAGATTTGCTGCCAAGTTCTTCCTAAGAAATGGCATCCTTTATAAGCGCAGCCATGATTGTGTTCTACTTCGTTGTGTGGACAAGATTGAAGCAGAGTTGATCATGACCGAAATACATAGTGGCACATTTGGCACCCACTTGAGCGGACATACGATGGCTAAGAAGATTCTAAGGGCAGGCTGCTACTGGTCTACCATGGAAGCTGATTGTCATCAACATTCCTGTACATGCCACAAATGCCAAGTCTATGCCGACAAGGTACATATTCCTCCTGTTCCTCTCAACATTCTGACAGCTCCTTGGCCATTCGCAATGTGGGGCATTGACATGATTGGAGAGATCAAGCCCACGGCATCCAATGGACATTGCTTCATCCTGGTGGCTATTGATTACTTCACCAAATGGGTCGAAGCAGCTTTCTACGCCTCAGTTACAAAGAATGTGGTTTCCCGCTTCATTAAGCAGAATCTCATATACCGGTATGGTATCCCCGACAGGATCATCACAGATAACGATACAAATTTGAACAACACTATGATCACTACTCTGTGCGAGCAATTCAAGATTTATCATCATAATTCATCTCCCTACCGGCCGAAGATGAACGGTGTTGTTGAAGCTGCGAACAAAAATATCAAGAAGATCATTCAAAACATGACAGTCACCTACAAGGATTGGCATGAGATGTTACCGTTTGCTCTGCATGGATATCGTACCACGGCATGTACTTCAACAGGGGCAACCCCATTTTCTTTGGTATATGGCATGGAAGTTGTTCTACCCATGGAAGTTCAGGTTCCTTCCTTGAGGATTATGAAGGATGCCGGTTTAAGTGAAGACGATTGGATTCAGACCCGACTTGATTAACTTAACTTGATCGACGAGAAGCGACTTACTGCTGTTTGTCATGGTCAGACGTATCAAAAACGAATGATCAAGGCTTTTAACAAGAAAGTCAGACGCCAGGTATATCAAGTCGAAGATCTTGTAAACAAGTGGATCATCTTACCGCAAAGTGATCCCAGGGGAAAGTGGACTCCTACTTACGAAGGACCATTTGTGATCAAGAACATCTTTTTTGGTGGAGCAATGATTCTGACCACCATGGACGGCGACGATTTGCCGCACCCTGCGAATGCAGACATAGTCAAAAGATACTACGCATAAAACGACCCGACAAGTTGAAAACCCGAAAGGGCGACTTGGGCAAAAATGGGCATCCCGGTGAATCGAAAACCCGAAAGGGCGGTTCAGGCAAAAATTAGGGATAAAACAAAAAAAATTGTACACCCGGCAAGTTGAAAACCCGAAAGGGAGACTTGGGCAAAAAAGGGTTTCCCGGTGGATCGAAAACCCGAAAGGACGGTCCAGGCAAAAGTTAGGGAATTAAAGCGTATGACTATGTCTCGTCGGTTCACTTTAAGAACAATCTCTTCACCAACAAAGCTCCAAGCTACTGATCAATCCAATCATCGGCGGACGAAGCAGCGAATGGACAAGATACTCAAAGTTGTGAAGGCTATAGCATAATGGGTATCCCATGGAATTATTACTCATAGCCATCTTTCTCTTGTATAAAATTTTTCTCAATTTTTACGACAACATTCTCTTACTAGGATGTCTATCCCCTTTGCACAAAGATACTTACGAAAGTTAATACAAATACTTCAAAGTGCAGAAATTTGTTGGCCTTTCTTTCTTTTTTACACTTATGTTTTTATTTGAGAACGTCCAAAGTTTTGTTTAATAGGCATATACATTTGAATATAATCACTGCTTACAAATAAAACGAAATTGAGAAAGGATAATTACTAATAGGCTGAAGGTGTAGGAAGATATCTTTGTGCCATTCCAGGAGAAATCCCCTGCAATACATTGTTCAGATCCTCAACAAAGCCAATGTCTTAAAGTATGTGTCCCCAGCGGAGTTAAAATTCAAGACCCCCAGCGGAGCCCGAAAACCCTGAAATACCTATCCCCAGCAGAACCAGAATATTCTAAACCTTCTTCCCCAGCGAAGTCAAATTTCCAACCACCAACCCCCGGTGGGAACTGTTCAACTTCCCCCAATTTCCCCAGTAAGCTATCTTAAAAATCTGAAAACCAAGCAAATAACAGTTAACTTCTTGGCTTATCCCCAACTAGGATGCTTCCCCAGTAGTTTGGCATGCAACCCAAAGCTCCTGATTTCACCGTCCGAGTAAACATTCACCCCACAGAGTTATCTCCCAGCAAGATCGAAGATTCTCGGTCTCATTTCTCCAAGCAGAAGCCTCCCAGGTTTTAACTCCCTAGTAAAGATTTTTGGAGTTTTCCTTACTTCCCAGGAAAGTCATGAAGGATTCTCATTCCCTGCAGAAGTTGTCAAAGGCCTTGTTAATCCCCACAAACCGCCAAGGATTTTCAATCTCCAGCAGTGGTCCCAGGATTTCTCCTTCTCAAAAAATCAGAGATCTTTAATCCCCAAGCAGTCAGCAAGGATTTCTCATCTTCAGCAACCAAAGATTCTTTTGAACCCTCAGCATCAGTCAAGGATTTACTTTCTCCGGCAGCAGTCAAAGATTTCATTATCTCCAGTTATCAAGGATTTATTTTCCTCAGCAAGACAGCCACTCAGCTTACATGCCCATCCATTACATTCATATATCATAAACATGGATGAAACACAGTTCATTGCATCATACATATCATACAACATAACTTTGTGTTTTAGCTAACATTTTACCCTTTTCAGGATAAGATTAAAAGACTATCATTAACAATTATTCAGATACAGTATAGATACACCCCAGACACGGAGGTCATTCTATTACTCATTCAGAACTTCAAGTCAAAATACTGTATGGATACACCCCAGACACGGCGGTCATTCTACTACTCATTCAGGCTTCAGCAATCCGATACAAACTAGATACGCTCCAGACACGGCAGCCATTCTATCTCTCATTCAGATTCAGCTATCAACTACAAGTTCAGATACGCTCCAGACACGGATGCCATTCTGGCCCTTACACCAGAAGTTTGATTCTCCCCAGTGCAGTTGCCACGGAAGTCATTCTGTCACTTATTCAGATCCCAATTACAGTCTCAGATACACTCCAGACACGGAAGTCATTCTGCTACTCATACAGATCTCAACTTCAGATACAATACAGATATACTCCAGACATGGCAGTCATTCTGATATTCATTCAAAGTTCAAATACAGTTATAGCTCAGATACGCTCCAGACATGGACGCCATTATTTTGCTCATACAGACTCAGTCTCTAGATATAGTTCAAATGCATTCCAGACACGGATACCATTTTGATTCTCATTCTTCTGACCTACAACATTGCAATTTGTGACCGGTGGGATGAGAACTGGCTGTTTTTGGAATGTTGGTTCACGTTTTGCGTTTGTTTTCGCAAAATGTCGCAGTAAGCAAGAGTCGCCATCGTCTTTTATTTTATCCAACAAGGAAAGGAAAAAAGCACAGAAAAATTCCTTTTTCGAGATGTTTCTCGGGTCCGGGAGGTAGATTATAGAAAGGTAAGGTGTTAGCACCCTTTCTATCCGTGGTTATCCACGGGCTCTTAGGTACTTGCTCAAAGTGTTTTCAAAATTTTCTTTTCTTTGTGTTTGTGGGTTTGAAAGAAGTTTTTGTTTTGAAAGGAGTGTAAGTGCGAAAAGTTTTGTTTTGTTTTAAGAGAGCAAGTACTTAAGAACCATCTACCTACTTGAAAAAGGAATTAATATGTACAAATGTCCTTTAGACAATGCTAGCCCACTATTGATGAGTAGATAGCACCTTCGTTGGAGTTTAAGGGTCAATTCGATTAAGGGACGTCTGGTCACTAAAGCAATGTTAGGATGCCTTAGCGGTAACCCTAATGTCTTAGATCATTTTTCCGAGGCAACCGTTTCGAGGCAACTATGATCTTTGGACAAGAGGGCGACCTCTAAAACTTCCTATACTCAATGACCACGTTCGAAGGCAACCAAGTGAGGTGTACCCTAAGAGTGCGCATGTGCGAGTGTATTGTTTTTCAGTTATTTATCTTTGTACATGTCATGGGTGAGCTATGTTGATTTTAATTTCATACATTGGATCTTGTCATGCATTCCCTATTATCAAACATCTAACAGTTTATAGTTGCGGAAATTAAATTTGCGGAAATTAAATCTAAATTATTACAAGGCGTCGGGTATTTACATCGCCAAAAACAAACCCTTTAATTTAAATTGCGGAAAATAAAAGAAGGCGATAAATAATTAAAGTCCTAATTAAAAGCTATTACATACCGGAAGCAATTACAATATTGGAAAAAATGATACGCGTGCGAGAAAATTAAATCGGCGCATTTTTTAGGGTTTTGACCCTTTTTGAAAAGAAAGCATGTTTTTTTGTTATTTTTTGAATTAAATGGAAATTAAATTAGGTCAAAATTAATTAATTAATTAATTAAAATATTTTTGGGTTTTTGAATATTTAAGGAAATAAAATAAAATGGATTAATATTAATAAAAACCTAATATTCTAAATTGATTTTAATTATTGCAAAAGATGTTAAAAGTTAAACCTAATTAAATGCTAAATTGATTAAATTATATTTATTTACAAAACTAAAGTCAAATTTAATTTTAATAATAAAAAATAATATTTTTTGTGTTTTGATTTTATTAAGAAAAATGTTAATTGGTTAATTTAAATAATAATAATAAATAAACAAAACAAATAAATAAAATGAAATTTAAAAAAAAGAAAGAAATAACCAAATAGGGGGTTTGGGCCCCAAATCTGGAGGTGGATTCAGCAATTGTTGGCCCAATTCAAGCAAGCCCGGATGACTTTTACCATTCCACGCATATGCATTGACCTGAGACCATGATGGACACTCAATCTTAGCCTTTGGATTTGGCCTGGAGGCCATCTGGCCAATATCTGGATGAGGGCGTATGGTGAGCCATAACCCATGAAGCACGTTGGATCTCCTGCAGAAAAAAGGCAAAGCAAATATGGGGGACCTGGGATTCGAACCCAGGTCCCATTGGACTTTGACATAATGCGCTTAACAACTCAACCATCATGCTCATCTGTCATTATACTAGATGAATAATATTATAAGGGAAAAACACATAATATGCTGGAAATTAAAAAACGCGCGAATTTTATTTGAACGGGCCAATGAAGACGAGCCACGTCTTCGTCTTCTTCAACAAGACCTTTTCTTTTTCCTGCGGATTTGAATCCACAAAAAAATCCATGGCTCGATCCCAAAATCGTCCCTAGGCTATGGAAACGAATTTTGAGACCATCACCTTACTCGTTTCCTTCCACTGATTCCATTTAAGTCCATGGTTTGTTCTAATTTTTCCTGAAATAAAAACGCCTAAAACACAAGAACAAAAACCCTAGCTTCGGGTACAGGGTTACAGGCTACAAAAATGAAATCAAATATTGCAGAAACGTTCTAAATAGGCCGATTAACATGATTATGCAAAGATTTTTGGCAAAAGGATGCAAGAATAAGAGATCATGATTCCATGTTCAGGGCCACGTTCAAGAACACTTACAGCGCTATTTAGGAGGTTTCAAGGCTTGATTTTGATTCCAATAGATCCAGAGGATGTCCAGCAAGAGAGTAGTGTGGAGTTTTTGCCTTGGAAACGCCTCTAAGATCGATTTCAGATTCAAGCTTTTCAAGCTTTTTTTCAAGTTTGGTTTTGTGTATTCTGCAGCCTCTTGTCCTATTTTCGTGCCTCTTGCATTGTGTGAGTATAATGGAAGCAATTAAGTTTAATTTTGGGCTTTGAATCCATGTGAATTGATGATTGAAGATTTGATTTTATTCTCCATTAACAAAGCTTCCAAAAGTGTCAAAAATCAATATTTTGTTCATAACATGGCATGATTCGGATTTGATTTGGTCCATGATGATAATTGAAACCTATATCAATCAAAAAGATCACAAGTTATTAATATTTAGATTTTATTTGGATTTAAATTGATTAAAAATGAATTAAATCAATAAAATCAAATAAAATAGAAAAATTAATAAATTGGCACAAGACTGAAGATATGACACGTGTGTGGTGTGACAAGATCAAATCAAGTGGAAAAAAGTGGGCCCATTTGTCAAAATTTAAAGTTTTGGGGATAGTTGACTTTTGGCAATTTTGGAAAAATTCCCAACTTCAACCATGCATAACTTCTTCAATTTTGAACTTTTGAAGGTGTTCTTGGACCTTTTAGAAACCTTGAGATGTCCTCTAGAAAAACCTTTTGGTATCATCTCATTTTGATGCTCCATGCGCAAGTTATAAACTTTGGAAAAAAAGGTGTTTTTGTTGACTTTCAAAAATGACCTATAATTTCCAAATTTGTAACTTCTTGTGAGTGCATTTCTTGATCTTGGGGTGTGAATATGGATTGTAGGAAATTGCATCCTCTTCAAAATGAGCTTTGGATGGGTCATTTCTCATAAAGTATGAGAAAGTTATGCTTGGTCAAAGTTGAGTTGACTTTTCCTACAAAACCCTAATTTAGCAACTTTTGAATCTTGATGAATCTTGAGCAATCCTTGATGAATCATGATCAACCCTTGATAAAATGATGAATTATCCTTCAAAATGAGAATGTTTACAAAAAATCTTGAGGTTTGACTATTTGTAGGTCACAGTTGACTTTTGCCCTAGCACAGTCGATTTTTGGACTTCTTGAGCAATTGATTGACCAAACTTTCTCTGCAAGGCTTGAAATTTGACATGGATGAACTTGAGAACATATTAGTACATTGGGGAGAACTTGAGGTCATTTGGATGTAAGGACCCTGATGTAACACAAAACCCTAATTTAAGATCGATTGCCTTAGGAGATGATTTGACTGTCCAACTCTTGAGCAACCTTGAGCCATTTGACCGTGATCCGAAGGTGGGAGATAATTGAACACTAGAGTGCCCAGAAATTTGCACTCGCATAGTGTAGTATCAACATTGTGATGTTGGGAATGGGCTTACAGATGCCATTTAGAGATTATTGGTAGGAGGATGGGCTTACAGATGCCATATGCAAGAGTGTCGATCGCATGAGAGATTCCTTAGCGAGAATTTGCATACTTGTTATTTATAGAAGATTTCGCTGGAGAAGTCTAACTTTTGTTTGAGATTTAGGAACTTGCCTGTACTTCAACTGAGAGAATGCCTCGGCTGAGTCTTAAGAACCAGTCTATAATTCAATCGGGGGAAACATCTTCATCAAGATCTAGGAACTGTCTAGTATTCAACGTAGTATACCGTTGAGATTGTAGAACTCGTCCACACTTTGACGGAGGAAAACATCAAGATCTAGGAACTGACTAGTGTTCAACATAGTATACTGTTGAGATTATAGCACTCATCCATACTATGACGTAGGGAAACATCTTCATCAAGATCTAGGAACCGTCTGGTCTTCAACAGAGTATACCGTTAAAATTAGAGAACTTGTCCACACTATGACGGAGGAAAACATCAAGATTTAGGAACTGACTAGTGCTCAACGTAGTATACCGTTGAGGTTATAGCACTCGTCCACACTATGACGTAGGGAAACATCTTCATCAAGATCTAGAAACTGTCTGGTCTTCAACGTAGTTGTAGCGGTGAAAATCGGAGATCAAGCTATTAATTAACTTGACTCACAAAAGCAAGAGTCGCCACCGCGCTTTATTATTTCCAAGGGAAAAGGGAAAGGAGCGAAATAAAACCCTAAAATATGCAATGTAAAGTAATATTTAAAAGTAATGAAAATACAATGCGTTTTTAAAAGAGATCGAGAGTTCGGGGGTTGGTTATACAATGGGAAGGTATTAGCACCCAATGCATCTGCGGTACTCCGCAGGAACCTTTTGAAATATCTGTTTTTTGGTTAAAATTGTTTGTTTAGTTAAATGGATATGGATGAGATTTTGAAGATACGACGACCTAGTGTTGAAGTTTTGACTTAAAAGAGGTGTGAGTTTAAAAATTGATTTGTAGGACATTTGTCTTAAGAGTAACAAAACTAAAAAAGTATGAAGGGATTTCACATAATCGTATTAGATACTTGATGACATGAAGTCAACAAATTAATTCTTTCCCTTGGATTTAAAGCCACAGACAGATAAATAAGCTAAGAGTATATCAAACCTTAGGTGAAAATAAATCACAAGCCGACAGAATAAAAAAAAAACCCGATGTAAGATAATACTCCAAGCATCAGATAAAGCGCATCAAGTGAAAATAAATCACATACGAGAGGAGCGTGTCAGGAAAGGAATCAGATAAAGCGCAAAGGGCGATGGATAAAGCTCACGGTATCAGATAAGAATCCCTGCATCACAAGAGATATACTGACAAATCTAACAGCACGAGAAACTTATGTGCGTCCGCATAATTTTCAGAAGTTAGTTGGAATTAAAAATAAAATCACAACACGATGAAAATAATATTTTCAAAACCTGGATTTATTTACAAGTGAAGTGAATAAAATATACAATCAAAATTTATGTACAAATATATATTTACAGTACCAAATATTAAATCAAGATAGTAAGGTAAAAAGGGAATAAAGAAAAAGTATAAATGCGCTATGCGAGAATGAACGCTTGAAACAATTCTCGGAAATCTTCACAATAAACAAACTTGTTAGTAGCATAAGCGGTACAAAAATGAAAGTGAATGAAATTGCAACAATTAAAATCTATGTTGGAAATCACAAATTAAAGAATTGAAATGAAATTGTATGAATGGACATGAATATTTACACAAATAAGAACCAAGATGAATTGAATCAAAAGTCACAAATTTAACACAAAACAACACACATTTAAACAAACTATCAAGAAGAGGAAAGTTCACAAGAAATAATTCTAAACAAAAATTATTAAAAAATAAACACTACAAAAATTAAAACAAAGAAAGATTAACTATTAATTTGAAGTTATTTTTTTATTTTAAAAATGGTTATCTAATCAAAATTTTACCAAAAAATCTATGAAACTACTTGATTGATATTGTTTTTTTTCTTTCAAAAACAAAACAAAACAGTAAAATAAACATTAATAAAACAAATATAAATTTAGAATTATAAAACAAACAAAAGAGTCTAAAAGAAAATAAGGATGAAATAAAATAATAAAAAAAGAAAGAGATAACAATTTTCTCTATGTGACAGTAACCAAGTTTTTCACTACCACCACTTCATGTTCTTCATTATATTCTTAAAGTTTTAAATTCAATATCAAGATTCCAATTAGAATAAATAATCATAATCATGTCATTATTCAAATTAGCAATCTAGAACTAACATTACCAATTCAATAATCATAAACAAAATAATTTAATCAAAAACAAAACAAACATATCATCTAAAATTGAATTTAGCAGCACAACAACATCCTCTCATTATTCAAACCAAACAAGTTGTTAACCACTTCAAATTGCAGAGAAAAAAAAAGAGAAGAAAGTACGGAACCGTTTGCGGAATGTCAAAGTTGTTGATGGCGGATTGGAGAAGGAGAGCGGAAGTTGGGGATGACTGAGTGAGTTGTTGGTTGGGTGGCGATGACAGTAGGTAGCGGAAATTGGACAGAGGTAGGGTGATTTATGGAATGGAGTTTGGTGTTGGTTTAATGAAAAGGGGTTTGGGATGGTGAGTACGTTGAGAAAGGGGGAGTGATAGAAGATTGAGTTTGTGAGAGGAAGGTGAGTGAAGGTAATAGATGAAGAAGGGATAACAAGGGGTAGAGAAAAGGAAGAGAGAGTTTACTGTGTTGGTTTTTGGTTTTGTGAGTAAAAGAGAGAAGAGGGAGTTTACTACTACTGCTAATTGTTTTTTTGTTTTTTTGTTGTGTCCTGTACAAAGAAAGAGTAAGTAGTATTATATAGACAAGTGAAAATGGAAAACAAGGATTTCAGTTTCAATCGTATCCGTCCAAAATTATTTCAATTGTATCAATCCATAACTTCTGTTAACAACCAATAGAAATCAAGTATAGTATATTTAGTATTTTTTATGACAAAAACGCCCTTAAATGATAAAAATAAAAAACTGAAAGTATTAAAATTAACTCAATTTAAAATAATTTTTTTGAATTTTTCTGAATAAAAAATAAAGACCAAAAATGACTGAAAATGATAAAAAAACGAACGAAAATTTATCCGAAAAAATAAAATGAACATATTAAAATAAACTACATGTCACAAAGATTAAATAAAAAATATTCAAAAAGTCAAAATCAAAATAAAAATGAGAATAAAAATATCAGGCTGGACAGACGTTTACGGTTAAAAATGAGACTTCAAACTGCACCGGGAAAATAAAGCGAGCATACCGTCATAAACTACGTGAAACGCATATTCATAAAATGATCGGTAAAAGGTTAAAACTTGAAATATTTTTCTCGCTATTTTTTCGCACAATATCGAATCGCTTTTAACAGTTTGTCTATAAAACCAAAATATTTTTATTATCGACATATAAACAACTTGTAGCAATGCAAGAAACGAGTAAAGAGATAAAAATGCATGAAGTGAAATGTCAGGTATTTTTTAACTAAAAGACGATGCAAACTTTGATTTAAGCTGACTTTTTCTAGTCAACTTAAATACGACTAATGATGAAAAATGTGATGAATGAAGATATTTACTAATGATCGTGACCAAATAACAAAATATGATATGAAAGTGCGACTAAAACATATTAGGGGCGAAATTTAGGGTGCAACGGTTTTGCCTTGATGAATCAGTCTTCGAGAATCCACAATCAACCGTACTTCTGGCTTGGGAGACTCAAAACCTTAATTGAGGCGCGACACCTGATGCTCTTGATTCAGACCTGTCTCTGCACATGAAACAAAAGAAAACATGAACATACACCTTTGTATGCGATTAGAAATTAGTGATACATGTTCAAAACACTTGACAATCTTCACATAGTCAAAGCTCGAAGGTGAGAGGTTAAAACCGACCGTATTTAGTGACCTTGACTTTTGTATAAAAAATGCAAAAATGCAAGTGGGATCTTAGGTCAAAAATTGGGGTATGACAGTTGCCCCTATTTAAGTTTCTTCTATCTGACGAGATTGAAGGGACTTAAATATAGAATACACAATTTTTGGCCTTAAGATACCGCAATTATGTTTATGATATGATATGAATGTGATGTTTTGAATTTTATGGGGAATGGCGCCATATGAGACAAACTATGCTGGAGAAACCAAGCATATTATAGTAATCCTACAGGGGAACATATTATAACACCACTGGGGAAACAAAGTCATAGACTTCAAATGAGAGACTCTTGAATGATTTACATCAGTATTGAGACTGGAAAAGGTAATGATTTACATCAGTACTGTGACTGGAAAAGCATATGATTGACATCAGTACTGTGACTGGAAAAGGAAATGATGGACATCAATACTGAGACTGGAAAATGATTGACATCAACACTGTGGCTGGAGATAAACATCTCTGATTTCTGAATTTTACCAAGAACGGTAACACATTTCTTCTTTAACCAAGATATCGCCTGAAAAGGATAAAATAAACAAACTTCCCCACGGGACTTTTCCGAAGGGATGCCATTTGCTGAGTAGACATTATTGTTGGGGATACACAAGCTGCTCAAATAAAGAGGCCTCCACTTGCTTCCTTTCAAAGGTGTCAATAACATACAAGCTACTCATGAAGAGACCGCCACTTGCTGTCTTCAAAGAATATTAAAGCACACAAGCTGCTCATGAAGAGTCCGCCACTTGTTGCCAAAAACCCACAAGCTGCTCATAAAGAAGCTGCCACTTGCTGTCTTCAAAGAATATCAAAGCACACAAGCTGCTCATGAAGAAGTTGCCACTTGTTGCCAATAACCCACAAGCTGCTCATAAAGAAGCTGCCACTTGCCGTTTTCAAAAAGTGTTGATAACATACAAGTTGTCCATGAAGAGACTGCCGCTTGCTGTTTTTAAAAAGTGCTGATAACATACAAGTTGTCCATGAAGAGACTGCCGCTTGCTGTTTTTAAAAGGTAACAATAACATACAAGTTGCTCATGAAGAGACCGCCGCTTGCCATTTTTCAAAGATAACAATAACACACAAGTTGCTCATGAAGAGACCGCCGCTTGCTGTTTTTTCAAAGGTAACAATAACATACAAGTTGCTCATGAAGAGACCGCCACTTGATGTTTTCAAAGGTGACAATAACATACAAGTTGCTCATGAAGAGACCGCCGCTTGCTGTTTTCTCTAAGGTATCAATAACATACAAGTTGCTCATGAATAGACCGTCACTTGATGTTTTCAAAGGTGACAATAACATACAAGTTGCTCATGAAGAGACCGCCGCTTGCTGTTTTCTCTAAGGTATCAATAACATACAAGTTTCTCATGAAGAGACCGCCACTTGATGTTTTCAAAGGTGATAATAACATACAAGTTGCTCATGAAGAGACCGCCGCTTGCTATTTTTTCAAAGGTATCAACAATATATCAAGAAGATATTGCTGGAGGTGAGAATCAATAATTTCATCGGGGATGTACAAACTGCTCATGAAGAGACCGCCATTTGTCATAACATAAAGAAATTCAGAAATAATCAAACTGCTCAAATAAAGAGTCAGTCGCTTGTTGTCACGTCGATATTCCAGAAGAATGTTATGATAACACTACTAGGGAATAAAGTTCATCTTCAATGGGGAACTATGAATAAATCCTTCCTGAGGAGACCAAGTATTTACATACGCAAGATCAATGCACTCTCCATCTAGGTTTCACAGCCTAGAGAGATCCACAGGGCATCATTCACAAGAGACAAAGCTCAATCTAGGAATAAACTGGAGAGAAAACAATCAAACAAGACTTCACCCAATGAGGAAACAACTCAAATGAGGATTTATCCTATCCAGAGATGGAAAAGGAAAGCTGAAGCAAGATTCTTCCACGAGAGTTAACTCAGTGGGGAATTAGAAAAGAGGCGCACTTTCTGCTTAAGTTGACACTCTATTTGGAAAGATCAAATACGCTATTTGAATAGACATAACCAAGGTATACGAACTCAAAGACATCAACAAATACAAATGTGCACGCATGATGCAAGTGTGAATGAATAAATGAATCTCATGTATATGTTTGACAAAACAGATAAAAGAGATAAGTTGGAGATGATAAGACCTCACAGTAGAACTAGATACTCGGCTAACCTCAATAAGATGGGAACATTACTAGAGATAGAACAAAAGCCATCATTGAAGCGAAGTCCTTTTACAAGGATTAAATCTCTTTGGAGAGGAAGATATATATTTTCGGTAGAAAACCCCAAAGTCCAATCTTCTAATGTCAATAATTCGTTGAAAGGATAAAAACACGAATAATGCTTCAGCTGGAAAAAAGTCTTGCTTAGCTGGAGATACTGGGAAAACCACCCTTTGATGATGTGTGCAAAACATATCACACATCTTGACAAATATGGATTTCCCCTGGGACTAATTTTGGATGCCCCAAGTTTATTGCTGATAAGCTGCGTGATGCACGACAATTCTTGCAAATAACTTCACTTCTAAAATGCCCCAAGCTATATGGATGATGAAGAGAAATCGTCTCAAGAGGATTTTACAAAAGACCTGGCATCCACCATGCTCTGGTATCTTCAAACTCTTAGAGAGATTCATCGAATCTCGACGTGATTGCCCCGAATTGACTGTAGTTGGCACAACAAAGTCTTCAAATTTTGCCCCAACAGGGTAAACAAGTTGGAGAAGCATTAACTGGGAGAAGCAACATGTCTGTGCTTAAGGTCTTCATGTGGCATGCCTCTGGATATGATTTTTTTGAAATGATTCGCCAATTGCTCAATATAGTTTCAGGCCTTAAAAGAATAAACTCATCGCTAGTGCTTATATGTGAGCTTCCTTGATACCAAACAAATGTTTTGCAGTTAGAAAAAGTTTATTATGAGAATGAAAATTCTAATGCAACAGTTATGTAAGTCTTGAAGATTCTGAAAAGATATCCCACAAATTTTGCGAGTTAGAGCACCATTAATTTTTGTATAGCAAAAGCATATGATACCAACATAACTATTTAACAAACATTCATGGGAGTCAGGAACACCATCTCATTGAAGTATGCTTTCAAAATAACCTTGCTTCAATTAGGACTTTTGAAGGTTGTAACGTGGTCTGGTTCACGGTTTTTTAGAAAAAAGGTTTTTAAGGCTCAAAATTTATAAGTGCCCGCCCATTCTTCATGATGTTCTTCAGTCCTATGTTCAGTTAATTCAATATGAGTGTTCATCTCTAAAAAGGATTTTGTGACGATTAAGGAAACGACGAGGCTTTCGGAGTAGAAACCACCCTCATGTCTTCGTGTTTGTAGTCACCAATTTGTTCTTTGCTGAGGAATTTTCTTTGTACTCCTTTCTTTGCAATTTTTATTTTCCCTAACTTTTGCCTGAACTAATTCTTTTGAATTGATAGTCCAGCGAGATGCCTTAGTTTTTGCCTAAGTCGTAAGTTTTCATGTTTTTGACTTAGCAGGCTTTTTCTTTTTCTTTATTTTTGACTTTTTGAACAAAATGTGTGACATTAGCTTGTCTTTACTGGTTGAGAGGATTGTGACTGCCTCGTTTCTTGATGAATGAGGGATAACATTGTGGTTCCACATCTTCTGGCTTCATTATACATGAGGGATGGCCCTCGCAGTTTCTCTTCAGAAATATCTTCCTTATGAATTTTGAACACTCAATCGGATTAACTGAAAACTACCCTGCCCCAGGTTAAAATTCAAGGTTTTTTCGTATAGAAAAGAAACTCCTACTTCAAGGCTCAAAAGAGGTTAGCAAGGGATTATCTTCCTTATATCTCCAGTGTTTAGGGATTTGAAACAATGCCTGTACATCATCAGCAAGATTTTATCCAAAAGCATGCACCCAGAGATTTTGTGTTCTTTAGATCATCATCCTCCCTTCAATCTCTGCCTAGGCAAGAGAATGGGCAACAAGTTGGTATCATAATGCAAAAAGAAATTTAAAATTTGAAAACAAATATGAGTGAAACAAATGAATTTCTTCAAGACAAACATACTCATTGTATTAAGATAATCATTCAGATGCAAACAAGTTCTTACATGCAAACAATGTTTTGATAAACAAGAAAAATTACAAAAAGCATGAATAAGTTAATAATCTAGGAAGGCTTTCCATCTGGACTTGAATTACCGAAAACATCATTCAAAACTCAAAGTGACCATCAATCGTGTTTACTCTTCGGCACGTGCTTGATTTGAACTTCAAAACCAACTTCCTTGAATGACAATCAGTGAATACTTTTATCATCGCTTCCTCCTTCTTAGAAGGATTGACTTGGGCAGCAACCAAAATTTCAACCAAAACAGTTGAGTGATCCATACCAGCTTTCAAAATAGTCATCTCTCTACGGAGTTCAGAAACCTCTTGCTTGATATTCTCCATTGTTCTCTTAGCGCGAGTGTTGTACTGGTGAGACCAAAGGAAAAATAAGACTCGGAAAAAGACCTTTGAAAGTGAAACAAAAAATGTAGAATGATGTATGATATGCAAAAGAGAGTTTTTATTTGATTTTCAAGGAACTCAAGATATTAAGTTGTAAACATCAAAGTATGAATATAGAAGATGAATTTTAAATTGGCTCCAAACATTGATCAAGTTATCATCAAGATCAATCATCCATTTTGGTGGATTAGGATTTTCGCCCTATCAACACCCAAGATCCATTGAGCGTGACGAAACTTGTGATGTTTACAAAGAAAGACCTCCAAATTCCTTCAAAGTCAAGTGAAAAGGGTTTTATGGATGCATGAATGCATGTCTATGCAACAACCACAAGCAAGGTCACAAATAAAGTCGAAAGGTTCAACGTCACGAGCATGGAGTCAAGGTAAGGAACACGCCCAAGGTATGTACTAACGGTTTAATCACACCTGTAGAACAAGGTTCTAAGAGTTCCCGGAGTCTACATTCCTCCTTCGGATATTACCAACGTCTTGATTACTCAATAATCAGCAATATTCTCAAGAGAAACTCATCCGAGCGTAGCATCGCGTAACAATTACTTCCGGATTACTCCGTTATAATCTCCGCGCTACACCTAAAAGGCCAAGATGGGTTGGGGTTCTACGGTTCCCAGCTTCTTTGGCTCCCAGGTCGAAAATAATAATGTCTTCCTGATTACTCGGTAACAAATATTACGTTCAAAAGGGCCTTCCACTGAGTGGGGGATCTCATGCCTCCTTCTTCGGGATTACTCCCTCAAAGTTAACATGACTATACCGCCCGTCCTATTCCTAAGTGTAACTTAGTCCGGGTATAGGACTTGTCCTTTGTAAATATTATCAACACCCAAATAATCATAATAAATACATATAATCAAACAATCAAATAATGATAAAACAGATAAAACAAATTAGGCTTAACCCACTTAGGGATGGACCAGCAAGAGGTCAATCTTTCCCCAGCAGAGTCGCCAATTCTGTAGCGGTGAAAATCGGAGATCAAGCTATTAATTAACTTGACTCACAAAAGCAAGAGTCGCCATAGCGCTTTATTATTTCCAAGGGAAAAGGGAAAAGAGAGAAATAAAACCCTAAAATATGCAATGTAAAGTAATATTTAAAAGTAATGAAAATACAATGCGTTTTTAAAAGAGATCGAGAGTTCGGGGGTTGGTTATACAATGGGAAGGTATTAGCACCCAATGCATCTGCGGTACTCCGCAGGAACCTTTTGAAATATCTGTTTTTTGGTTAAAATTGTTTGTTTAGTTAAATGGATATGGATGAGATTTTGAAGATACGACGACCTAGTGTTGAAGTTTTGACTTAAAAGAGGTGTGAGTTTAAAAATTGATTTGTAGGACATTTGTCTTAAGAGTAACAAAACTAAAAAAGTATGAAGGGATTTCACATAATCGTATTAGATACTTGATGACATGAAGTCAACAAATTAATTCTTTCCCTTGGATTTAAAGCCACAGACAGATAAATAAGCTAAGAGTATATCAAACCTTAGGTGAAAATAAATCACAAGCCGACAGAATCAAAAAAAAACCCGATGTAAGATAATACTCCAAGCATCAGATAAAGCGCATCAAGTGAAAATAAATCACATACGAGAGGAGCGTGTCAGGAAAGGAATCAGATAAAGCGCAAAGGGCGATGGATAAAGCTCATGGTATCAGATAAGAATCCCTGCATCACAAGAGATATACTGACAAATCTAACAGCACGAGAAACTTATGTGCATCCGCATAATTTTCAGAAGTTAGTTGGAATTAAAAATAAAATCACAACACGATGAAAATAATATTTTCAAAACCTGGATTTATTTACAAGTGAAGTGAATAAAATATACAATCAAAATTTATGTACAAATATATATTTACAGTACCAAATATTAAATCAAGATAGTAAGGTAAAAAGGGAATAAAGAAAAAGTATAAATGCGCTATGCGAGAATGAACGCTTGAAACAATTCTCGGAAATCTTCACAATAAACAAACTTGTTAGTAGCATAAGCGGTACAGAAATGAAAGTGAATGAAATTGCAACAATTAAAATCTATGTTGGAAATCAAAAATTAAAGAATTGAAATGAAATTGTATGAATGGACATGAATATTTACACAAATAAGAACCAAGATGAATTGAATCAAAAGTCACAAATTTAACACAAAACAACACACATTTAAACAAACTATCAAGAAGAGGAAAGTTCACAAGAAATAATTCTAAACAAAAATTATTAAAAAATAAACACTACAAAAATTAAAACAAAGAAAGATTAACTATTAATTTGAAGTTATTTTTTTATTTTAAAAATGGTTATCTAATCAAAATTTTACCAAAAAATCTATGAAACTACTTGATTGATATTGTTTTTTTTCTTTCAAAAACTAAACAAAACAGTAAAATAAACATTAATAAAACAAATATAAATTTAGAATTATAAAACAAACAAAAGAGTCTAAAAGAAAATAAGGATGAAATAAAATAATAAAAAAAAACTTAAAATAAAAAAAGAAAGAGATAACAATTTTCTCTATGTGATAGTAACCAAGTTTTTCACTACCACCACTTCATGTTCTTCATTATATTCCTAAAGTTTTAAATTCAATATCAAGATTCCAATTAGAATCAATAATCATCAACATGTCATTATTCAAATTAGCAACCTAGAACTAACATTACCAATTCAATAATCATAAACAAAATAATTTAATCAAAAACAAAACAAACATATCATCTAAAATTGAATTTAGCAGCACAACAACATACTCTCATTATTCAAACCAAACAAGTTGTTAACCACTTCAAATTGCAGAGAGAAAAAAAAGAGAAGAAAGTACAGAATCGTTTGCGGAATGTCAAAGTTGTTGATGGCGGATTGGAGAAGGAGAGCGGAAGTTGAGGATGACTGAGTAAGTTATTGGTTGGGTGGCGATGACAGTAGGTAGCAGAAATTGGACAGAGGTAGGGTGATTTATGGAATGGAGTTTGGTGTTGGTTTGATGAAAAGGGGTTTAGGATGGTGAGTACGTTGAGAAAGAGGGAGTGATAGAAGATTGAGTTTGTGAGAGGAAGGTGAGTGAAGGTAATAGATGAAGAAGGGATAACAAGGGGTAGAGAAAAGGAAGAGAGAGTTTACTGTGTTGGTTTTTGGTTTTGTGAGTAAAAGAGAGAAGAGGGAGTTTACTACTACTGCTAATTGTTTTTTTGTTTTTTTGTTGTGTCCTGTACAAAGAAAGAGTAAGTAGTATTATATAGACAAGTGAAAATGGAAAACAAGGATTTCAGTTTCAATCGTATCCGTCCAAAATTATTTCAATTGTATCAATCCATAACTTCTGTTAACAACCAATAGAAATCAAGTATAGTATATTTAGTATTTTTTATGACAAAAACGCCCTTAAATAATAAAAATAAAAAACTAAAAGTATTAAAATTAACTCAATTTAAAATAATTTTTTTGAATTTTTCTGAATAAAAAATAAAGACCAAAAATGACTGAAAATAATAAAAAAACGAACGAAAATTTATCCGAAAAAATAAAATGAACATATTAAAATAAACTACGTGTCACAAAGATTAAATAAAAAATATTCAAAAAGTCAAAATCAAAATAAAAATGAGAATAAAAATATCAGGCTGGACAGACGTTTACGGTTAAAAATGAGACTTCAAACTGCACCGGAAAAATAAAGCGAGCACACCGTTATAAACTACGTGAAACGCATATTCATAAAATGATCGGTAAAAGGTTAAAACTTGAAATATTTTTCTCGCTATTTTTTCGCACAATATCGAATCGCTTTTAACAGTTTGTCTATAAAACCAAAATATTTTTATTATCGACATATAAACAACTTGTAGCAATGCAAGAAACGAGTAAAGAGATAAAAATGTATGAAGTGAAATGTCAGGTATTTTTTAACTAAAAGACGATGCAAACTTTGATTTAAACTGACTTTTTCTGGTCAACTTAAATACGACTAATGATGCAAAATGTGATGAATGAAGATATTTACTAATGATCGTGACCAAATAACAAAATATGATATGAAAGTGTGACTAAAACATATTAGGGGCGAAATTTAGGGTGCAACGATTTTGCCTTGATGAATCAGTCTTCGAGAATCCACAATCAACCGTACTTCTGGCTTGGGAGACTCAAAACCTTAATTGAGGCGCGAAACCTGATGCTCTTGATTCAGACCTGTCTCTGCACATGAAACAAAAGAAAACCGACTGTGCAAAACCTAGACCATATGACGGACCTAAACAAGGATCCTGATGGACTATGGTATTCGATGGGGCTTCCAACGCCTTAGGTAACGGAATTGGTGTTATGATCATCCCTCCTGAAGGTTGTCACACTCCTTTTACCACCAGACTATGCTTCGATTGTACAAATAATATGGTTGAGTACGAAGCATGCATCTTATGTCTAAGGGCTGCTATTGACTTAAAGATCAAGCATTTGGATGTATTTGGAGATTCCGCTTTAGTGATCAGCCAAGTAAAAGGAGATTGGGACACTAAACACCCTAATCTTATCCCTTACAAGGAGTTTGTGCTATCCTTAATTCCCTACTTCAAAGAAATCACGTTTGAGCACTTCCCTAGAGAAGAAAACCAGTTGGCTGATGCTCTGGCAACCATGTCCTCAATGTTCAAAGTCAGATGGGACAACGAAGCCCCTATGATTACAATTGAAAGATTTGATGAACCTGCACATTGCTACGAGCTTGACACCGATGCAGAAAAGCCGTGGTACCATGAGGTAATGAGATATCTTGAAGCGCAAGAGTATCCAGAGGGAGCATCTATAAATGATAGAAAGTTCTTACGAAGATTTGCTGCCAAATTCTTCCTAAGTAATGGGATATTGTACAAGCGCAACCATGATTCGACTCTACTTCGATGTGTGGATAAGAGGGAGGCATAGGAAATCATGGAAGACATGCATGATGTCCTTTTTGGTACCCACTCAAGTGGACATACAATGGCTAAGAAAATCTTAAGAGTTGGCTACTATTGGTCAACGATGGAGACCGATTGCCATCAACATTCAAGAAATTGCCACAAATGCCAAATTTACGCTGACAAGGTCCATGTACCTCCAATCCCTCTGAATGTCATGTCCACTCCGTGGCCATTTGCAATGTGGGGTATTGACATGATCGGAGAGATCAAGCCCACAGCTTCCAACGGGCACCGCTTCATTCTTGTTGCTATCGACTATTTCACCAAATGGGTCGAAGCCGCCTCATTTCCCTCAGTTACCAAGAACGTGGTAGCCAGATTCATCAGACACAATCTTATCTGTCATTATGGTATCCCCGAAAGGATCATCACCGACAATGGGACTAACCTCAACAATGCCATGATCATGGAATTGTGCACTCAATTTAAGATCAAGCATCACAATTCTTCTCCGTATAGACCGAAAATGAATGGCGCAGTTGAAGCAGCCAACAAAAATATCAAGAAGATTGTGCAGAAAATGGTAGTGACCTATAAAGATTGGCATGAGATGCTACCATTTGCTCTACATGGTTACCGTACTTCATCTAGAACATCAACTGGGGCAACTCCCTTCTCTCTAGTCTATGGCATGGAAGCCGTTTTGCCAGTGGAAGTTCAAATCCCCTCGCTGAGGGTTATGATTGAGGCAGGCCTAAGTAAAGACGAATGGATTCAAACGAGATTGGATCAGCTGAACTTGATCGATGAAAAACTATTAGCTGTTATCTGCCATGGTCAGACGTATCAAAAATGGATGATCGAAGCTTTCAACAAAAAGGTCAAGCCTCGAGTATATCAAGTTGGTGACCTGGTGATAAAACGCATCATTTTACCACAAGGTGACCCCAGAGGAAAATGGACTCCCACCTATGAAGGGTTGTTTGTTGTCAAGACAGTTTTCTCTGGCGGTGCCATGATACTAACCACCATGGATGGTGAAGATTTCCCACATCCTATAAATGCAGACATAGTTAAAAAATACTATGCATAAGAGACCCGTTAGGTTGACACACCTAAGCAGAAAGGGGCATCCCGGCAAACCAAAAGGTTTGGGAAAAAATTAGGAATATATACAAAATATTATACGCCCGACAAGTTGAAAACCCGAAAGGGAGACTTGGGCAAAAAAGGGTATCCTGGTGGACCGAAAACCCGAAAGGGCGGTTCGGGCAAAAATTAAGGATTAAAAGCGTATGACTATGTCCCGTGAAATCAACATGGTCAATACTATCACCAAGGTCCAAGTTCAAATGGTCCAGGATCAATCTAATCAACTTCGATCAATGGCAAGGGATGTTCAAAGACATTGGGGCAATAGTAGAGCTGAAAGGCAATGAGATCATTTCACATGGCTATTTGTTTTTCATTCTCAATTTTGTTTTCTTTTCGGCGATTTCTTCTTACTAGGATTTCTGTCTCTACGTACAAAAACGCCTATTCATGGGCAAAATATCATTACAAATACACTTTGAAGTGCAAAATTGTCTATCTCTGTTTTGAATGCAAATTTGTCCAATGACTGAAATTGAATGAACATATGCATATGAACATAATTAAAGCTATTTGGCACATGTGTCCTGCCAAGAATCAACCTCAACAAGGCATCAGTGCACAACAACAGTAAGCATCCCTTTAATGAATATGAAATAGCCCCACAGAGTTATCTCACCATCATTATCCTCACCAGGGTGTTGGCAATAAACCTTTCCCCAACGGAGTTGCCCATAAAATATCCTTGCACGGGATGATCCTTGGCCAGAGTCTTAATCTCTTGACAGCTTTTTTTCCCAGCTAAAGCCTAGGAGATCTCTTCCTAAAGGGAATCCACTTCCTTAGCAGATTTTATTCCCCACAGAGTTATCTCATCATCATTATCCCTATAGGGACAACCCCAATGGAACCTTTCCCTAGCGGAGTTTCCTACCAAAAATTTCTTCATATAGGATAAACCCCAGTCAGAGTCTCAATCTCTTGGCAACTTTCTCTAGCTAAGTCAATTTCTACAAAATTGAAACCTAGGGGTCTCTTTCTAAAGGAAATTCATCTCCTCAGTAGAGCTTATTTCCCTAACAGAGTTATTTCCCCGGGCCAAGTGCAAATTCCTCAATGTACAAGACACCCCAATTTCCCCAGTCGAGTAAGCACTCCCCAAATGAGTCCAAAATTGCCCCGCTGAGCCCATCATCCCCAGATAATCCCAACATTCCCAGTGGAGTATATCTTCCAATCGGGTTTTTTTTATCCCCAGTAGAGTATATCTTCCAACCAAGATTTTATTCTCCAAGCTGAGTCCATCCTCCCCGGCTGAATAAACACTCCCCACTGAGTCCATCTTCCCCAGTGGAGTATATCTTCCAACCAAGATTCTATTCCCCAGCGGAGTACAAATCCCTCAACGGAACCCAAATTCCCCATTTGAGTCTGAATCGCCCAGTTGAGTATATTCTCCCCAAGCTAAGTCTGCCTTGCCTGACTGAGTCTATACTCTCTAGTTAGAATTTCCCCTTCAAATGATTGTAAATCATAGGGCCACAACCCCTAATCCCTAGTAAAGTCTTCAACAAAGCCTTTATTGTTACCAAGAAATGCTATGAAGCCTGGATCCGACCAGATATTAGCACAATTTTCAAGTTATACTGAAGCCTGGACCCGACCAGATAACAGTTTGACTTCTTCAATTTCTGAAGCCTGGACCCGACCAGATAACAGTTTGATTTCTTCAATTACTGAAGCCTGGACCCGACCAGATAACAATTTGACTTCTTGAGTTACTGAAGCCTGGATCCGACCAGATAACAGTTGATCTCATTTCTCAAAAAGCTATGAAACCTGGACACGACCAGCCCAACTCTTCAAAGATATAGAAGAACCTAAACTTAATCCAACCAAGGTTTTAACAACTTGTTCCCAATAGAGTTTCCTCTTTATTCCCCTACAAAGGACTGAGAAACCTGGATCCGACCAGATATCATTTCTCATTTCCATATTTTCAAGAAAGTCATTGCGAAGCCTGGATCCGACCAGATAGCAATCATCCTCAGGGATTCGTTGTGAAGCCTGGACCCGACCAGATAACAAATAAATCCCCAAGCAGTTCATTATGAAGCCTGGACCCGACCAGATAACAATTAACTTCATCAAAAATCTGCAAAGCCTGGACCCGACCAGATAACAGTTTTCAAGCAGTTCATTGTGAAGCCTGGACCCGACCAGATAACAATTAACTTCATCAGAAATCTGCAAATCCTGGACCCGACCAGATAACAGTTTTCGAACGGTATATTGTGAAGTCTGGACCCGACCAGATAACAATTAACCATGATCCCCAGAAAGACACTATGAAACCTGGATTCGACCAGATAATAGTACAACTTTCCAAAAGACCATAAAGCCCGGACCCAACCAGATAAAAGTCTTCAAGAAGTTTAGTGAAGCCTGGATCCGACCAAATAACAGTTAATTCACCCTTACCTCTAACAAGTTACTGTGAAGCCTGGATCCGACCAGATAACAGTTAACCTCCACATCCCCAGTAAGTTGCCATAAAACCTGGACCCGACCAGATAGCAACCGACTACTTCATCCTCAGCAACTGTGAAGCCTGGATCCGACCAGATAACAGTTGATCTTTGAGTGATGTTCCCCAGCAAAAGCATCTCTTCAAAAGAATTTGAAGATATGCATATTCTTCATTTCCAACAGGAAATCAAGGATTCAACCTCCGAAGATTTCCTCAGCAGTAGTCAGGGATTTATTTTCTCGGACAAAAACACACATTTCAAATTCATACATCATAGCATGTACATAACAATTCATTTAGCATGATACCACATCTGGTAAGCATCATGCAAGCATCTGCATTTTTCTAACCCCCTTTCTCACAAGTAAAACAGCAAGTCTAGTATGGATCAACATGAGATTTGTGCTGATACTTCTTCCAGAGTTTACCAACATTCCTCCAAATGGCATTGTTGTACCCCAAAATTTTCCCTCCCATTTCATCAACATTTCTCATCACAAGACTCTTGGAACTCAAGATCAAGCTAGGGTTTGCTCTACTCAAGACACCTCCTTGCACTGTTGACCTAAATTAGGGTTTGAGTTTGCACAGGGATGTTTTGACCCACAATGCCCAAAGTTACTTTCATACTTCATGTTGGACTCACAAGTTTGTCCATACCAAGTTTCAAGCCTTGATTCAAATTTTTGACCAGTCAATTGGATAGTTGACCTAGAAATCAGTTGTATTAGGGAAAAAGTCAATTGTGGCCAATTGAAAGTCGAACCTCATGAATTTTGACCCACATCAACATTATGAAATCATATGAACCATTTGATCAAGCTTGGATCACAATTTCATAAGAAATTTGATCAGATCACCAAAAGGGCAAAATGGTCATTTTTAGGGTTTTGACTATGCAAAGGCAATTTTTGACTGTTTGACCTAGCCAATGGCAAATCAAGCCCAACCATGGACTCAAGGACTCAATGACATCATCTTGACCCATTCAACAAGTTCAAAAGATCTCAAATGCATAGGATTGACAGATGAATTTTTCAGTCAACTGATCAAAATTTGATTGTACACTCAAAAGTCAAACTTTGACTTTTTGGTCAAAATCAAGTGCCAAGGGTCATTTTTCATCAAGACGTGTCAAATTATGAAACGTTTTCATCAAGAAACCCAAAATTACAAATTAGGGTTTAAAATGGAAAAATTTCATAACTTAGAAATTTTCTAAGTTATAAAATTCTCTTAATTTTTCCTAACTTTGCCCCACATTTTCACCAAGATGCAAGTGGATTCAAACAAAACTTACAACATGAGAGTTGTAGTCCATCATAAAGTCTACAACTTTGATTCACAAAGTTTTCTCAAAAGAAGCTTGGATCTCAAGTTATGATTTTTGGAACAAGGGTACCTAAAACTTTTAACTTAGAGAAATTTTGCCCTAGTTTAGGCAGGATTTTGACCCATCTTCTTGGCCATTTTTCACATAGTTCCACTTGGAGTATTAAGTTTCATTTCAAAGATGGATTATAGTACATGTTGCACGCTTTCCAAATTGTACAAGAACTCCTCAAACACGTTTGTGGTTAGGGAGAATCGAATGCTTGAAGTTGGCAAAAACTCACTTTGTAACCATGGCCAATACATGTTCATACCACTTGCCAAATCTGACCAAACTAGCTTAGTACATAATTACAGGCCTCTAAACCAATTTACACTCAAACATTGAATGAAAATACATTGGACATTGGCATTGTTTTGATCAAGAGGGCATTGTACAATGAACATTTCCATTTTGAGCATAAAGGTCACACTTCCATTTTCATAAAGGCCACTTTATGTCAAATTGCATTTTCTTGAGCCTTGGACTTTTTTCCTTGCAGCAAACAAGTTCCCTAATCTCAGGCATAGTACACCAACTTGAGCATGCTTGTAACTAGCCTGTACAGGCCATAGCTTGGTCACTTCACATATTTGCTTTCAAAACAAGTCAAATGGCCAAAAGCTCATAACACACACATCTGATATATTGAACTCAAGCAAAGTTTTCAAACAAGTTTCTCATATCCTTGTAAGCCAGAAACACGAGTCTTTGACCTCTCTAACCCCCTTGTGCACAAAATCACCATTTCTGTCCAAAACAGGGCCAGTTCTGCAAATCACAAGCCACAATCAAATCCCCTCGTGCGTTTTGTCTAAAATCACTTCAAACACATTCTAAACAATATACCTAAGTTATCCAGACCATTCACAAGTTGTTGTAACTCCATTTACACACATCACCATTTTTGTTTGGAAGCTTTGCAGGTTGAGTTCTGTAGCACGATTCAAGCCACTTCAAAACAAACTAAGCATTGGGAAAGGTTCAGAGGAAATCAAGCAAGCTCAAAAGAACCTCAGGCCCCATTGAAAGTTGCTGCATTGTCCAGCTCGAACTCAACTGAAACAGGTATTTCATGAACTTCTATCTCTCTATTTAGGAACATTTAGACTTAGGTTTGTGAATGAAATATGTTGTATTCATTGCCCTGGAACCATACATGTGCTTAGTTTTCATTTATATTAATCGTGCTAAGAGAATTTCATCCATGAACTTTCTGAAAAAACTAGGTTAGAAATTAGGGCCAGAGAAATTCTCTCTGGTCTTTGAGAGTTAGATTAAGTTTTTTATATGGTTAGAATCATGGTTTGATGCTCTACAAGTTTTATGTTTTGAGTTTTGTCAAAAGATCACAAATACAGGAGATACGAGTTTGTGTAGCAAGCGCGCATTTTTTCATAGTCTGGAGGAAGAAGATGAAGCTGGTGGACTGGACTGGCTTGTTTTTGCTTCTAACACTTTCTTTTTTCAGTTTCACACCCCCTGGCCCATTTCTTTATATTTTTATTATTTTTGCATTTTTATTTCACTTCTGACTTTGATATTTTATTTTTAAATATAAAAAATGCTCCAAAAATATTTTTATAATTTTTTACATTTATTTGGTATTTATTTTAATTATTACTAGCATTAAAACATTTTATATGATTTTATATTATTTTGTTTAATTTTAAAAATAATGCAAATAATACTCTTATTTTCATTTCTTATTTTTTATTTACACCAAAAATATTTTCTTGATTATATTGTATTTTTGTATATATTGTATTCTTGATTATATATATATACTTTTGTTTTATTAAATACTTAGAAATAAAACACAAAAATATTTTATTTTATTTTTATTATTATTTATACTAAAAAATACCTTTTTTTTGGATATATTTCATTTTTATACATATTAATATATTTTTGTACATAAATAATACATTATATTTATTTTCTTAAGAAATTAGGGTTTTTTGCCCTAAAAACAAATAAAATTAATCTTTATATATTTCTTTATACCTTTTACATTAAAAATACTTTTTGCATACATGAATAAATAAAAACTCTTTTTTGCATAATATATTTTGTTTAAAATTTATTTATCTTGTTTAATTAAATATTGCCCATTTATTTTATTTGCACAAAGAATTCAATTTGGATGTAATAGTAATTAGGGTTTTATATTTCTTGTCAAATACCCCCTATTCAAAATTGTACCCCCCCCCTCCCTATATCAAAGTTGTAATAGCTTAGATTTATTTTTACGCATTTAAATGTTTTCAGTTATGCCATGATTAGAATTAGGGTTTGTATGCAAAAATCAAAACCAACAAATAGTTTAACCTAATCAAAGACAAAATGCATGAAAAACAAACACAATGCACACTTGCACCCCTAGGGTTACAATCCACTTGTTGCCTTCAAAAATGGGTCATGGTATGCATGTCAAGTACTTTGGCAAAGCAAAAACAAAACAAAAGATCATAGTCCCTCGATGACGCTACCTGAGTTGCATAAACAAAAATGATCAAGTCCCTCAAGAAAATTGCCAAAAATACTTGACACTATTGCTATCATGGTCTATACGATGACCCGCGCCGGTCCTGTTTAACATTCTAACATTAGGTTGTTCACCAAATACAATGGTGAAACAACACTGTTAAAAGGGTTAAAAACATAAGAAAGATCTTTGAGTAAAATAGGGTAGATAGCTCTTAGTTATTTGATCAAAGCTTGCAAAAAAACATCCTTTCTATCTTCAAAACACACTTCACCATACAATTTCAAAACCCTACTTTCAAACATTGAAAACCTTTCAAAAGACAAAAACACCTTTGTATACATTCAAACAAGAATCATTACAAAGGTTGCCACAATGATGGCCTCTTTTCAAAACATCTTTCAAAATCACACACAAAGCACCATTTCAAACAATTGAAGAAAACCATTTCAAACAATTGAAAAGCAAAGCAAGTGATCTAAACAAGTAACTAAGAGCCCTTGGATAACCATGGATAGAAAGGGTGCTAATACCTCCCCTTTCTATAATCTACTCCCTGAACCCAAGAAAACATCTCAAAGGTCTTTCCTGTGCTTTTTGACCTTTCCTTAGGATAAAATAAAAAGTCGGTGGTGACTCTTGCTAAACCGAAACATTTGCAAACACAAACGCAAAACCTCAAGTCAGTTCTCCCACTGCATCACAGAACTGGCGAGTCTGTTGGGGATAACTTTAAAAGTGGAGTAACCTTATGGCTTAGATCACCCTTTGCATGATTATATTGTTTGCTTTGATTGCTTTACATTTGGTTCTCTTGTTTGGGCTTGAAATCCTCTACCCGGATTTGGGAAACATTCATAGGTAAATAGCAATACGTTGTGGAAACTGTGCGGGGTATACCGACATGGTTGAAGCAATAGCTATATTAGTGCGACATATTTGTGAGTACCGGTAGCCTTTGAGTCAATCAAAGAGAATACGGGGCCGCTGAGTGATTTCATAAAGCACTAATGAACTCTTAGAACCTTACTTGACCATCTTGGCCTTTTATTAGGGGTAGTGAGATGACCGACTTTGGTGCAGTCCGAAGTTGGTAGATACTCGATACTACACTCATTGAGGGTTATTTTCTTGGAATATTTTGGTCGCTAGTTAAGTGGCTAAACTAAAACAATGAACATAGAAAACAATCCAGTGATATTGAGCTCCTTAGAACCCGGTTACTATTTATAGGACAGGTTTGAGCCAACTAAACTCAAGAGGGTATTTACCTATGAAACCTCATGCAAGCCCGAAACTAGGGTTTTATGTGACTTGCTTGTACATGTGCTTGTGCATATATCATGAACATCATGAAGCATCATATGCATCCACTAACCATTTCAAGGGTTTGGATATTCATCTTTGTTCTTGTTTTGTAGGTCATGGAATCTCTTCGTAGGAAAACAATCCAAGTCAACCTTGTGAGAATCCCTCCTCAACTCAAGGAGCTCACTTCCAGGATTCCAGAGAATTCTCTCTTCAGTGAAAGACATGGTAGGCTTCTCAACTTGGTCAACTCCAACATTGAAGAAGACATGGTGAAAGTTCTCTTCCAGTTCTTTGACCCCCTACACCACTGTTTCACATTCCCTGATTACCAACTAGTACCTACTTTGGAGGATTTTTCTCAACTCCTGAGAATTCCTATTCTTCATCAACTACCCTACAACGGTACAGAAAAAGAACCAAAGCCTGAAGATGTTTCTCAAGCATTACACTTGCAACCATCTGACATCAAGGGACATTGGGAAACCAGGAGTGGTGTCAAGGGTTTCTTGGCAAAGTTTCTGTTTGAGAAGGCACAAGACTGCTGGAATTCTCTTGATCTACAAGCCTTTGAATAGATTGTGGTACTCCTTATCTATGGGTTGGTCCTGTTCCCAAACCCTGATCAACTTATAGATGTGAATGTTGTCAAGATTTTCATATCTCGGAATCATGTGCCTACATTGCTTGGGGACATCCTACACTCATTTTACACACGAACAATGAGGAAAAGAGGTGTTTTCATGTGTTGTACTCCTCTCCTAGCAAGGTGGTTTATTTCTCACCTTCCACAATCAGTTTTGAAGAATGAGCAGGGTTTAAGGTGGTCACAACGGTTGATGACCCTCACATATTCTGATGTACATTGGTGTTTTTGGTCCAGAGAAAATGTCATCATCATTGATCGTTGTGGGGAATTCCCTAATGTCCCTCTACTTGGCACTAGGGTAGGCATTACCTATAACCCGTGTTTAGCTCTAAGACAGTTTGGATATGCTCGGAGGGATGGCCCTCATGACATGTTGATTCCTGACCTAGTTTTTGACTTCGACAACGATGCGCAAGGACTTTGACAAAGGTTCATCAGAGCTTGGAGGATGCCCAACAAAGTGGATAGTAAGACACTGGGGCACAAGAATTCCATCCCCCTTAAGCCTTATCTCAAGTGGGTACGAACCCGCGCCCAGAATCTTATGATGCCATATCCTCACATTCTCCCCGTGATCAAAGAGCATGTGATGGAAGGAGAGGTTCCATACACCCTCCTACATCCTGACATGCCAACATCATGGGAATAATTACAAAAGAGTTGGATCCAACTCAAGGAAGAACGGAATACTTTTGAAGCCAACTTTTATGCCAGTGAGAAGAAGGTTTTGGAGCTTACCCGCCGACTTCATGAGGAGGAAACTCTCAACACTTACATCGCACTAAAGAGGATGCGCAATGTATTTTTACATTAAGAATTTTGTAATATTTTTCCCATGGGGCACTTATGTACTAACAATTTCTTCTTAATATGATGTGTGTTCCTTTTTGTTTACAACAAATTTGAATTTCTGAATCCTTGAATGCATTACATGAATAACATACCATTCATCATATGAATAAACAGGTCTTCACACCAGGTTTCCTTATCTTTCTGCTGTTTATTTCAGCAAGATGGATTTGGAGCAGACGGTTAAGGATCTGCAAGCACATAATTCTCAATTCCAGCAACTCCTCATGACCTTAGCAAAGGGTCAAGAGGACCTTAAAGCACTGTTGGAGAAAAATAAAGAGATAAAGAAGAAAAGGCCCGGAGTAGCCACTTTTAGAAGAAGGTTTGAAAGCAATGCTAGAAAAGTTCTCGAGTTCCCCTCAACGTCTGATGAAGGGGCTGGTAAAGAAAATGGAGCTGCGGGACCTTCTGAATCTGAAGTTGAAGAGGAGGAAGAGGAAGAAGACGAAGACTACTCCGAACAGCAATATCCCCAGGCGGATGATAAATATAAGAATCTTGAGTATAGATTGGCAGCCATGGAGTTGCAAAGGGTACCTGGTTTAGATTTCGAAGAACTAGGGTTGGTCGTTGGGATCGTTATTCCTCCTAAGTTCAAAGTTCCTACATTTGCCAAGTATGACGATCTGTCATGTCTAAAGATGCATCTAAGATCCTATGTCAGAAAAATCCAACCCCACTCATCTGATAAAGACCTCTGGGTACACTTTTTTCAAGACAGTTTGTCAGGCACACAATTGGACTGGTTGTATCAACTTGAGAGGTCTGAGGTTCATAACTGGGAAGACTTAGCTGCTGCTTTTTACCGTCAATACCAATACAATGCTGATTTGGCGCCCACTCGTACTCAGCTACAAATTATGGGGATGGCTTCCAATGAAGGATTTAAAGAGTATGCCCAGAAGTGGCGTGATCTGGCTGGAAGGGTGCAGCCACCATTATCAGATAGAGAGTTGGTTGACATGTTTTTAGGGACCCTGTCTGGCCCTTTATTCAATCATTTAATCGGGAGTTCTTCCGCAGGATTCACCGAACTAATTTTGACCGGCGAAAGGGTCGAGGCCGATATTAAAAGTGGTAAGATTCAGAAAGATACATCTGCGTCCACTGCTGTTAAGAAAACCTTCCCCGCTAAGAAGGAAGCCTCTGCTATTTATTCTCAGAAAAGTCAAGGAAGAACCGATCGCCGGCCAACTGTGGGGGTTGTGATGATTCAAAACTCTTCAAATGATCAACCTCACGGCAATCAGCCAAGACCTAATCAACAACGGGTAGAAAGACCACAACGATAGTTCACCCGAATCAACATGACGCCAGCTCAAGTACTCCCTCATTTGTTAAAAATGAATCTTACCAGTTTGAAGGAAGCACCAAAGAACCCTAATACCTCCTCTCCATACTACCACTCCAATGCCAAGTGTGCTTACCACTCTGACAGTGCAGGGCATGATACCAACAATTGTTGGGCTCTTAAGAACAAAATCCAAGACCTGGTTGACACCAAGGAAGTAGAATTCGATGCGCCCGAAAAGCCAAATGTGATTTCTGCCCCAATTCCCAAGCACGGTCATAATGTTCATGCCGTTATGGAAGACCTTCATATTACCAATGTTGCTGACCTTTTGAATCCCTTACCAGTGATTAAAATGAATTTGATGAGAGTCGGGATATTCCCAGGCTGTGGAAAAGACTGCTACTTTTGTTTAAACATACGAGCTGACTTCCCAATGTTGAAATCAGGTATCCAACGCCTGATGGATACCCAAGAGATACTCTTCCAAAAGACCCTTGTTGATACCTTCACTCCTGTTACTCCTGCTACTTTTGCTACTTCAACCAATGATATTGCAATAATAACCATTTCCGACAATCTTCCCAAGGCTTGAAAAAGGCATGTCAAGATTACACCTGATCCTGAGTTTGTACCATTAAAAATCACCATGCCGGGGCCTGTCCCGTATCAATCTAGCAAGACGATACCATGGAACTACGGAGGAGAAATCTTCTATCATGGCATCAAACAGATTGAATCAGTCCAAGAGAATTCTGAAGAGGAAACCCCTGATATAGGGAACATTGCAGGAACAAGCAAGATAACTCGCAGCGGACGGATTTTTTCTCCAGAGATTGCTCCCCCTCGGGCAGTTTTCGGACCCTCGAAAGCTTCTGTACCTGTTAAGCCATCTGTGCAAGACCCGATAATTGAAGAATTGGATACTCCTGAAGTAAGACCATATGTTGATATTATCGATAAGGTTAAGGGGATACTAGAAGCGCCTGTCAGGACGAAGGCTCATACCGTGGTTATCCCCGAAACCACCCAGAAAGAAATGGAGGAAATCTTGAAAATAATCAAAAGGAGCGATTTCGACGTCGTGGACAGCTAGGGCAGACCCCTTCTAAAATATCCATGTTGGCTCTTCTACTCTGCTCTGAGGCCCATGCTAAGGCCTTAATCAAATTTTTAAAGACGGCACACGTGCCCCGAGAAACTTCGGCTAACCAGTTTCAGGAGTGTGTGGCCAGCCTTACTGCTGATAATGGCCTTGGCTTTTCCGATGATGATTTGACTCCCAAGGGAAGGAAACACAATGACGCGCTACATGTCTCAGTTGAATGCAGGGGAACCACCCTCTCCCATGTCTTAGTTGATACTGGTTCTTCCTTGAATGTGCTTCCGAAGAAAGCGTTGGACCGTTTGGACTGTGAAGGATTGACCCTCAAACCCAGTAACATCGTTGTTAGGGCCTTTGATGGGTCCAAAAGAATGGTTCATGGAGAGGTTGACATTCCTATCAAATTAGGCACAAAAGTTTTCAACTCCACCTTTTATGTGATGGACATCCGTCCTTCATATTCGTGTTTGTTGGGAAGACCGTGGATCCATTATGCTGGGGCGGTTACCTCCTCTTTGCACCAAATGCTGAAGTATCCTGTTAAGGGTAAGATTGTAATGTTGCACGGCGAGGAAGAGTACATGATAAGTCACCTCAACTCCTTCCGCTATGTGGAGTTTGATGGCGAATTCATCGAAACGCCTTTCCAACATTTCGAGGAAGTTTCTTCTGAGGTCGCAGTTGTGAAGACAATGGTTGAGGTTCCTATCATTCCCAAGCATGTATCTAGGATGGCATCTCTTAAGGATGCAGAGGATGTATTCAAAGAAGGAAAGAGCACAGTGTGGGGGCAACTGCCTGATTTTCCCTATAAGACGGACAAGTTTGGATTAGGGTTTACTGCTGTAGGACAAAAGGCTATGCGTCGCTCCAAGGCTGGAGGACCACCCGTCAAAATCACTTACCATGGAATTAATGATGTAGAAGATGAGGATGAAGAGAACAAATTTGAAGATTGGATCTTTCCAACCGTCGAAGGGGGTTTAAGCAACTGGGAAGCAAAGGATTTTATTCCCATCACCTTCATCAACCAGTTAATTTATCTTTGAACAATTTCCTATTTTGGTCTGTAATAACTAAACAATTCGTACACTATTTTCACCTTATGCCTTGCCCGGGGCATATAGGTCCATTTATAAGGGCTTAATTTTATTCATTATCATATGCCATGTTTTAATGAATCATTGGACGTCTTCATCTATAAACTGTTGTGTTCATTTTCTTTCCTTTTGAATTTTGTTTTGTTTAAGGATGGTTATCCCTTACACACACCCACACTCACAAATGTAGGTACCCATCCACTCCGGATTCCATGGGTGACTATTCTACTTTAGCCTTCGGTAACTATGAAGATTTGGTCAATCATGCTGAGTACGAAGTTGACGAAGACTGTGAAGTGCCGGGAGAGTTAGCCAGACTTTTGCAACAAGAAGAGAGGGCTATTCTGCCTCATGAAGAGTTGCTAGAAACCATCAACTTGGGAACAGAGGAAGACAAAAAAGAGGTAAAAGTGGGTGCCAACCTGGAACCAAGTGTCAAAGAGCGCTTAGTGCAGTTGTTGAACGAGTATGTTGAGATCTTTACCTGGTCCTATGAAGACATGTCAGGGTTAGACACAGATATCGTGGTTCATCGTCTCCCTACAAGAGAAGACTGTCCACCGATCAAGCAAAAGGTCCGCTGAATGAGGCCCGACATGTCTGAGAAGATCAAAGCTGAGGTAATGAAGAAATTTAACACTGGCTTTCTAGTTGTTACTTCCTATCCACAACGGGTTGCTAACATTGTGCCTGTGCCTAAGAAGGACGGCAAAGTCAGAATGTGTGTGGACTATCGGGACATAAACAGGGCTAGCCCTAAGGATGATTTTCCACTGCCGCACATCGATATCTTGGTTGACAACACAGCTCAACACAAGGTTTTTTCCTTCATGGATGGATTTTCGGGATACAACCAGATCAAAATGGCCCCCGAAGACATGGAGAAAACTACTTTTGTCACGCAATGGGGTACCTTCTGCTACAAAGTGATGCCATTCGGACTGAAGAATGCAGGGGCAACCTATCAATGCGCCATGGTAGCTTTGTTTCATGATATGATACATCATTAGATCGAAGTTTACGTAGACGACATGATAGCTCGATCACAGACAAAAGAAGAACACTTTGGTCATTTGCAAAAGCTGTTTGCCAGGTTGAAGGAATATAAGCTCAGATTAAACCCAAGCAAGTGTACTTTTGGAGTTAGGTCTGGTAAACTTTTGGGATTTATTGTCAGCAACAAAGGCATTGAGGTTGATCCACCTAAAGTAAAGGCTATACAAGAAATGTCTGCCCCCTGTACTGAAAAGGAGGTTAGAGGATTCTTGGGACGCTTAAACTATATCGCGAGGTTCATCTCTCACCTGACATCTACCTGTGAGCCAATTTTCAAACTGTTGAAGAAAGATCAGGTAGTTGAATGGAACAATGATTGTCAAGTTGCTTTTGATAAGATCAAGGAGCGTTTACTAGAACCTCCTATTTTGATGCCACCCGTCGAAGGAAGGCCGTTAATCATGTATCTGACTGTTTTGGATAACTCAATGGGGTGCGTACTGGGCCAACATGACGAGTCTGACCGAAAAGAGCATGCCATTTATTACCTTAGCAAAAAGTTTACCGACTGTGAGACTCGTTACTCGCTGCTCGAGAAAAATTTCTGCGCTTTAGTATGGGCTGCTCGCCGGCTAAGGCAGTATATGTTGACTCACACCACTTTGCTGATTTCCAAGATGGATCCGATCAAGTATATCTTCGAGAAGCCCGCTTTATCTGGAAGAATCGCTAGATGGAAGATGATCTTGACTGAGTATGATATCCAGTATACTACCCAAAAAGCTATAAAGGGGAGTGTACTAGCTGACCATCTAGCTCATCAAGCTGTCGAAGATTACCAATCTATGAGATTCGACTTCCCTGATGAGGACATCATGACATTGGACAACATTGAAGATAACAGACCGTATGACGGACCTGAACAAGGATCCCGATGGACCCTATACTTTTATGGTGCTTCAAATGCACTTGGCAACGGTATCAGTGCGGTACTCATTTCTCCAGAAGGTTTCCATACACCCTTCACTGCCCGACTTTGCTTCAGCTGTACCAACAACATGGCTGAATATGAAGCTTGCATCTTTGGTCTCAAGGCTGCTATAGACTTGGGAATCAAATCTTTGGTCGTATTTGGGGACTTGGCTTTGGTTATCAGTCAAGTCAAAGGAGAGTGGGACACTAAACATCCTAATCTTATCCCATACAGAGAACATGTCCTGACATTGTTGCCTCATTTTGAGCAGATTACTTTCGAACACTTCCCACGAGAAGAAAATCAGTTAGCCGGTGCTCTGGCTACAATGTCTTCCATGTTTAAACTCGACTGGGATAACGAGGCTCCCCAAATCACCATTAAACGAATGGACGAACCTGCGCACTGTCATGAGATTAACACCGAAGAAGTAATGGAACAACCCTGGTTTCATGAAATCAAAAGGTATCTCCAGACTCGAGAATACCCTGAAGGAGCTTCCGTCAATGACAAAAAGTTCTTAAGGAGATTTGCTGCCAAGTTCTTCCTAAGAAATGGCATCCTTTATAAGCGCAGCCATGATTGTGTTCTACTTCGTTGTGTGGACAAGATTGAAGCAGAGTTGATCATGACCGAAATACATAGTGGCACATTTGGCACCCACTTGAGCGGACATACGATGGCTAAGAAGATTCTAAGGGCAGGCTGCTACTGGTCTACCATGGAAGCTGATTGTCATCAACATTCCTGTACATGCCACAAATGCCAAGTCTATGCCGACAAGGTACATATTCCTCCTGTTCCTCTCAACATTCTGACAGCTCCTTGGCCATTCGCAATGTGGGGCATTGACATGATTGGAGAGATCAAGCCCACGGCATCCAATGGACATTGCTTCATCCTGGTGGCTATTGATTACTTCACCAAATGGGTCGAATCAGCTTTCTACGCCTCAGTTACAAAGAATGTGGTTTCCCGCTTCATTAAGCAGAATCTCATATACCGGTATGGTATCCCCGACAGGATCATCACAGATAACGATACAAATTTGAACAACACTATGATCACTGCTCTGTGCGAGCAATTCAAGATTTATCATCATAATTCATCTCCCTACCGGCCGAAGATGAACGGTGTTGTTGAAGCTGCGAACAAAAATATCAAGAAGATCATTCAAAACATGACAGTCACCTACAAGGATTGGCATGAGATGTTACCGTTTGCTCTGCATGGATATCGTACCACGGCATGTACTTCAACAGGGGCAACCCCATTTTCTTTGGTATATGGCATGGAAGTTGTTCTACCCATGGAAGTTCAGGTTCCTTCCTTGAGGATTATGAAGGATGCCGGTTTAAGTGAAGACGATTGGATTCAGACCCGACTTGATTAACTTAACTTGATCGACGAGAAGCGACTTACTGCTGTTTGTCATGGTCAGACGTATCAAAAACGAATGATCAAGGCTTTTAACAAGAAAGTCAGACGCCAGGTATATCAAGTCGAAGATCTTGTAACCAAGTGGATCATCTTACCGCAAAGTGATCCCAGGGGAAAGTGGACTCCTACTTACGAAGGACCATTTGTGATCAAGAACATCTTTTTTGGTGGAGCAATGATTCTGACCACCATGGACGGCGACGATTTGCCGCACCCTGCGAATGCAGACATAGTCAAAAGATACTACGCATAAAACGACCCGACAAGTTGAAAACCCGAAAGGGCGACTTGGGCAAAAATGGGCATCCCGGTGAATCGAAAACCCGAAAGGGCGGTTCAGGAAAAAATTAGGGATAAAACAAAAAAATTTGTACACCCGGCAAGTTGAAAACCCGAAAGGGCGACTTGGGCAAAAAAGGGTTTCCCGGTGGATCGAAAACCCGAAAGGACGGTCCAGGCAAAAGTTAGGGAATTAAAGCGTATGACTATGTCTCGTCGGTTCACTTTAAGAACAATCTCTTCACCAACAAAGCTCCAAGCTACTGATCAATCCAATCATCGGCGGACGAAGCAGCGAATGGACAAGATACTCAAAGTTGTGAAGGCTATAGCATAATGGGTATCCCATGGAATTATTACTCATAGCCATCTTTCTCTTGTATAAAATTTTTCTCAATTTTTACGACAACATTCTCTTACTAGGATGTCTATCCCCTTTGCACAAAGATACTTACGAAAGTTAATACAAATACTTCAAAGTGCAGAAATTTGTTGGCCTTTCTTTCTTTTTTACACTTATGTTTTTATTTGAGAACGTCCAAAGTTTTGTTTAATAGGCATATGCATTTGAATATAATCACTGCTTACAAATAAAACGAAATTGAGAAAGGATAATTACTAATAGGTTGAAGGTGTAGGAAGATATCTTTGTGCCATTCCAGGAGAAATCCCCTGCAATACATTGTTCAGATCCTCAACAAAGCCAATGTCTTAAAGTATGTGTCCCCAGCGGAGTTAAAATTCAAGACCCCCAGCGGAGCCCGAAAACCCTGAAATACCTATCCCCAGCAGAACCAGAATATTCTAAACCTTCTTCCCCAGCGAAGTCAAATTTCTAACCACCAACCCCCGGTGGGAACTGTTCAACTTCCCCCAATTTCCCCAGTAAGCTATCTTAAAAATCTGAAAACCAAGCAAATAACAGTTAACTTCTTGGCTTATCCCCAACTAGGATGCTTCCCCAGTAGTTTGGCATGCAACCCAAAGCTCCTGATTTCACCGTCCGAGTAAACATTCACCCCACAGAGTTATCTCCCAGCAAGATCGAAGATTCTCGGTCTCATTTCTCCAAGCAGAAGCCTCCCAGGTTTTAACTCCCTAGTAAAGATTTTTGGAGTTTTCCTTACTTCCCAGGAAAGTCATGAAGGATTCTCATTCCCTGCAGAAGTTGTCAAAGGCCTTGTTAATCCCCACAAATCGCCAAGGATTTTCAATCTCCAGCAGTGGTCCCAGGATTTCTCCTTCTCAAAAAATCAGAGATCTTTAATCCCCAAGCAGTCAGCAAGGATTTCTCATCTTCAGCAACCAAAGATTCTTTTGAACCCTCAGCATCAGTCAAGGATTTACTTTCTCCGGCAGCAGTCAAAGATTTCATTATCTCCAGTTATCAAGGATTTATTTTCCTCAGCAAGACAGCCACTCAGCTTACATGCCCATCCATTACATTCATATATCATAAACATGGATGAAACACAGTTCATTGCATCATACATATCATACAACATAACTTTGTGTTTTAGCTAACATTTTACCCTTTTCAGGATAAGATTAAAAGACTATCATTAACAATTATTCAGATACAGTATAGATACACCCCAGACACGGCGGTCATTCTATTACTCATTCAGAACTTCAAGTCAAAATACTGTATGGATACACCCCAGACACGGCGGTCATTCTACTACTCATTCAGGCTTCAGCAATCCGATACAAACTAGATACGCTCCAGACACGGCAGCCATTCTATCTCTCATTCAGATTCAGCTATCAACTACAAGTTCAGATACGCTCCAGACACGGATGCCATTCTGGCCCTTACACCAGAAGTTTGATTCTCCCCAGTGCAGTTGCCACGGAAGTCATTCTGTCACTTATTCAGATCCCAATTACAGTCTCAGATACACTCCAGACACGGAAGTCATTCTGCTACTCATACAGATCTCAACTTCAGATACAATACAGATATACTCCAGACATGGCAGTCATTCTGATATTCATTCAAAGTTCAAATACAGTTATAGCTCAGATACGCTCCAGACATGGACGCCATTATTTTGCTCATACAGACTCAGTCTCTAGATATAGTTCAAATGCATTCTAGACACGGATACCATTTTGATTCTCATTCTTCTGACCTACAACATTGCAATTTGTGACCGGTGGGATGAGAACTGGCTGTTTTTGGAATGTTGGTTCACGTTTTGCGTTTGTTTTCGCAAAATGTCGCAGTAAGCAAGAGTCGCCATCGTCTTTTATTTTATCCAACAAGGAAAGGAAAAAAGCACAGAAAAATTCCTTTTTCGAGATGTTTCTCGGGTCCGGGAGGTAGATTATAGAAAGGTAAGGTGTTAGCACCCTTTCTATCCGTGGTTATCCACGGGCTCTTAGGTACTTGCTCAAAGTGTTTTCAAAATTTTCTTTTCTTTGTGTTTGTGGGTTTGAAAGAAGTTTTTGTTTTGAAAGGAGTGTAAGTGCGAAAAGTTTTGTTTTGTTTTAAGAGAGCAAGTACTTAAGAACCATCTACCTACTTGAAAAAGGAATTAATATGTACAAATGTCCTTTAGACAATGCTAGCCCACTATTGATGAGTAGATAGCACCTTCGTTGGAGTTTAAGGGTCAATTCGATTAAGGGACGTCTGGTCACTAAAGCAATGTTAGGATGCCTTAGCGGTAACCCTAATGTCTTAGATCATTTTTCCGAGGCAACCGTTTCGAGGCAACTATGATCTTTGGACAAGAGGGCGACCTCTAAAACTTCCTATACTCAATGACCACGTTCGAAGGCAACCAAGTGAGGTGTACCCTAAGAGTGCGCATGTGCGAGTGTATTGTTTTTCAGTTATTTATCTTTGTACATGTCATGGGTGAGCTATGTTGATTTTAATTTCATACATTGGATCTTGTCATGCATTCCCTATTATCAAACATCTAACAGTTTATAGTTGCGGAAATTAAATTTGCGGAAATTAAATCTAAATTATTACAAGGCGTCGGGTATTTACATCGCCAAAAACAAACCCTTTAATTTAAATTGTGGAAAATAAAAGAAGGCGATAAATAATTAAAGTCCTAATTAAAAGCTATTACATACCGGAAGCAATTACAATATTGGAAAAAATGATACGCGTGCGAGAAAATTAAATCGGCGCATTTTTTAGGGTTTTGACCCTTTTTGAAAAGAAAGCATGTTTTTTTGTTATTTTTTGAATTAAATGGAAATTAAATTAGGTCAAAATTAATTAATTAATTAATTAAAATATTTTTGAGTTTTTGAATATTTAAGGAAATAAAATAAAATGGATTAATATTAATAAAAACCTAATATTATAAATTGATTTTAATTATTGCAAAAGATGTTAAAAGTTAAACCTAATTAAATGCTAAATTGATTAAATTATATTTATTTACAAAACTAAAGTCAAATTTAATTTTAATAATAAAAAATAATATTTTTTGTGTTTTGATTTTATTAAGAAAAATGTTAATTGGTTAATTTAAATAATAATAATAAATAAACAAAACAAATAAATAAAATGAAATTTAAAAGAAAGAAAGAAATAACCAAATAGGGGGTTTGGGCCCCAAATCTGGAGGTGGATTCAGCAATTGTTGGCCCAATTCAAGCAAGCCCGGATGACTTTTACCATTCCACGCATATGCATTGACCTGAGACCATGATGGACACTCAATCTTAGCCTTTGGATTTGGCCTGGAGGCCATCTGGCCAATATCTGGATGAGGGCGTATGGTGAGCCATAACCCATGAGGCACGTTGGATCTCCTGCAGAAAAAAGGCAAAGCAAATATGGGGGACCTGGGATTCGAACCCAGGTCCCATTGGACTTTGACATAATGCGCTTAACAACTCAACCATCATGCTCATCTGTCATTATACTAGATGAATAATATTATAAGGGAAAAACACATAATATTCTGGAAATTAAAAAACGCGCGAATTTTATTTGAACGGGCCAATGAAGACGAGCCACGTCTTCGTCTTCTTCAACAAGACCTTTTCTTTTTCCTGCGGATTTGAATCCACAAAAAAATCCATGGCTCGATCCCAAAATCGTCCCTAGGCTATGGAAACGAATTTTGAGACCATCACCTTACTCGTTTCCTTCCACTGATTCCATTTAAGTCCATGGTTTGTTCTAATTTTTCCTGAAATAAAAACGCCTAAAACACAAGAACAAAAACCCTAGCTTCGGGTACAGGGTTACAGGCTACAAAAATGAAATCAAATATTGCAGAAACGTTCTAAATAGGCCGATTAACATGATTATGCAAAGATTTTTGGCAAAAGGATGCAAGAATAAGAGATCATGATTCCATGTTCAGGGCCACGTTCAAGAACACTTACAGCGCTATTTAGGAGGTTTCAAGGCTTGATTTTGATTCCAATAGATCCAGAGGATGTCCAGCAAGAGAGTAGTGTGGAGTTTTTGCCTTGGAAACGCCTCTAAGATCGATTTCAGATTCAAGCTTTTCAAGCTTTTTTTCAAGTTTGGTTTTGTGTATTCTGCAGCCTCTTGTCCTATTTTCGTGCCTCTTGCATTGTGTGAGTATAATGGAAGCAATTAAGTTTAATTTTGGGCTTTGAATCCATGTGAATTGATGATTGAAGATTTGATTTTATTCTCCATTAACAAAGCTTCCAAAAGTGTCAAAAATCAATATTTTGTTCATAACATGGCATGATTCGGATTTGATTTGGTCCATGATGATAATTGAAACCTATATCAATCAAAAAGATCACAAGTTATTAATATTTAGATTTTATTTGGATTTAAATTGATTAAAAATGAATTAAATCAATAAAATCAAATAAAATAGAAAAATTAATAAATTGGCACAAGACTGAAGATATGACACGTGTGTGGTGTGACAAGATCAAATCAAGTGGAAAAAAGTGGGCCCATTTGTCAAAATTTAAAGTTTTGGGGATAGTTGACTTTTGGCAATTTTGGAAAAATTCCCAACTTCAACCATGCATAACTTCTTCAATTTTGAACTTTTGGAGGTGTTCTTGGACCTTTTAGAAACCTTGAGATGTCCTCTAGAAAAACCTTTTGGTATCATCTCATTTTGATGCTCCATGCGCAAGTTATAAACTTTGGAAAAAAAGGTGTTTTTGTTGACTTTCAAAAATGACCTATAATTTCCAAATTTGTAACTTCTTGTGAGTGCATTTCTTGATCTTGGGGTGTGAATATGGATTGTAGGAAATTGCATCCTCTTCAAAATGAGCTTTGGATGGGTCATTTCTCATAAAGTATGAGAAAGTTATGCTTGGTCAAAGTTGAGTTGACTTTTCCTACAAAACCCTAATTTAGCAACTTTTGAATCTTGATGAATCTTGAGCAATCCTTGATGAATCATGATCAACCCTTGATAAAATGATGAATTATCCTTCAAAATGAGAATGTTTACAAAAAATCTTGAGGTTTGACTATTTGTAGGTCACAGTTGACTTTTGCCCTAGCACAGTCGATTTTTGGACTTCTTGAGCAATTGATTGACCAAACTTTCTCTGCAAGGCTTGAAATTTGACATGGATGAACTTGAGAACATATTAGTACATTGGGGAGAACTTGAGGTCATTTGGATGTAAGGACCCTGATGTAACACAAAACCCTAATTTAAGATCGATTGCCTTAGGAGATGATTTGACTGTCCAACTCTTGAGCAACCTTGAGCCATTTGACCGTGATCCGAAGGTGGGAGATAATTGAACACTAGAGTGCCCAGAAATTTGCACTCGCATAGTGTAGTATCAACATTGTGATGTTGGGAATGGGCTTACAGATGCCATTTAGAGATTATTGGTAGGAGGATGGGCTTACAGATGCCATATGCAAGAGTGTCGATCGCATGAGAGATTCCTTAGCGAGAATTTGCATACTTGTTGTTTATAGAAGATTTCGCTGGAGAAGTCTAACTTTTGTTTGAGATTTAGGAACTTGCCTGTACTTCAACTGAGAGAATGCCTCGGCTGAGTCTTAAGAACCAGTCTATAATTCAATCGGGGGAAACATCTTCATCAAGATCTAGGAACTGTCTAGTATTCAACATAGTATACCGTTGAGATTGTAGAACTCGTCCACACTTTGACGGAGGAAAACATCAAGATCTAGGAACTGACTAGTGTTCAACATAGTATACTGTTGAGATTATAGCACTCATCCATACTATGACGTAGGGAAACATCTTCATCAAGATCTAGGAACCGTCTGGTCTTCAACAGAGTATACCGTTAAAATTAGAGAACTTGTCCACACTATGACGGAGGAAAACATCAAGATTTAGGAACTGACTAGTGCTCAACGTAGTATACCGTTGAGGTTATAGCACTCGTCCACACTATGACGTAGGGAAACATCTTCATCAAGATCTAGAAACTGTCTGGTCTTCAACGTAGTTGTAGCGGTGAAAATCGGAGATCAAGCTATTAATTAACTTGACTCACAAAAGCAAGAGTCGCCACCGCGCTTTATTATTTCCAAGGGAAAAGGGAAAGGAGCGAAATAAAACCCTAAAATATGCAATGTAAAGTAATATTTAAAAGTAATGAAAATACAATGCGTTTTTAAAAGAGATCGAGAGTTCGGGGGTTGGTTATACAATGGGAAGGTATTAGCACCCAATGCATCTGCGGTACTCCGCAGGAACCTTTTGAAATATCTGTTTTTTGGTTAAAATTGTTTGTTTAGTTAAATGGATATGGATGAGATTTTGAAGATACGACGACCTAGTTTTGAAGTTTTGACTTAAAAGAGGTGTGAGTTTAAAAATTGATTTGTAGGACATTTGTCTTAAGAGTAACAAAACTAAAAAAGTATGAAGGGATTTCACATAATCGTATTAGATACTTGATGACATGAAGTCAACAAATTAATTCTTTCCCTTGGATTTAAAGCCACAGACAGATAAATAAGCTAAGAGTATATCAAACCTTAGGTGAAAATAAATCACAAGCCGACAGAATAAAAAAAAAACCCGATGTAAGATAATACTCCAAGCATCAGATAAAGCGCATCAAGTGAAAATAAATCACATACGAGAGGAGCGTGTCAGGAAAGGAATCAGATAAAGCGCAAAGGGCAATGGATAAAGCTCACGGTATCAGATAAGAATCCCTGCATCACAAGAGATATACTGACAAATCTAACAGCACGAGAAACTTATGTGCGTCCGCATAATTTTCAGAAGTTAGTTGGAATTAAAAATAAAATCACAACACGATGAAAATAATATTTTCAAAACCTGGATTTATTTACAAGTGAAGTGAATAAAATATACAATCAAAATTTATGTACAAATATATATTTACAGTACCAAATATTAAATCAAGATAGTAAGGTAAAAAGGGAATAAAGAAAAAGTATAAATGCGCTATGCGAGAATGAACGCTTGAAACAATTCTCGGAAATCTTCACAATAAACAAACTTGTTAGTAGCATAAGCGGTACAGAAATGAAAGTGAATGAAATTGCAACAATTAAAATCTATGTTGGAAATCACAAATTAAAGAATTGAAATGAAATTGTATGAATGGACATGAATATTTACACAAATAAGAACCAAGATGAATTGAATCAAAAGTCACAAATTTAACACAAAACAACACACATTTAAACAAACTATCAAGAATAGGAAAGTTCACAAGAAATAATTCTAAACAAAAATTATTAAAAAATAAACACTATAAAAATTAAAACAAAGAAAGATTAACTATTAATTTGAAGTTATTTTTTTATTTTAAAAATGGTTATCTAATCAAAATTTTACCAAAAAATCTATGAAACTACTTGATTGATATTGTTTTTTTTCTTTCAAAAACAAAACAAAACAGTAAAATAAACATTAATAAAACAAATATAAATTTAGAATTATAAAACAAACAAAAGAGTCTAAAAGAAAATAAGGATGAAATAAAATAATAAAAAAAGAAAGAGATAACAATTTTCTCTATGTGACAGTAACCAAGTTTTTCACTACCACCACTTCATGTTCTTCATTATATTCCTAAAGTTTTAAATTCAATATCAAGATTCCAATTAGAATAAATAATCATAATCATGTCATTATTCAAATTAGCAATCTAGAACTAACATTACCAATTCAATAATCATAAACAAAATAATTTAATCAAAAACAAAACAAACATATCATCTAAAATTGAATTTAGCAGCACAACAACATCCTCTCATTATTCAAACCAAACAAGTTGTTAACCACTTCAAATTGCAGAGAAAAAAAAAAGAGAAGAAAGTACGGAACCGTTTGCGGAATGTCAAAGTTGTTGATGGCGGATTGGAGAAGGAGAGCGGAAGTTGGGGATGACTGAGTGAGTTGTTGGTTGGGTGGCGATGACAGTAGGTAGCGGAAATTGGACAGAGGTAGGGTGATTTATGGAATGGAGTTTGGTGTTGGTTTGATGAAAAGGGGTTTGGGATGGTGAGTACGTTGAGAAAGGGGGAGTGATAGAAGATTGAGTTTGTGAGAGGAAGGTGAGTGAAGGTAATAGATGAAGAAGGGATAACAAGGGGTAGAGAAAAGGAAGAGAGAGTTTACTGTGTTGGTTTTTGGTTTTGTGAGTAAAAGAGAGAAGAGGGAGTTTACTACTACTGCTAATTGTTTTTTTGTTTTTTTGTTGTGTCCTGTACAAAGAAAGAGTAAGTAGTATTATATAGACAAGTGAAAATGGAAAACAAGGATTTCAGTTTCAATCGTATCCGTCCAAAATTATTTCAATTGTATCAATCCATAACTTCTGTTAACAACCAATAGAAATCAAGTATAGTATATTTAGTATTTTTTATGACAAAAACGCCCTTAAATGATAAAAATAAAAAACTGAAAGTATTAAAATTAACTCAATTTAAAATAATTTTTTTGAATTTTTCTGAATAAAAAATAAAGACCAAAAATGACTGAAAATGATAAAAAAACGAACGAAAATTTATCCGAAAAAATAAAATGAACATATTAAAATAAACTACATGTCACAAAGATTAAATAAAAAATATTCAAAAAGTCAAAATCAAAATAAAAATGAGAATAAAAATATCAGGCTGGACAGACGTTTACGGTTAAAAATGAGACTTCAAACTGCACCGGGAAAATAAAGCGAGCATACCGTCATAAACTACGTGAAACGCATATTCATAAAATGATCGGTAAAAGGTTAAAACTTGAAATATTTTTCTCGCTATTTTTTCGCACAATATCGAATCGCTTTTAACAGTTTGTCTATAAAACCAAAATATTTTTATTATCGACATATAAACAACTTGTAGCAATGCAAGAAACGAGTAAAGAGATAAAAATGCATGAAGTGAAATGTCAGGTATTTTTTAACTAAAAGACGATGCAAACTTTGATTTAAGCTGACTTTTTCTAGTCAACTTAAATACGACTAATGATGAAAAATGTGATGAATGAAGATATTTACTAATGATCGTGACCAAATAACAAAATATGATATGAAAGTGCGACTAAAACATATTAGGGGCGAAATTTAGGGTGCAACGGTTTTGCCTTGATGAATCAGTCTTCGAGAATCCACAATCAACCGTACTTCTGGCTTGGGAGACTCAAAACCTTAATTGAGGCGCGACACCTGATGCTCTTGATTCAGACCTGTCTCTGCACATGAAACAAAAGAAAACATGAACATACACCTTTGTATGCGATTAGAAATTAGTGATACATGTTCAAAACACTTGACAATCTTCACATAGTCAAAGCTCGAAGGTGAGAGGTTAAAACCGACCGTATTTAGTGACCTTGACTTTTGTATAAAAAATGCAAAAATGCAAGTGGGATCTTAGGTCAAAAATTGGGGTATGACAGTTGCCCCTATTTAAGTTTCTTCTATCTGACGAGATTGAAGGGACTTAAATATAGAATACACAATTTTTGGCCTTAAGATACCGCAATTATGTTTATGATATGATATGAATGTGATGTTTTGAATTTTATGGGGAATGGCGCCATATGAGACAAACTATGCTGGAGAAACCAAGCATATTATAGTAATCCTACAGGGGAACATATTATAACACCACTGGGGAAACAAAGTCATAGACTTCAAATGAGAGACTCTTGAATGATTTACATCAGTATTGAGACTGGAAAAGGTAATGATTTACATCAGTACTGTGACTGGAAAAGCATATGATTGACATCAGTACTGTGACTGGAAAAGGAAATGATGGACATCAATACTGAGACTGGAAAATGATTGACATCAACACTGTGGCTGGAGATAAACATCTCTGATTTCTGAATTTTACCAAGAACGGTAACACATTTCTTCTTTAACCAAGATATCGCCTGAAAAGGATAAAATAAACAAACTTCCCCACGGGACTTTTCCGAAGGGATGCCATTTGCTGAGTAGACATTATTGTTGGGGATACACAAGCTGCTCAAATAAAGAGGCCTCCACTTGCTTCCTTTCAAAGGTGTCAATAACATACAAGCTACTCATGAAGAGACCGCCACTTGCTGTCTTCAAAGAATATTAAAGCACACAAGCTGCTCATGAAGAGTCTGCCACTTGTTGCCAAAAACCCACAAGCTGCTCATAAAGAAGCTGCCACTTGCTGTCTTCAAAGAATATCAAAGCACACAAGCTGCTCATGAAGAAGTTGCCACTTATTGCCAATAACCCACAAGCTGCTCATAAAGAAGCTGCCACTTGCCGTTTTCAAAAAGTGTTGATAACATACAAGTTGTCCATGAAGAGACTGCCGCTTGCTGTTTTTAAAAAGTGCTGATAACATACAAGTTGTCCATGAAGAGACTGCCGCTTGCTGTTTTTAAAAGGTAACAATAACATACAAGTTGCTCATGAAGAGACCGCCGCTTGCCATTTTTCAAAGATAACAATAACACACAAGTTGCTCATGAAGAGACCGCCGCTTGCTGTTTTTTCAAAGGTAACAATAACATACAAGTTGCTCATGAAGAGACCGCCACTTGATGTTTTCAAAGGTGACAATAACATACAAGTTGCTCATGAAGAGACCGCCGCTTGCTGTTTTCTCTAAGGTATCAATAACATACAAGTTGCTCATGAATAGACCGTCACTTGATGTTTTCAAAGGTGACAATAACATACAAGTTGCTCATGAAGAGACCGCCGCTTGCTGTTTTCTCTAAGGTATCAATAACATACAAGTTGCTCATGAAGAGACCGCCACTTGATGTTTTCAAAGGTGACAATAACATACAAGTTGCTCATGAAGAGACCGCCGCTTGCTGTTTTTTCAAAGGTATCAACAATATATCAAGAAGATATTGCTGGAGGTGAGAATCAATAATTTCATCGGGGATGTACAAACTGCTCATGAAGAGACCGCCATTTGTCATAACATAAAGAAATTCAGAAATAATCAAACTGCTCAAATAAAGAGTCAGTCGCTTGTTGTCACGTCGATATTCCAGAAGAATGTTATGATAACACTACTAGGGAATAAAGTTCATCTTCAATGGGGAACTATGAATAAATCCTTCCTGAGGAGACCAAGTATTTACATACGCAAGATCAATGCACTCTCCATCTAGGTTTCACAGCCTAGAGAGATCCACAGGGCATCATTCACAAGAGACAAAGCTCAATCTAGGAATAAACTGGAGAGAAAACAATCAAACAAGACTTCACCCAATGAGGAAACAACTCAAATGAGGATTTATCCTATCCAGAGATGGAAAAGGAAAGCTGAAGCAAGATTCTTCCACGAGAGTTAACTCAGTGGGGAATTAGAAAAGAGGCGCACTTTCTGCTTAAGTTGACACTCTATTTGGAAAGATAAAATACGCTATTTGAATAGACATAACCAAGGTATACGAACTCAAAGACATCAACAAATACAAATGTGCACGCATGATGCAAGTGTGAATGAATAAATGAATCTCATGTATATGTTTGACAAAACAGATAAAAGAGATAAGTTGGAGATGATAAGACCTCACAGTAGAACTAGATACTCGGCTAACCTCAATAAGATGGGAACATTACTAGAGATAGAACAAAAGCCATCATTGAAGCAAAGTCCTTTTACAAGGATTAAATCTCTTTGGAGAGGAAGATATATATTTTCGGTAGAAAACCCCAAAGTCCAATCTTCTAATGTCAATAATTCGTTGAAAGGATAAAAACACGAATAATGCTTCAGCTGGAAAAAAGTCTTGCTTAGCTGGAGATACTGGGAAAACCACCCTTTGATGATGTGTGCAAAACATATCACACATCTTGACAAATATGGATTTCCCCTGGGACTAATTTTGGATGCCCCAAGTTTATTGCTGATAAGCTGCGTGATGCACGACAATTCTTGCAAATAACTTCACTTCTAAAATGCCCCAAGCTATATGGATGATGAAGAGAAATCGTCTCAAGAGGATTTTACAAAAGACCTGGCATCCACCATGCTCTGGTATCTTCAAACTCTTAGAGAGATTCATCGAATCTCGACGTGATTGCCCCGAATTGACTGTAGTTGGCACAACAAAGTCTTCAAATTTTGCCCCAACAGGGTAAACAAGTTGGAGAAGCATTAACTGGGAGAAGCAACATGTCTGTGCTTAAGGTCTTCATGTGGCATGCCTCTGGATATGATTTTTTTGAAATGATTCGCCAATTGCTCAACATAGTTTCAGGCCTTAAAAGAATAAACTCATCGCTAGTGCTTATATGTGAGCTTCCTTGATACCAAACAAATGTTTTGCAGTTAGAAAAAGTTTATTATGAGAATGAAAATTCTAATGCAACAGTTATGTAAGTCTTGAAGATTCTGAAAAGATATCCCACAAATTTTGCGAGTTAGAGCACCATTAATTTTTGTATAGCAAAAGCATATGATACCAACATAACTATTTAACAAACATTCATGGGAGTCAGGAACACCATCTCATTGAAGTATGCTTTCAAAATAACCTTGCTTCAATTAGGACTTTTGAAGGTTGTAACGTGGTCTGGTTCACGGTTTTTTAGAAAAAAGGTTTTTAAGGCTCAAAATTTATAAGTGCCCGCCCATTCTTCATGATGTTCTTCAGTCCTATGTTCAGTTAATTCAATATGAGTGTTCATCTCTAAAAAGGATTTTGTGACGATTAAGGAAACGACGAGGCTTTCGGAGTAGAAACCACCCTCATGTCTTCGTGTTTGTAGTCACCAATTTGTTCTTTGCTGAGGAATTTTCTTTGTACTCCTTTCTTTGCAATTTTTATTTTCCCTAACTTTTGCCTGAACTAATTCTTTTGAATTGATAGTCCAGCGAGATGCCTTAGTTTTTGCCTAAGTCGTAAGTTTTCATGTTTTTGACTTAGCAGGCTTTTTCTTTTTCTTTATTTTTGACTTTTTGAACAAAATGTGTGACATTAGCTTGTCTTTACTGGTTGAGAGGATTGTGACTGCCTCGTTTCTTGATGAATGAGGGATAACATTGTGGTTCCACATCTTCTGGCTTCATTATACATGAGGGATGGCCCTCGCAGTTTCTCTTCAGAAATATCTTCCTTATGAATTTTGAACACTCAATCGGATTAACTGAAAACTACCCTGCCCCAGGTTAAAATTCAAGGTTTTTTCGTATAGAAAAGAAACTCCTACTTCAAGGCTCAAAAGAGGTTAGCAAGGGATTATCTTCCTTATATCTCCAGTGTTTAGGGATTTGAAACAATGCCTGTACATCATCAGCAAGATTTTATCCAAAAGCATGCACCCAGAGATTTTGTGTTCTTTAGATCATCATCCTCCCTTCAATCTCTGCCTAGGCAAGAGAATGGGCAACAAGTTGGTATCATAATGCAAAAAGAAATTTAAAATTTGAAAACAAATATGAGTGAAACAAATGAATTTCTTCAAGACAAACATACTCATTGTATTAAGATAATCATTCAGATGCAAACAAGTTCTTACATGCAAACAATGTTTTGATAAACAAGAAAAATTACAAAAAGCATGAATAAGTTAATAATCTAGGAAGGCTTTCCATCTGGACTTGAATTACCGAAAACATCATTCAAAACTCAAAGTGACCATCAATCGTGTTTACTCTTCGGCACGTGCTTGATTTGAACTTCAAAACCAACTTCCTTGAATGACAATCAGTGAATACTTTTATCATCGCTTCCTCCTTCTTAGAAGGATTGACTTGGGCAGCAACCAAAATTTCAACCAAAACAGTTGAGTGATCCATACCAGCTTTCAAAATAGTCATCTCTCTACGGAGTTCAGAAACCTCTTGCTTGATATTCTCCATTGTTCTCTTAGCGCGAGTGTTGTACTGGTGAGACCAAAGGAAAAATAAGACTCGGAAAAAGACCTTTGAAAGTGAAACAAAAAATGTAGAATGATGTATGATATGCAAAAGAGAGTTTTTATTTGATTTTCAAGGAACTCAAGATATTAAGTTGTAAACATCAAAGTATGAATATAGAAGATGAATTTTAAATTGGCTCCAAACATTGATCAAGTTATCATCAAGATCAATCATCCATTTTGGTGGATTAGGATTTTCGCCCTATCAACACCCAAGATCCATTGAGCGTGACGAAACTTGTGATGTTTACAAAGAAAGACCTCAAAATTCCTTCAAAGTCAAGTGAAAAGGGTTTTATGGATGCATGAATGCATGTCTATGCAACAACCACAAGCAAGGTCACAAATAAAGTCGAAAGGTTCAACGTCACGAGCATGGAGTCAAGGTAAGGAACACGCCCAAGGTATGTACTAACGGTTTAATCACACCTGTAGAACAAGGTTCTAAGAGTTCCCGGAGTCTACATTCCTCCTTCGGATATTACCAACGTCTTGATTACTCAATAATCAGCAATATTCTCAAGAGAAACTCATCCGAGCGTAGCATCGCGTAACAATTACTTCCGGATTACTCCGTTATAATCTCCGCGCTACACCTAAAAGGCCAAGATGGGTTGGGGTTCTACGGTTCCCAGCTTCTCTGGCTCCCAGGTCGAAAATAATAATGTCTTCCTGATTACTCGGTAACAAATATTACGTTCAAAAGGGCCTTCCACTGAGTGGGGGATCTCATGCCTCCTTCTTCGGGATTACTCCCTCAAAGTTAACATGACTATACCGCCCGTCCTATTCCTAAGTGTAACTTAGTCCGGGTATAGGACTTGTCCTTTGTAAATATTATCAACACCCAAATAATCATAATAAATACATATAATCAAACAATCAAATAATGATAAAACAGATAAAACAAATTAGGCTTAACCCACTTAGGGATGGACCAGCAAGAGGTCAATCTTTCCCCAGCAGAGTCACCAATTCTGTAGCGGTGAAAATCGGAGATCAAGCTATTAATTAACTTGACTCACAAAAGCAAGAGTCTCCATAGCGCTTTATTATTTCCAAGGGAAAAGGGAAAAGAGAGAAATAAAACCCTAAAATATGCAATGTAAAGTAATATTTAAAAGTAATGAAAATACAATGCGTTTTTAAAAGAGATCGAGAGTTCGGGGGTTGGTTATACAATGGGAAGGTATTAGCACCCAATGCATCTGCGGTACTCCGCAGGAACCTTTTGAAATATCTGTTTTTTGGTTAAAATTGTTTGTTTAGTTAAATGGATATGGATGAGATTTTGAAGATACGACGACCTAGTGTTGAAGTTTTGACTTAAAAGAGGTGTGAGTTTAAAAATTGATTTGTAGGACATTTGTCTTAAGAGTAACAAAACTAAAAAAGTATGAAGGGATTTCACATAATCGTATTAGATACTTGATGACATGAAGTCAACAAATTAATTCTTTCCCTTGGATTTAAAGCCACAGACAGATAAATAAGCTAAGAGTATATCAAACCTTAGGTGAAAATAAATCACAAGCCGACAGAATCAAAAAAAAACCCGATGTAAGATAATACTCCAAGCATCAGATAAAGCGCATCAAGTGAAAATAAATCACATACGAGAGGAGCGTGTCAGGAAAGGAATCAGATAAAGCGCAAAGGGCGATGGATAAAGCTCATGGTATCAGATAAGAATCCCTGCATCACAAGAGATATACTGACAAATCTAACAGCACGAGAAACTTATGTGCATCCGCATAATTTTCAGAAGTTAGTTGGAATTAAAAATAAAATCACAACACGATGAAAATAATATTTTCAAAACCTGGATTTATTTACAAGTGAAGTGAATAAAATATACAATCAAAATTTATGTACAAATATATATTTACAGTACCAAATATTAAATCAAGATAGTAAGGTAAAAAGGGAATAAAGAAAAAGTATAAATGCGCTATGCGAGAATGAACGCTTGAAACAATTCTCGGAAATCTTCACAATAAACAAACTTGTTAGTAGCATAAGCGGTACAGAAATGAAAGTGAATGAAATTGCAACAATTAAAATCTATGTTGGAAATCACAAATTAAAGAATTGAAATGAAATTGTATGAATGGACATGAATATTTACACAAATAAGAACCAAGATGAATTGAATCAAAAGTCACAAATTTAACACAAAACAACACACATTTAAACAAACTATCAAGAAGAGGAAAGTTCACAAGAAATAATTCTAAACAAAAATTATTAAAAAATAAACACTACAAAAATTAAAACAAAGAAAGATTAACTATTAATTTGAAGTTATTTTTTTATTTTAAAAATGGTTATCTAATCAAAATTTTACCAAAAAATCTATGAAACTACTTGATTGATATTGTTTTTTTTCTTTCAAAAACTAAACAAAACAGTAAAATAAACATTAATAAAACAAATATAAATTTAGAATTATAAAACAAACAAAAGAGTCTAAAAGAAAATAAGGATGAAATAAAATAATAAAAAAAAACTTAAAATAAAAAAAGAAAGAGATAACAATTTTCTCTATGTGATAGTAACCAAGTTTTTCACTACCACCACTTCATGTTCTTCATTATATTCCTAAAGTTTTAAATTCAATATCAAGATTCCAATTAGAATCAATAATCATCAACATGTCATTATTCAAATTAGCAACCTAGAACTAACATTACCAATTCAATAATCATAAACAAAATAATTTAATCAAAAACAAAACAAACATATCATCTAAAATTGAATTTAGCAGCACAACAACATACTCTCATTATTCAAACCAAACAAGTTGTTAACCACTTCAAATTGCAGAGAGAAAAAAAAGAGAAGAAAGTACAGAATCGTTTGCGGAATGTCAAAGTTGTTGATGGCGGATTGGAGAAGGAGAGCGGAAGTTGAGGATGACTGAGTAAGTTATTGGTTGGGTGGCGATGACAGTAGGTAGCAGAAATTGGACAGAGGTAGGGTGATTTATGGAATGGAGTTTGGTGTTGGTTTGATGAAAAGGGGTTTAGGATGGTGAGTACGTTGAGAAAGAGGGAGTGATAGAAGATTGAGTTTGTGAGAGGAAGGTGAGTGAAGGTAATAGATGAAGAAGGGATAACAAGGGGTAGAGAAAAGGAAGAGAGAGTTTACTGTGTTGGTTTTTGGTTTTGTGAGTAAAAGAGAGAAGAGGGAGTTTACTACTACTGCTAATTGTTTTTTTGTTTTTTTGTTGTGTCCTGTACAAAGAAAGAGTAAGTAGTATTATATAGACAAGTGAAAATGGAAAACAAGGATTTCAGTTTCAATCGTATCCGTCCAAAATTATTTCAATTGTATCAATCCATAACTTCTGTTAACAACCAATAGAAATCAAGTATAGTATATTTAGTATTTTTTATGACAAAAACGCCCTTAAATAATAAAAATAAAAAACTAAAAGTATTAAAATTAACTCAATTTAAAATAATTTTTTTGAATTTTTCTGAATAAAAAATAAAGACCAAAAATGACTGAAAATAATAAAAAAACGAACGAAAATTTATCCGAAAAAATAAAATGAACATATTAAAATAAACTACATGTCACAAAGATTAAATAAAAAATATTCAAAAAGTCAAAATCAAAATAAAAATGAGAATAAAAATATCAGGCTGGACAGACGTTTACGGTTAAAAATGAGACTTCAAACTGCACCGGAAAAATAAAGCGAGCACACCGTTATAAACTACGTGAAACGCATATTCATAAAATGATCGGTAAAAGGTTAAAACTTGAAATATTTTTCTCGCTATTTTTTCGCACAATATCGAATCGCTTTTAACAGTTTGTCTATAAAACCAAAATATTTTTATTATCGACATATAAACAACTTGTAGCAATGCAAGAAACGAGTAAAGAGATAAAAATGTATGAAGTGAAATGTCAGGTATTTTTTAACTAAAAGACGATGCAAACTTTGATTTAAACTGAGTTTTTCTGGTCAACTTAAATACGACTAATGATGCAAAATGTGATGAATGAAGATATTTACTAATGATCGTGACCAAATAACAAAATATGATATGAAAGTGTGACTAAAACATATTAGGGGCGAAATTTAGGGTGCAACGATTTTGCCTTGATGAATCAGTCTTCGAGAATCCACAATCAACCGTACTTCTGGCTTGGGAGACTCAAAACCTTAATTGAGGCGTGAAACCTGATGCTCTTGATTCAGACCTGTCTCTGCACATGAAACAAAAGAAAACATGAACATACACCTTTGTATGCGATTAGAAATTAGTGATACATAGGCTAAAAATGTTCAAAACACTTGACAATCTTCACATAGTCAAAGCTCGAAGGTGAGAGGTTAAAACCGACCGTATTTAGTGACCTTGACTTTTGTATAAAAAATGCAAAAATGCAAGTGGGATCTTAGGTCAAAAATTAGGGTATGACAGTAGTATACCGTTGAAATTAGAGAACTCGTCCACACTAAGACGGAGGAAAACATCAAGATCTAGGAACTGACTAGTGCTCAACGTAGTATACCATTGAGGTTATAGCACTCGTCCACACTATGACGTAGGGAAACATCTTCATCAAGATCTAGGAATTGTCTGGTCTTCAACGTAGTATATTGTTGAAATTAGAGAACTCGTTCACACTATGACGGAGGAAAACATCAAGATCTAGGAACTGACTAGTATTCAACGTAGTATACCGTTGAGGTTATAGTACTCGTCCACACTATGACATAGGGAAATTGTCGAGATTGAGAACCTTATCTGAAATTCAACCGAGGATAATTCAATTAAGATTTAAGAACCGGTCAGGTCTTCGACGTAGCTGAGAACTTTAACTGTATTTTTCCTGAAAGGTAAAGGTCAGTCGTATGCAATGCATGATATATATATATATATATATATATATATATATATATATATATATATATATATATATATATATATATATATATATATATATATATATATATATATATATATATATATATATATATATATATATATATATATATATATATATATATATATATATATATATATATCAAGCAATGATGTTCTTAACATAAATGAGATTGTATGGTATGATGCGTATATGCATGTATCATGATGTATGAAAATGTGATGTTTTAGCTGGGGAAAATATATCCCGGATAGCTGCTGGAGAGTAGAGTTGAATTCTTTGTTTCCGCTGGGGGTGGTGAAGAAGGTGATTGTGAGAATAAGCCTGCAAGAGAAAAGAACTCTGTTGGGGAATAAACTGATGAAGAGATTACTCTGTGGGGAATTACTCTGTTGGGAGAGTAATTCTGCTGAAGATTTTAACGATAAACTCCGTTGGGGATTCCGCTGATAAGCTCCGCTAGGGATGGATTACCGTTTCTGGTGATATTGAATCTATTGAGGATTGAATACCTGGTTGTGAAAGGAAATAACTTCGCTGGGGACGATCTTTCAGTTGCAACTTGCTGGAGATAATCTTGTTATACTCTTGTGGGGACAACCCTCTGAATTTGGCTGGGGAAATTTATTTGTGCTCTGTAGGGGATAAGCTTCCAGAGTCTACTGGGGATGATGATTCAACTCTGTTGGGGAAGCTTTTCAGACTGTGCTGGGAAAACTGACTCCATTAGAGGTATCTTGTATTCTGCCGGGGAACATTCTTATACTCCGTGGAGGAATTTTAAGACTGTCAGGGATACTTTTATACTTGCTGGAGAATATTCTTATACTCCACTGGGGAATATTAAGACCTTCTGGGGATACCAAGCCTTTTTAGGGTTGATGGTAGACTAACTCTGCTTAGGGAGAGCTACCATTACTGCCTTACTCTGCGGGGAGTGAAGGTATCTTAGCCATACTCTTCAGCTGAAACTACCTTAGTACCTGGTGGACAGAGCAACTGTACAGTTCAGACAATTCTTATTTGCCCCTGTTTCTGCGGCAGAAGGTGCCTACGGAGGCCCTGTGGATCGAGTATTATCCCCACCTATGAGGTGCTTGGTATCTTTCGGTCAAAATGACAAGTCTTTTTCTGGTAAGACAGTGACGAGATTACAAGACATAGTCGTACGCTTTGATCCCTAATGTTTTCCTGGACCGCCCTTTCGGGTTTTCAGTCCACCGAGATACCTTTTTTTTACCCAAGCCGCCTTTTCAGGTTTTCGACTTGCCGGGTGTACAATTTTTTCATTTTCATCCCTTTTTTGCCCGAACCCTTTTGGTTCGCCGGGAGCCCAAATTTTTGCCTAGGCCAGTCGACCTAGTGGGTCTTTGATTATGCATAGTATTTTCTGATTATGTCCACGCTCCCAGGGTGTAGGGAGTTGTCACTGTCTGTAGTTCTGTGTTGCCATACTACCAGAAGATGTTTGATCATGTAAGATTCGTTGCTAGAATTCATGTCCAATGCCCCAATAGATTCAGATGGAGATTTTCCCCTGGCATCTTTGAGAGATTCTTTGAATCTTGACTTGACTGCCCCAAATGATGGACAATGATCATGTCATGCCCCTTGGTTGGAAGTGTTTTTTCCACTTGAGGTGATCCTTTTATTGGGAAGGTTTTTTGTTCACTAGATATTCATCGTGCGAATTTCTCAGCTGTTTGAATAAATAGTCATATGAAAACAATGTTATTTTAAGAATGCAAAGCTTATGTCTGTCTTGAAGTTTTTGAAAATGCAGTTTTCAATAAAACAAGCGAATTTTTGTAAAATGTGATGTCAACTCAGGATTTTACAGCAAGCCCTACAAGAGTCAGGATACCTTTTGTAACAGTATGCTTTCGAACTAACCCATGCTTCAACTAGGACTTTTAAGGGTTATAACATGGCCTGGTTCACGGTTTAAGAAACAAAGGATAAAGGCTCAAAATTTATTTGTACCCACCCGCTCTTCGTGATGTTCTTCGATCCTAAACTCAGCTAACCGTGCATTTAGATCCTGCTTGAGTCTTTGCTCTGATATTCCAGTGATGATTCGGATACTGAAAGTTTATTTTGAACAAGCAGTCATTTTTGTTGAGAGTTTGTAGGATCTCTTTATTTTTGGTTTTTATTATCCCTGTTTTTTGCCTGAACTGTTTCTTTTTGTGATTACAGTCAGCAGGATGCCCCAGTTTTTCTTAAGTCTCCTTCACAGGTTTTGACTTATTGGGCTTTTATTTTGAGAGATAATGACTGCATGTCCTTACGATTATACGGAACCAACATCGTCTTTTGTTTCAGAAGGACTTCTTTGATGCCATTCATTGTGCACCTGGATCAACTGAGAAAACTACCCTGCCCCGGGTTGTGATTAAGGGTTTTAATTTGTGAAAAGAAAAACTCCAACTTCTTTGGCTTAAAGGGGTTGACTAGGGATTATCTTCCTTATAACTCCACTGTTTAGGATTTGAAACAATGCATGTACCTCGTCAGCGGGGTCTGTTCAAAAGCATACTATAGAGATTTTGATATCATTTTCGTCATCCTCCCTCTAAAGGCTTAGAAATTTTTTTTTAATCGAGAGTTGATCATCACAAAAAATGAAAGCAATTTGAATATAGTGAAATACGAATGGATTGATTCAAAACAGACATATGTAATGCATTGGTAAAGTAATAAAGTTTGACATGAATAAATGTTCGAACAGTCAAAAGAAAATTACAGCTTGAAAATTCTAATGAGCAAAAGCCTCTTAGTTCAAACTAGTCATTTCAGGTGGAGAACCCTCAGCGGAAGATTTTCATCTCGCCATCCGGCATGAATTCCAGCACTCTTCTGTCAATCAAGTCTTGCATCTTGTTTTTCAAAGCCCAACAGTCGTCGGTGTCATGTCCAGGACTATAGGAGTGGTATACACAAAATGCATCGGGGTGATAGCCAGGAGCAGAGGTATTGGGATTCCGGAGAGGATCCTTTAAAGGAATCAGATTGACCTCCAACAAGTGTTTCAGTATTAGAGATGATGGTATATCAGTCTCAGAGAAATGTCTTCCAGATGTATTTTGCTTACGTCGATTACCCCGTTGACACTGGCGAGGTCGTTGCTGGGCTTGTGACCCTGAAGCAAGCTGGGGAGCTTTTCCCTTGTCTTCTTGTCTCAAAGGAGGTTGAATGATTACTTGATCTTTAACCCTAGTTGTTTGCCCCACTTGGTTATTTTGAACTATTTTGTTGACGAGGACCCTGAGCTCTTCTTGTCTTTGAGCCAGGTCTTGAATGAGAGCCATCTGGCCCACCAGTTGTCCCATCATCTGGATCTTCATTGTTGCCAACTCAATTTTTAGCCCTTCCAACTGATCATTCCTGATGCCGCCTGGATTCCCTAGGACTAAGCCCCTTGTGAGGAGAGCTTTTATTTCTTCCTGGCCCTGGGATAGGTTCAAGAACATTTCTTGAAGTTGAGCGTTTTGAGCCTGGAGATCTTGGTTGTCTTGTAGGAGAGTCATTGCTGAAATAAACAGTGAGAACATGAGAGACCTGTACTGGGAGACCTGTTATGCAATGATATGTATGTGTGTAATGTTTTCAAGGATCCCGCGGGGTAAACAAGAAACTTGTTAGAATTTGAATTTTGCATCTTTGATTGAAGAAACTTCATGTTGTTAAGAGTCCTTCTTCAAGACTCAAGCTCACCATATCGAGTGGGTCATAGCCCCTGACTCAAATTACCGTGTTTTGATTTCTAGACAACCTTGGCTAGAGGAAAATAAATCCCCTTTGCCCCTTGCTAGGCATTTGATTTACCATAACCTGCATCACAGACCCTTGAGATACTTGAAATGGTTAAGGAAATGTTAAGGTATGATGTTATGATGTGTATGCTATGCGTTTAAGCAAAAGTGTGAAGCGATGTAAGTAAACTCTGCAATAAATCCAAATTATTGGATAAGGACTGTAAACAAAACCTGCAAGGAACTCATGTTGTCAGATGACAAGAATGTGCAAGTAGTTCAAGTTTGAAGGCACACAAGTCACACAAATAGCCTTAAGTTTAGGCTGGCATGGAGTTTAGGTATTACCCTCTTTTAGTTTAGTTGGTTTAAACCTGTCCTAAAAATAGTAATTGGGTTCTAGAGGATCTAAATATAACTGACTACCCTCAATCGGTCATAATTCCAGTTTAGCAACTTTTTCTTGCGGCCGGAATCATCGCGAGAGTTTAGTCTCAATGAGTGTAGCATACAGCTACTGTTCTATGGCCAAGTTGGTCAATTTAAAGGTTCTAAGCTCAGTTGGTGCTTAATGACCCCTTAGATGACCCATATTCTCCTCGTTCCAACACAAGGGATATCGGTACAGACTAAAGTGCCACACCAATGTAGCTACTGCTTCAACCGTATCGGTCTACGCCATACAGTTCCCTCATAGTTTATTGCTACTTACCTAAAGGGTATCCACAGATCTGGGTTATAATCTATAGAACTCCGATATAATCCCATAAATATAAATCATACAAAGCATACAATTGAAAACACAATGATCTAATCCTAAGGTACACTTCACTTATTATATCCCCAGCAGAGTCGCCAGTTCTGTGATCGGTGGGAAGAGAACTGACTGTTTTTGGAATGCTGGTTCACGTTTTGCGTTTTTTTCCACAAAATGTCGCGGTAAGTAAGAGTCGCCACCGTCTTTTATTTTATCCAACAAGGAAAGGAAAAAAGCACAGAAAAATTCCTTTTTCGAGATGTTTCTCGGGTCCGGGAGGTAGATTATAGAAAGGGAAGTTGTTAGTACCCTTTCTATCCATGGTTATCCACGGGCTCTTAGGTACTTGCTCAAAGTGTTTTCAAAATTTTCGTTTCTTTGTGTTTGTGGGTTTGAAAGAAGTTTTTGTTTGAAAGGAGTGTAAGTGCGAAAAGTTTTGTTTTGTTTTAAGAGAACAAGTACTTAAGAACCATCTACCTACTCGAAAAAGAAATTAATCTGTACAAATGTCCTTTAGACAAAGCTAGCCCACTATTGATGAGTAGGTAGCACCGTCGTTGGAGTTTAAGGGTCAATTCGATTAAGGGACGTGTGGTCACTAAAGCAATGTTAGGATGCCTTAGCGGTAACCCTAATCTCTTAGATCATTTTTCCGAGGCAACCGTTTCGAGGCAACTATGATCTTTGGACAAGAGGGCGACCTCTAAAACTTCCTATACTCAATGACCACGTTCGAAGGCAACCAAGTGAGGTGTACCCTAAGAGTGCGCATGTGCGAGTGTATTGTTTTTCAGTTATTTATCTTTGTACATGTCATGGGTGAGCTATGTTGATTTTAAGTTCATACATTGGATCTTGTCATGCATTCCCTATTATCAAACATCTAACAGTTTATAGTTGCGGAAATTAAATTTACGGAAATTAAATCTAAACTATTACAAGGCGTCAGGTATTTACATCGCCAAAAATAAACCCTTTAATTTAAATTGCGGAAAATAAAAGAAAGCGATAAATAATTAAAGTCCTAATTAAAAGCTATTATATACCGGAAGCAATTACAATATTGGAAAAAATGATACGCGTGCGAGAAAATTAAATCGGCGCATTTTTTAGGGTTTTGACCCTTTTTGAAAAGAAAGCATGTTTTTTTGTTATTTTTTGAATTAAATGGAAATTAAATTAAGTCAAAATTAATTAATTAATTAATTAATTAAAATATTTTTGGGTTTTTGAATATTTAAGGAAATAAAATAAAATGGATTAATATTAATAAAAACCTAATATTCTAAATTGATTTTAATTATTGCAAAAGATGTTAAAAGTTAAACCTAATTAAATGCTAAATTGATTAAATTATATTTATTTACAAAAATAAAGTCAAATTTAATTTTAATAAATAAAAAATAATATTTTTTGTGATTTGATTTTATTAAGAAAAAAGTTAATTGGTTAATTTAAATAATAATAATAATAATAAATAAACAAAACAAATAAATAAAATGAAATTTAAAAAAAAAACAAATAGGGGGGTTTGGGCCCCAAATCTTGAGGTGGATTCAGCAATTGTTGGCCCAATTCAAGCAAGCCCGGATGACTTTTACCATTCCACGCATATGCATTGACCTGAGACCATGATGGACACTCAATATTAGCCTTTGGATTTGGCCTGGAGGCCATCTGGCCAATATCTGGATGAGGGCGTATGGTGAGCCACAACCCCTAAGGCACGTTGGATCTCCTGCAGAAAAAAGGCAAAGCAAATATGGGGGACCTGGGATTCGAACCCAGGTCCCATTGGACTTTGACATAGTGTGCTTACCAACTCAACCATCATGCTCATCTGTCATTATACTGGATGAATAATATTATAAGGGAAAAACACATAATATACTAGAAATTAAAAAACGCGAGAATTTTATTTGAACGGGCCAATGAAGACGAGCCACGTCTTTGTCTTCTTCAACAAGACCTGTTCTTTTTCCTGCGGATTTGAATCCACAACAAAATCCATGGCTCGGTCCCAAAATCGTCCCTAGGCCATGGAAACGAATTTTGAGACCATCACCTTACTCGTCTCCTTCCACTGATTCCATTTATGTCCATGGTTTGTTCTAATTTTTCCTGAAATCAAAACGCCTAAAACACAAGAACAAAAACCCTAGCTTCGGGTATAGGGTTACAGGCTACAAAAGTGAAATCAAATATTGTAGAAACGTTCAAAATAGGCCGATTAACATGATTATGCAAAGATTTTTGGATAAGGATGCAAGAATAAGAGATCATGATTCCATGTTCAGGGCCACGTTCAAGAACAGTTACAACGCTATTTAGGAGGTTTCAAGGCTTGATTTTGATTCCAATAGATCCAAAGGATGTCCAGCAAGAGAGTAGTGTGGAGTTTTTGCCTTGGAAACGCCTCTAAGATCGATTTCAGATTCAAGCTTTTTTTCCAGTTTGGTTTTGTGTATTCTGCAGCCTCTTGTCCTATTTCCGTGCCTCTTGCATTGTGTGACTATAATAGAAGCAATTAGGTTTAATTTTGGGCTTTGAATCCATGTGAATTGATGATTGAAGATTTGATTTTATTCTCCATTAACAAAGCTTCCAAAAGTGTCAAAATCCAATATTTTGTTCATAACATGGCATGATTAGGATTTGATTTGGTCCATGATGATAATTGAAACCTATATCAATCAAAAAGATCACAAGTTATTAATATTTAGATTTTATTTGGATTTAAATTGATTAAAAATGAATTAAATCAATAAAAATAAAATAAAATAGAAAAATTAATAAATTGGCAAAAGACTGAAGATATGACACGTGGGTGGTGTGACAAGATCAAATCAAGTGGAAAAAAGTGGGGCCATTTGTCAAAATTTGAAGTTTTGGGGATAGTTGACTTTTGGCAATTTTGGAAAAATGCCCAACTTCAACCATGCATAACTTCTTCAATTTTGAACTTTTGGAGGTGTTCTTGGACTTTTTATAATCCTTGAGATGTCCTCTAGCCAACCCTTTTGGTATCATCTCATTTTAATGCTCCATGCTCAAGTTATAAGCTTTGAAAAAAAAAGGTGTTTTTGTTGACTTTCAAAAATGACCCATAATGTCCAAATTTGTAACTTCTTGTGAGTGCATTTCTTGATCTTGGGGTGTGAAGATGTATTGTAGTAAATTGCATCCTATTCAAAATGAGCTTTTGATGGGTCGTTTCTCATAAAGTATGGGAAAGTTATGCTTGGTCAAAGTTGAGTTGACTTTTCCGACAAAACCCTAATTTAGCAACTTTTGAATCTTGATGAATCTTGAGCAATCCTTGATGAATCATGATCAACCCTTGATAAAATGATGAATTATCCTTAAAAATGAGAATGTTGATGAAAAATATTGAGGTTTGACTATTTGTAGGTCACAGTTGACTTTTGCCCTAGCACAGTCGATTTTTGGACTTCTTGAGCAATTGACTGACCAAACTTTCTCCGCAAGGCTTGAAATTTGACATGGATGAACTTGAGAACATATTAGGACATTAGGGAGCACTTGAGGTCATTTGTATGTAAGGACCATGATGCAACACAAAACCCTAATTTGAGATCGACTGCCTTAGGAGATGATTTGATTGTCCAACTCTTGAGCAACCTTGAGCCATTTGGGGATTATTCTTGTAATGTCTTGAGAAATATGGGATGGAAAATTTTGGGGTACAACAGTTTTCCCTGTTCAATTTTCTTAAACCTGAGGATATAGATTGGCCTTCAGGCCTTTCGTGATCCGAAGGTGGAAGATAATTGAACACTAGAGTGCCCAGAAATTTGCACTCGCATAATGTAGTATCAACATTGTGATGTTGGGAATGGGATTACATATGCCATTTAGAGATTGTTGGTAGGAGGATGGGCTTACAGATGCCATCTGCAGGAGTGTCGATCGCATGAGAGATTCCTTAGCGAGAATTTGCATACTTGTTGTTTGTAGAAGATTCCGCTGGAGAAGTCTAACTTTTGTTTGAGATTTAGGAACTTGCTTGTACTTCAACTGAGAGAATGCCTCGGCTGAGTCTTAAGAACCTATCCATAATTCAATCGGGGGAAACATCTTCATCAAGATCTAGGAACTGTCTAGTATTCAACGTAGTATACCGTTGAGATTGTAGAAATCGTCCACACTTTGACAGAGGAAAACATCAAGATCTAGGAACTGACTAGTGTTCAACGTAGTATACCGTTGAGGTTATAGCACTCGTCCACACTATGACGTAGGGAAACATCTTCATCAAGATCTAGGAACCGTCTGGTCTTCAACGGAGTATACCGTTGAAATTAGAGAACTCGTCCACACTATGACGGGGGAAAACATCAAGATCTAGGAACTGACTAGTGCTCAACGTAGTATACCATTGAGGTTATAGCACTCGTCCACACTATGACGTAGGTAAACATCTTCATCAAGATCTAGGAACTGTCTGGTCTTCAACGTAGTATACTGTTAAAATTAGAGAACTCGTCCACACTAAGACAGAGTAAAACATCAAGATCTAGGAACTGACTAGTGCTCAACGTAGTATACCATTGAGGTTATAGCACTCGTCCACACTATGACTTATGGAAACATATTCATCAAGATCTAGGAACTGTCTGGTCTTCAACGTAGTATACTGTTGAAATTAGAGAACTCGTCCACACTATGACGGAGGAAAACATCAAGATCTAGGAACTGACTAGTATTCAACGTAGTATACCATTGAGGTTATAGTACTCGTCCACACTATGACAAATGGAAATTGCCGAGATTGAGAACCTTATCTGAAATTCAACCGAGGATAATTCAATTGAGATTTAAGAACCGGTCAGGTCTTCGACGTAGTTGAGAACTTTAACTGTATCTTTCCTGAAAGGTAAAGGTCAGTCGTATGCAATGCATGATATATATCAAGCAATGATGTTCTCAACATAAATGAGATTGTATGGTATGATGCGTATATGCATGTATCATGATGTATGAAAATGTGATGTTTTAGCTGGGGAAAATATATCCCGGATAGCTTCTGGAGAGTAGAGTTGAATTCTTCGTTTCCGCTGGGGGTGGTGAATGAAGGTGATTGTGAGAATAAGCCTGCAGTAGAAAAGAACTCCGTCGGGGAATAAACTTATGAAGAGATTACTCTGTGGGGAATTACTCTGTTGGGAGAGATATTCTGCTAAAGATTTTAACGATAAACTCTGTTGGGGATTCCGCTGATAAGTTCCGCTGGGGATGGATTACCGTTGCTGGTGATATTGAATCTGTTGAGGATTGAATACCTGCTTGTGAAAGGAAAGAACTTCGCTGGGGACGATCTTTCAGTTGCAACTTGCTGGAGATAATCCTGTTAGACTCTTGTGGGGACAACCCTCTGAATTTGGATGGGGAAATTTATTTGTGCTCTGTAGGGGATAAGCTTCCAGAGTCTACTGGGGATGATGATTCAACTCTGTTGGGGAAGCTTTTTAGACTGTGCTGGGAAAACTGACTCCATTAGAGGTATCTTGTATTCTGCCGGGGAACATTCTTATACTCTGTGGATGAATTTTAAGACTGACGGGGATACTTTTATACTTGCTGGAGAATATTCTTATACTCCGCTGGGGAATATTAAAACCTTCTGGGGATACCAACCCTTTTTAGGGCTGATGGTAGACTAACTCTGCTTAGGGAGAGCTACCATTACTGCCTTACTCTGCGGGGAGTGAAGGTATCTTAGCCATACTCTTCAGCTGAAACTACCTTAGTACCTGGTGGATAGAGCAACTGTACAGTTCAGACAATTCTTATTTGCCCCTATTTCTGCGGGAGAAGGTGCCTACGGAGGCCCTGTGGATCGAGTATTATCCCCACCTATGAGGTGCTTGGTATCTTTCGGTCAAAATGACAAGTCTTATTCTGGTAAGACAGTGACGAGATAACGAGACATAGTCGTACGCTTTGATCCCTAATTTTTTTCTTGACCGCCCTTTCGGGTTTTCAGTCCACCGGGATACCTTTGTTTTTACCCAAGCCGCCTTTTCAGGTTTTCGACTTGCCGGGTGTACAATTTTTTCATTTTCATCCCTTTTTTTCCCGAACCCTTTTGGTTCGCCGGGAGCCCAAATTTTTGCCTAGGCCAGTCGACCTAGTGGGTCTTTGATTATGCGTAGTATTTTCTGATTATGTCCACGCTCTCAGGGTGTAGGGAGTTGTCACGGTCTGTAGTTCCGTGTTGCCATACTATCAGAAGATGTTTGATCATGTAAGATTCGTTGCTGGAATTCATGTCCAATGCCCCAATTGATTCAGATGGAGATTTGCCCCTGGCATCTTTGAGAGATTCTTTGAATCTTGACTTGACTGCCCCAAATGATGGACAATGATCATGTCGTGCCCCTTGGTTGGAAGTGTTTTTTCCACTTGAGGTGATCCTTTTATTGGGAAGGTTTTTTGTTCACTAGATATTCGTCGTGTGAATTTCTCTGCTGTTTGAACAAATAGTCATATGCAAACAATGTTATTTTAAGAATGCAAAGCTTATGTCTGTCTTGAAGTTTTTGAAAATGCAGTTTTCAATAAAGCAGGCGATTTTTTGTAAAATGTGATGTCAACTCAGGATTTTACAGCGAGCCCTACAAGAGTCAGGATACCTTTTGTAACAGTATGCTTTCGAACTAACCCATGCTTCAGCTAGGACTTTTAAGGGTTATAACATGGCCTGGTTCACGGTTTAAGAAACAAAGGATAAAGGCTCAAAATTTATTTGTACCCACCCGCTCTTCGTGATGTTCTTCGATCCTAAACTCATCTAACCGTGCATTTAGATCCTGCTTGAGTCTTTGCTCTGATATTCCAGTGATGGTTCGGATACTGACAGTTTATTTTGAACAAGCAGTCATTTTTGTTGAGAGTTTGTAGGATCTCTTTCTTTTTTGTTTTTATTATCCCTGTTTTTTGCCTGAACTGTTTCTTTTTGTGATTACAGTCAGCGGGATGCCCTAGTTTTTCTTAAGTCTCCTTCACAGGTTTTGACTTATTGGGCTTTTATTTTGAGAGATAATGACTGCCTGTCCTTACGATTATATGGAACCAACATCGTCTTTTGTTTCGGAAGGACTTCTTTGATGCCATTTATTGTGCACTTGGATCAACTGAGAAAACTACACTGCCCCGGGTTGTGATTAAGGGTTTTAATTTGTGAAAATAAAAACTCCAACTTCTTTGGCTCAAAGTGGTTGACTATGGATTATCTTCCTTATAACTCCACTGTTTAGGATTTGAAACAATGCCTGTACCTCGTCATCGGGGTCTGTTTAAAAGCATACTGTAGAGATTTTGATATCATTTTCGTCATCCTCCCTCTAAAGGCTTAGAATTTTTTTTTAATCGAGAGTTGATCATCACAAAAAATGAAAGCAATTTGAATATAGTGAAATACGAATGGATTGATTCAAAATAGACATATGCAATGCATTGGTAAACTAATAAAGTTTGACATGAATAAATGTTCGAACAGTCAAAAGAAAATTACAGCTTGAAAATTCTAATGAGCAAAAGCCTCTTAGTTTGAACTAGTCATTTCATGTGGAGAACCCTCAGCGGAAGATTTTCATCTCGCCATCCGGCATGAATTCCAGCACTCTTCTGTCAATCAAGTCTTGGATCTTGTTTTTCAAAGCCCAACAGTCGTCGGTGTCATGTCCAGGACTATAGGAGTGGTATACACAAAATGCATCAGGGTGATAGCCAGGAGCAGAGGTATTGGTATTCCTGAGAGGATCCTTTAAAGGAATCAGATTGACCTCCAACAAGCGTTTCGGTATTAGAGATGATGGTATATCAGTCTCAGAAATGTCTTCCAGATGTATTTTACTTACGCCGATTACCCCGTTGACACTGGCGAGGTTGTTGCTGGGCTTGTGACCCTGAAGCAAGATGGGGAGCTTTTCCCTTGTCTTCTTGTCTCAAAGGAGGTTGAATGATGACTTGATCTTCAACCCTAGTTGTTTTCCCCACTTGGTTATTTTGAACTAGTTTATTGACGAGGACCCTGAGCTCTTCTTGTCTTTGAGCTAGGTCTTGAATGAGAGCCATCTGGCCCACCAGCTGTCCTATCATCTGGATCTTCATTGTTGCCAACTCAATTTGTAGCCCTTCCAACTGATCATTCTTGATGCCTCATGGATTCCCTAGGACTAAGCCCCTTGTGAGGAGAGCTTTTATTTCTTCCTGCCCCTGGGATAGGTTCAAGAACATTTCTTGAAGTTAAGCGTTTTGAGCCTGGAGATCTTGGTTATCTTGTAGGAGAGTCATTGCTGAAATAAACAGCGAGAACATGAGAGACCTGTACTGGGAGACCTGTTATGCAATGATATGTATGTATGCAATGTTTTCAAGGATCCCACGGGGTAAACAAGAAACTTGTTAGAATTTGAATTTCGCAGCTTTGATTGAAGAAACTTCATGTTGTTAAGAATCGAATGCTTGAAGTTGGAAAAAACTCACTTTGTAACCATGGCCAATACATGTTCATACCACTTTCCAAATCTGACCAAACTAGCTTAGTACATAATTACAGGCCTCTAACCAATTTACACTCAAAAATTGAATGCAAATACATTGGACATTGGCATTGTTCTGATCAAGAGAGCATTGTACAATGAACATTTCCATTTTGAGCATAAAGGTCACACTTCCATTTTCATAAAGGCCACTTTATGTTGAAATTGCATTTTCTTGAGCCTTGGACTTTTTTCCTTGCAGCAAACAAGTTCCCTAATCTCAAGCATAGTACACCAACTTGAGCATGCTTGTAACTAGCCTGTACAGGCCATATCTTGGTCACCTCACATCTTTGCTTTCAAAACAAGTCAAATGGCCAAAAGCTCATAACACACACATCTGATATATTGAACTCAAGCAAAGTTTTCAAACAAGTTTCTCATATCCTTGTAAGCCAGAAACACGAGTCTTTGACCTCTCTAACTCCCTTGTGCAAAAATCTCCATTTCTGCCCAAAACAGGGCCAGTTCTGCAAATCACAAGCCACAATCAAATCCTCTCGTGCGTTTTGTCCAAAATCACTTCAAACACATTCTAAACAATATACCTAAGCTGTCCAGACCATTCACAAGTTGTTGTAACTCCATTTACACACATCACCATTTTTGTTTGGAAGCTTTGCAGGTTGAGTTCTGTAGCATGATTCAGGCCACTTCAAAACAAACTAAGCATTGGGAAAGGTTCAGAGGACATCAAGCAAGCTCAAAAGAACCTCAGGTCTCATTGAAAGTTGCTGCATTGTCCAGCTCGAACTCAACTGAAACAGGTATTTCATGAACTTCTATCTCTCTATTTAGGAACATTTAGACTTAGGTTTGTGAATGAAAGATATTGTATTCATTGCCCTGGAACCATACATGTGCTTAGTTTTCATTTATATTAATCGTACTAAGATAATTTCATCCATGAACTTTCTGAAAAAACTAGGTTAGAAATTAGGGCCAGAGAAATTCTCTCTGGTCTTTGAGAGTTAGATTAAGTTTTTATATGGTTAGAATCGTGGTTTGATGCTCTACAAGTTTCATGTTTTGAGTTTTGTCAAAAGATCACAAATACAGGAGATACGAGTTTGTGTAGCAAGCGCGCGTTTTTTCAAACTCTGGAGGAAGAAGATGAAGCTGGTGACTGGGCTGGCTTGTTTTTGCTTCTAACACTTTCTTTTTTCAGTTTCACACCCCCTGGCCCATTTCTTTATATTTTTATTATTTTTGCATTTTTATTTCACTTCTGACTTTGATATTTTATTTTTAAATATAAAAAATGCTCCAAAAATATTTTTATAATTTTTTACATTTATTTGGTATTTATTTTAATTATTACTAGCATTAAAACATTTTAAATGCTTTTATATTATTTTGTTTAATTTTAAAAATAATGCAAATAATACTCTTATTTTCATTTCTTTTTTTTATTTACACCAAAAATATTTTCTTGATTATATTGTGTTTTTGTAAATATATATATTTTTTACATACTTAACATATTTAATTATTTATATATATATACTTTTGTTTTATTAAATACTTAGAAATAAAACACAAAAATATTATATTTTTATTTTTATTATTATTTATACTAAAAAATACCTTTTTTTTGGATATATTTCATTTTTATACATATTAATATATTTTTGTACATAAATAATACATTATATTTATTTTCTTAAGAAATTAGGGTTTTTTGCCCTAAAAACAAATAAAATTAATCTTTATTTATTTCTTTATACCTTTTACATTAAAAATACTTTTTGCATACATGAATAAATAAAAAATCTTTTTTGCATAATATATTTTGTTTAAAATTTATTTATCTTGTTTAATTAAATATTGCCCGTTTATTTTATTTGCACAAAGAATTCAATTTGGATGTAATAGTAATTAGGGTTTTATATTTCTTGTCAAATATCCCCCTATTCAAAGTTGTATCCCCCTCCCTATATCAAAGTTGTAATAGCTTAGATTTATTTTTACGCATTTAAATGCTTTCAATTATGCCATGATTAGAATTAGGGTTTGTATGTAAAAATCAAAACCAACAAATAGTTTGACCTAATCAAAGACAAAATGCATGAAAAACAAACACAATGCACACTTGCACCCCTAGGGTTACAATCCACTTGTTGCCTTCAAAAATGGGCCATGGTATGCATGTCAAGTACTTTGGCAAAGCAAAAACAAAACAAAAGATCATAGTCCCTCGATGACGCTAGAGTTGCCTAAACAAAAATGATCAAGTCCCTCAAGAATATTGCCAAAAATACTTGACACTATTGATATCATGGTCTATACGATGACCCGCGTCGGTCCTGTTTAACATCCTAACACAAGGTTGTTCACCAAATACAATGGTGAAACAACATTGTTAAAAGGGTTAAAAATATAAGAAAGATCTTTGAGTAAAATAGGGTAGATAGCTCTTAGTTACTTGATCAAAGCTTGCAAAAAAACATCCTTGCTATCTTCGAAATACACTTCACCACACAATTTCAAAACCCTACTTTCAAACATTGAAAACCTTTCAAAAGACAAAAACACCTTTGTATACATTCAAACAAGAATCATTACAAAGGTTGCCACAATGATGGCCTCTTTTCAAAACATCTTTCAAAATCACACACAAAGCACCATTTCAAACAATTGAAAAGCAAAGCAAGTGATCTAAATAAGTAACTAAGAGCCCATGGATAACCATGGATAGAAAGGGTGCTAATACCTTCCCTTTTTATAATCTACTCCCCGAACCCAAGAAAACATCTCAAAGGTCTTTCCTGTGCTTTTTGACCTTTCCTTAGGATAAAATAAAAAGTCGGTTCAATTGAGTTTCAAAAGGAAATGATCTTCATACAAGCTTCAATTGAGTTTTTGTTTCCCTTTGAAACAGTGTCCTTCGACTCAGGAATGTCCTTCGACTCGGGAAGTAAAGGCCTCCTTTTGGTTTTCTTCAATTCAAAAATTCAATAATCTTCTGAAAAATTCCTTCAATTCAGAAGTTAATAACCTTCTGAAAAGTGCCATTCGATTGCATCATTCGCCCCTCACTTGTTTGCCTTGGATTCATAAGTTTTCGATTGGATGAACGGCTACCTTCCTGTGACTTTCAAATTCATCTTCATGTATGATTCGAACGCGCCTTCATATCACCTTCGAATCCATCTGTAAACCCTTCAATACGCCATAGTCCTGCATTATGACACACAACTTGGTGGTCCATTCGAAGGACTTGCCATAGTTGGGGAATAATTGTTCTCTTACTTTGGAGTCTGGTCGAAGGTTTGGGCCTAAGTTATTAAAAGGAAGAAGACTCAAAATGGCATATTCAGCTAAAAAGGGCCATTCGAAGAACACACAGTTGGTTCATTCGAAGGACACACAACTGGTGAAAACGAATGTTATGTTGTTCTAGCTGGTCGAAAGGTGTAGAAAGATGGAGGATTCGACTCAAAAGATCAAGTTGAACATTTAGACCCATAGGCTAGGCTATGTGTTTTACCTTTTCAGGCCTTAAACCTATGACTCACCCTATACTTAATTGTTTATGCAAGTTAAAATAGGCCTTTACCCATTTGTTGTCCAAGACCACTTGCACTTAATAGCATAATACTACCTTTTAGAAAAGTTTGTCTTGAGCCTTGCGCCTGTTTTCCTTCAGAAAGAAGCAACCCATCTGAACCATTCATCTTGCTTTTATGGCACAAGTGGACACTTACTTTCCAGATTGAGCCTTATTTTATTATTTTTGCTCCCCAAGCTTCCCAAAAGCCTTTCTCTATAAATAGAGAGTTCATTTTCACAAATAAAGAGAGGGGGGGAGGGGAATGTATCTTCAAAATTCTCACACACCATAAAATTCTCAAACACTTCAACACTTGTGAAATAAAAAAAAAACAGAATCATCGTTACCTCCTTCAATTCTGAAGAACAACACATTCCAGTTTCCTTCGAATCAAGGAGCATACCACTGTTCCTTCCTTTGAATCCAGCAAAGAAGGATATTTCACTTGTTTTGCTCTTCCGAATCCAGTGTCGAAGGCCTACCCTGGGTCTTTTCCTTCGAATCCAGAGGCATTTAAAGCAACTGCTTCAAAGTCCAGAACACACTCCAACCTCCAGCAAGGTAAGTCATTTTTAACCTTTGGCCCTTCGTTTCCAGCATAGCATGTAAATAAGTTTTCTTTTTCATTTAAAACATGTACACACTATTTTCTTATTTTTGTTTTCACTCTCTTAATATGTGTCATGGTTAACAATCTTCTTGGCTTTTGCTCTTGGTACATTTAAATACGCTTTAAAGAACTAATCTAGTCTTAAGGTGATGTTGGCATGGCCTTGGGCCATGTTTCTCTTCAAACTCAAATGAAAGAAACAAGAGACAGAGAAGTTAGAAACGAAGCCTCTGGCTTCCAAACTAACCTTTAAGCCAAACGAAAGGCACAACATGATGGCCTCCAGGCCCCAATCGAAAGCCAAAATATGCTGGCTTCTAGGCCTCAATCGAAACTCATTCCTTCACCCCTTTTCAGGTAAGGTCGAAGAGAGCCAGAAATGGCAGAATCGAAGGGTTTGCTGCCCTAAATCGAAAGATCCATTTTTCTTGCTTTTACCTTATTTTTTCCTTTATATTTTCATGCAATTCAATATGGTTGTAATAGTGTAGGATTTATTTTTTGCACTCTTTTATTACCTTCATATAAATGTTAAGTAATTAGGTGTGTATGGCAAGATAAAATCAACAAGTAGACAACCCAAAAATCAAAGACAAAATGCATGCAATCAAACACACTTGCACACATGCACCCTTAGGGAAATTCCACTTGTTGCCTTATAAAAATGGTCATGTTATGCATGTGGGATCACTACAAGAAAATTGGCAGATTGCGACAGGTATTTTTGTAGATCACGACGGTTAAAACCGTCGCAATTTGCTTTCCACGACGGTTGCTTTACCGTCGCAGAAGTGTGTGTCCCCAACCTATTTCGCGACGGTTACAAAAACTGTCGTTCAAGTTTACGACGGGTTGATACCATCGTGACTATCTTTTGAGTTTCTTTTAATTATTGATGGCGACGGTTCGATACTGTCGTGAATATCTTTTGAAATTGATTAAATTGTTTATGGCGACGGTTCGCTACCGTCATGACTTTTGTTGATTACGACGGTTCGGTACTGTCGCCATGACTTTTGTTTATGTCTTGATTTTTTTTATTTTTCTATTATATATATTTTTTATTTAAATTATTATCTATGTAAAAAATTTTAAATATAGTTTTTTTTTGTGTTATTTTTTTCTTTAAATTATTTCTTCTTTAATATATTTATTTATAGTATTATTTTTTGTTTTATTTTCTATCACTTTGTAATATAGTAAAAATAATTTCAATAAAAAATATTTAACATCAAATAAGCATTATAATATCCAAAAAAATGTGTGTTCCATAATCATGTAAAATGCGAGTTCCATAATCATGTCAAGTAGTACAAAAAACCCAAAGTGTCAAAACAACCAAAATCTTCATTGTAACAACATTTTGCCCATTCATCGATCAACCATCACAACTCACAACCGTAAGTTTGTAATCTTCGACATTAGGTCAGACTGAAAGCTCCCACCGTGATCCATTTCTGCTGCTATCAGCATCATTAGGCTTTGAAACTATTCTTGCCGTCACTGTTTGCCCAATTTTGTAGCCAGAAAATGGATTTTCCAAATCATTTGCATCATGTTCCTGTCAATAAGTAGGTACCAAACTATTGCGGAACATGTTAAAATAGTTAAATAGACAAAATAAAAGAGATAGGCATTGCTGCATTATTAAGGTTACGGCCATGTGGCCTTGGTCACAACTTCCTGCTCCAGAAAAAGCACATCATATCAGAGTAAGGCCGCATATATCTTACACACTCAAAACAACAGAGCCTGCTCATTTTATACATCAAATCTACAACTTAAAATGCTAGTTCAAATATTGGCAGCAGTAGATGCAGTAGAGTTACCTCTGTTATGTGAACCCTGCCGTGTAAGCCAAATCCAAACTTCAGTTTCAGCTCAAAAGTTTTTATGTCAGTAATCTGGACAAAATCAAGAATAAAATCCAAGAAACAAGGTCAATAGTGCATATTAGTTTTCAGATGTAAGTTCTCATAAAAACTATTATATCAACAAGAGTAGGAAAAAATTAACAAGCTCTACAATCGGGAGACATTGTGTTATCTTAAAGAAAAAGCAGCAGTGAGAAACCTTGCATGTTCTACAATGTCACATTCATAAAAAACAAACAATAAATAAAAAAATATAGATTGAAATTAATGATAGTTCTAAATTGCCTTGCATGTTCCAGTAAAAAAAAAACTGTGCATGTTACATGTACAAGACCTTCTAATAAATAAAAACTCACACAGCCATTAACACAGATATACATATACATTATAAAATGTACCATATAAACCCACATACCTCTGCCTCAACCAGTGATCCCACTTTATAGCTAGACTTCTTGGTTCTTTTAGAACTAGATGTCCTGTTGACCTCATTCAGATGTAAAAGTAACCTTCCTGATGTTTCAAGGCTTGGAAGAGCCATAACAGATGCAACAACACTGACCAAGTAAAACACGGTCTGTAAGCCCAATGTATGCAATGACTTGAGGAAAACAAGGCCACAATAAATTTTTTAAAACAATTATCTACTTCAAAATGAAAATGATATTTATTACAAGAAAAAGAAGTAAAAAGTATAATTCATAAACATGAAATATCTGCCAACTTGTAACAAAAAAAGGATTTCTAATTAAAAATCTTTCCCAAAAGGATAATATAATAAGTCAATACAATCAACTCTATAACATACTAAAGGAAGAATTCTAGTCTAAGGAAGGAATCACATAGGTGGCACAGGTCTGGCAGCTTCCGGGTACTAGCTGTTCTACAGAGTGGTATTAATGAACATTGGCATTCTTTGATACCATATTACTTAGACCCAACCTTTGAGTAAAGGCTTGGCGATATGAGATGAAATAAATGTGAGAAGCAAGGCAAATACTTTTGATAAGTTAATTTTTTGTTCACCTCTGTCCATTTAGATATTGTTTCCGCGAAAATCTTTGAGTATTATAGTCAGATAATTGTGCATATCCTAGGGTGTAATTATTCTCAGGAATAGATACAACCTGCATCACAGACAAGGTAAAAAAATGTTAAATATGTGTACAAAAATGTTATACAAACAGGTGGCTAAACTGAAGAAATATCAACACTTGCCAAGTAGTTCTCTTTCACAATTTCCACTACTGCATTCACTGTCTGATGCAGCACCAAGCCCTTCAGAGCATCCCTTTGACGTTTCTGGAACCAAGATATGAAATTGACTAGGTCACAATGGTTCAAGAACGAAAGCTGGTGTAAGCCGAATTCACAATGGCATCCCCTTCTTAATACAAGAATGAATGCCCAGAATAAATCCTTAACCATAACACAAGGCCATCCTTCTTAAGAGCAGATTGAATGCCAGGAATAAATCCTTAACCATAACATAATAAAATTTCCAATTTTTGCTTTGATTAGAAAATGAAAGTATCTTAGAGTGGAAAATAAAAGATTGAAATAAGATAATACCCAACAATTAATTCCTTAACTACTAAATTTAAAGCTAGTGTACACAGATTAAAAATAATAAATAAATCTGTAGTCCAACTAAAATATCCTTATTTAGTTTACTACAATCTACCATTGATTACAGATTTTTTAGGGTATACTTGGGGAAAAAACATTAATTAAACAGAAACACTAAATCATAAATAGTTTTTAAACAAATAATATAGGTTAAAACTGTAAAGCAGCAACAGTTGGGTAATAGAGGGTGTAATTAAAAATGCAGCTCCATGACATATGATTTGTGTGTGTGAGTGAGTGTGTTTGTATGCCATGCAGGAAAGAAATGATCAACCTTTTTCTTGGTATGACTCATGGAACTTCTTTCTCTAGATATATTAATGAACTCTGGTTTTAGAGTTAAATCAACAAGCCGTTCTGCCTTTGCGAAATCAAGAACAAATGCTTCCACTAGAGATCCTTTCTCCACAACAGTTCCACCTAACTGGTAATTAGTAATAAAACCAAAAACATCATTGTACTTCTCAAAGAAAACAACAATTCCAACATCCTTAATTTCCTCAACTCTCCCTTCAGTAAGTGTGCCAATGTTGAATTTTTCATCCCATTTCAAATCAGATTCACTGGGGCTCTTGTATTGCAACTTAGCAATCTTTTCATCCATAAGAAAGTACTCATTAATAAATGATGCATCTGCTGAAGAACAAGATGTCTGCTTTAGAGAGATTGTTACTCTGCCAGTTTCACCACTAATATTGGATACATTACAGCGAACAGATTGCCCAATGAAATAGGCTTCCAAGATATTGGTTTTCTGGTCATCTGCAGCCTTATTTCTTGGAGAAAAGCCAGTTAATTGACCAAGGAAACGAACAAAGCATCCTGTCTCAATTAAGTTACATATATAACCATGTACAACTGAGTTAGGATGCATCTGACTAACCTCTGAAGGAATCTGCTGAGCATATTTGATAAGCGAACTTTTGGCAGACAGAATCATATTGTTCCCCTTAAAATCTAGAACCAGTAGTTTATCAAAATTATAACCAGGTTTCAATACTGACTTCATCAGAGTAGCTTGCCCATGATGATCTGCCAGATGCTCCATAGATATTGTACCCCTGGAGAAACCACTGCTATCGATATAAACAACTACAGCATTAGATGTTACTCTGTCAACAATTCCAGAAACAATGCTACCCAGTGTAACCATGTCATCTTCAGAAACCCTTGTAGGCTTTATAATTAAACTAAGGTTGATCCTCCGGGAAGCGGGAATGGAACTAACGACCCGACATTTTACCACTTGTCCAACATTATACACTTCAGGATTGATCTTTGCAACACATCCAGCATGAACCACTGTGTACTCACTTAATGTAGAGGTGCCCACGAAATGGTTTATGGGCTCTCCATTGATAGAGAATCTAGACTTGTTATCATTGAGCATGACACCTCTGTCAGTGTTGATCCTAAGAAGATCACACATGTTGCTCTCCTCTGACTTACAATGTGGACATTCACCACACTCCCCTGTGAATACAGGCAGGGCTTTATCCCCTGGTTTCAGATGAGTCACACCTTCACCTACGCTCTCCACGATCCTGATAAACATCATTCATTCACATTACATACTAAATTACTGATACACTAAATAATCAAGACATTTTATCAGAAGAGAAGCATATACCCTCCAGCTTCATGACCAAAAATACGAGGAAACAATGGAGTCTGACCCTGAAACAGTGGCAAAAAAGAGAAAACCATGTTAAGCTATTGCGATTCATAACAACATACAGAAACAAAACACACTATTTTCTTAACTGTACGACCAACTTCAGAACCATCAGATTCATCCAGCTGCAGCTGATTGTGTTCGACCACAGTGTTATCCCATTGCTTTCTGTAGTGATTGTCCATGTAGAAGTTTCTTAGCATCTCGGCGGAAATATCATTGAACACAGTCATACTCCAATATTTCAGGGGACCATTCTGCAACATCCAAGGACAACAAGTTCTTCAGCGGGTGTCTAGTTAAAGTATTAGTTTTTCATGTCTTAGATAGTTGAAAAGAAGCAGGAAAGGTATGAGCGATAGTGAGTGGAGAGTTTAACCAAAGACATTAATACTAAAAAAATAAAAGTTATTTATAATAATGTTCAGCTACTTTTCTTATATATCACTCTCATAACAATAACTCACCATCCCAAAAATGAAAATCCACTTCATCTTCTTGTTCTTCTCACTCTCTTTTTTCCATGTAAGAAACACTCCACAAAAATGCATAATAGTCATATACTAGTACATATTTACTTCAGTAATCTGCATTATATATTTACTTTCCTTTGCTAAGTTTGTTATTTTCCTACATGTAAATTATGTCTTACTAATTTTGTATTAATGCAGGGTTTTATAGCAACCATTGGCAGCAAGGAAATCACTGAAACACAAGAATATCCATTCAAACTAAAGACAAACCCTTTCAGCCCCAAAGCCTCACTCATTCGTCATTGGAACACAAGAATCTCTAACAACCTTCCAAATTCAATCCCTAATTTCTTTCTCTCTAAAGCTTCCCCTCTCACACCACAACACTACGCCAACTTAGTAAATCTCCTTAAACAAAAGCCCTTATCTGCAAATTTCCATAATTCCCTCTGCTCCACACCATACTTATTCTGCTCCTTCGACCACCCAAACCAATATTACCAATCCAAAAAAAACACCAAAGATGATGCCAACTTCGCAGTCTACTCAAACAAAAAATTCACAGCTTATGGATATCTTCTGAAATATGTGCATACAGAAACACAGCGCATATTGCGGTCACTGTAATCATACTGCAACATATCTTTGTTAGAATCAGTTTAGTAACTGATGGTAGATTAGACCTCTAGAAATAATGCGGTCACTGTAATCGTTCATTCATTTTCCATATAATACAAATCCGAAAATTGATGAAAAGGTTTACAAAGTTCCACTTCTCTCTGTTTTCTCAGTCATCTCCTTCGGATCATTCAATTATCATTCTGTCTCCAATACTATTTTCTCAATAAATCCAGCAGACTAAGATAGTGTTTCATTATGTTCATAGGTAGGACGACATGATTTCAATGAGGATTACATAGTTTCCTTTGAAAAAGTAAAGATAATACATATCAGGAAAATCTACATAATCATCCCTTAAAGTTCGCACAAATTTAGTACGAAATGTAAAATAGAACTCACCCTTCCAGGTTCTTAGCCTCACAGAAACTTCTGAAGGCGGCACAAATATTTGTAACTTTAGCAGCGCCAACACTGAAACAAACAATTCACAAATAATAAAATAAGAAGAAGAATAACACAAAAAAATATATTTCTTCAAGCTATAGCAGTAATACACTAAAGATATAATCGAAAACAAATACAACATCAAGTATACCCATAGATGATGATTTGTTTTATCTATGACATCCTCCCATTTATGGTTCTGATTTAGAATTTCATCCATTAAAAACTTCAAATCAGCATCAGTGACAGTGTTTGAGGTTCTGCAATTGTAAACCCTAAAAAGCCCCAATTTCAGTAAAGCGTATGAAATTGAACGAAAATAAAATGAATAAAGTAGAGTAGTAGACCTTGGGTTTAAATTGATAGAATCGGAGATCAAAGAGGACGCCAACAGGGATCTGCTCTTACGGTTCATAAGAAACAATAAAGTAACAACAAGAAGAAGAAGAAGAATAGCGCAGCCACCATAGAAGTTGCTCAAATTTAAAGGGAAGCCATCGAAGCTTCTTAAGGTTCTCATCGAATTGATGTGGTTGAAGTTTGTACAGAGAAAAAGCAAAAGTATGAAGAAATTTGGAGAAAGATACGTGAACAATAAATAAAAAGAGAAATAGACGAAGCGGGGTAAAGGATTTAGGGGGACGACGGGTGTGGTTACCGTCGTGCCCTTTCATAACTTTTGCATGTTTTTTAAAGGTTTAAGGGGGAGACGGTTGTTTTACCGTCGTGATGTCTATTTTAGGACGGTTTCTTAACCGTCGCAACATTCATTTTAGGGCGGTAGGTGTATACCGTCGTGACATGGGTCCCTATATTAGAATTACGACGGTTATTAAGTAACTGTCGCAATTTTTGTGTCGTAAAATCATAATTTTCTTGTAGTGGATATCTTAGCAAAAACAATCACAAATACAAGATCATAGTCCCTCGATGATGCTATAAATGTTGCCTTACAAGTGATCTTAGTCCCTATAAGAGAATGCTAAGATATCTCACAACATTGCTATCATGACTATACGATGACCCACGTCTGTCCCTTCACATCCAACGATGGGGCTTCTTATCAAATCAATGGTAAGGTAGAAACATCTAAAGGAGGAGGAAAAACACATCTAAAACCTTTTGAGTAGGTAGATTACTTTTAGTTACTTGCTCAATTTCAAAACAAACATCCTTGCTATTTTCAAAACAATCACATACATCTTTCCAAAACTTGAAATATTTTCAAAATCTCAACACTTTGCGTACATTCTTACGAACGGGGATCATTGCAAAGTTCTCATAAACGATGGCACCTTTTCAAAATACTTTCAAAACCACACAAAAGCACAATTTTCAAACAAAAGAAAGTGATCTAACAAGTAACTAAGAGCCCATGGAAAACCATGGATGGAAAGGGTGTTAATACCTTCCTTTTTCATAATCTACCCCCCGAACTCAAGAAAACATCTCGAAAGTTCTTTCCTGTGCTTTTTCACCTTTCCTTATTGGATAAAAGAAAAGTCGGTGGCGACTCTTGCTAAACCGCAACATTTTGCAAACACAAACGCAAAACCCCAAGTCAGTTCTCCCACCGTACCACACATGTGCATTATAACGAGGCGCATTCTGTGTTGCATATTTAACGTGTTGTGTTGTTGACTTGTGATGATTGATGTTGGTTGAAAGTTGTGAAGTGGTGATTTTATATAATCTGATCTAAAAAATTGTTTATCATACACTCTATTATATGGTTTAATATCTCACCCCTTCTGTTTGAATGTTTCCCTCTGTTGGTAACGTGTAGGTAATCAAGAAGGATAGTTGTTACCTTCGTTAGTTCAAGTCGGTGTTGCCGCTCTGATACATAACACTCGGGGGGATTAAAGCATGTTTTCTTTCGTGTTGTTTTTCATTATGTTGCTGAATTTTTAAGTTGTTTTCATTAAAGACTTGCTGTCTTAAAGTTGTTTTGAGTTGGACAAGATATTATGGTGTTTTCAGTTGAATTTGTGAATCTGTTGTGTAGCAACGAAAGTTGTTTTATTTTTAAATACTAAACAGGTTGTTATCGGTTCATCCGAATTTTATATGTTATGTATCAGAACTATAGGTGATTGAATGTCGTTGTTTCCAAGTTGAAAGTGTAGCATTCCATTTGTTTGTTGGAAATTTTGTAACTCTGATTTTTATATAATTCGTTAGGTAGAAATGGGGTGTTAAATTAGTGGTATCAGAGCAGGTCGGTCCGTCTGACCAAGTTGTTGAGTCAGTGGAGTTGTGTGACAGTTGAATATTATCGATGTGTTGTTTCTTAGTACGTGACATGTGTGCGACACACTGTCGGTACTTGTTTGTATTTCCAATCATTTGTATGCAGGAGTTGGTTTGAAGATAAGTGGGGGAGAAGCTTTGCTTCTCGGATATGTTTTGGTTGTAAGATGTTAGTTCAGTATGCTGTTGATGGTGACAATACAAGTATTGTTGAAGTTTTTTGTTTCCCAAATACGAAGGTGACATGGATTCAAGATTTTGTTTGTTAATCAAGTTGAAGCGTCTTGAGGGAGGATGATCAGACATTATTGATGTTTACTTCTCAAAGGATGAGGAGAAATGTAACGTTTATTGATATACGACTAGAGTGTAAATCCCTGATGTGTCTGAAGGTAATTGTTAAGTAACAAGGATAATTTTTAGAAGATGGAATTTAGAAAGTTGCGATGTTTCAACGATTTTGGTGGACTGTGGATTTATCGGTTTGGGTAGCCCTTACGTAAGATGTCGATGTTTAAACGGTGATAGAGCAACATATTGTTGTAGACCTTGTCATGGGATCCTTGTGAGTGATTGTAAAAGTTGTTGAAGTTGTTGGAATGTTTTTAATCGCGAGTCGGAGTCGGAAATGCAAGGAGATGAGTATGATTTCAAGAATGGTAAGTGTTGGTACTTGTACAAAGAAATTTTGTTCTGATGTTATTGTAAGGTGTGTAATAGTTATGTCGCTACATGACATTGGTGTTCGCATTTTCGGATGATTTTAGAAATTCATATCTTGTGTTCTGAGTATCGGATTGATGTTTCGTTTGAACCTATGAGGAGATAAATATATTATATCCTATGAAAGTGTTTTCAAATATGGTAGATGCATTCCTATATGGAAGGACTCTGAAGTCGGTTACGGAACTAGAGGCTTTTGGGGGCATAAATGGTTATTATCACAGTTGTTCGAGACGAGGTCGAGCGTAATATGTTGTTGGCGAATAAGTTGAGAAATGAGATGTTCGGCATTAAAAAGGATGTGAAAGTATTAGATAAGCGCATAAAGATGCATCTTATGATGATTAATAATGATTATAATGAAGATGTCCTTTTAAAGGAAGATTCTTTTAAGAGGAATTAGAGTCGTGTTTATGATGCCAAGGTAGTGGCGTGTGTAAAATAAGAATTGGGGGAGGTTCTATCACTAAAACGGTGTGGAACGACATTGTTGAGATTTAAAATTAGAACGAGACGACGTGTAATGTACTGGTATAGTAGTAATTCTTGAGTTGGAGAATACTTAACCTTCGTGTGAGGCAAAGTGAGTGTAATGTGGATCGTGTAATATGTTGAGCATTGGTGTCTCATCGACAAGATCGAATGAGAGGGAAATTGTGGGAGTATTTGTAAATCTCATTGGAAATTATTGGATTATGGTGCTTTAGGTGACTTGAGTACAAGTTCTAAAGGAACACTATTATAGTTTAGTAACGATGATTTATACTCCATTATGTTTGTCGGCTACCTATTGATAAATTGAGGAACTGGTCACCCTTAATCTCTTGTTGATAGTAGACGAGATCGTGTTGGATGGTATAGACTTGTCTTGCTATCTTAACGGTGTGTAAAGTGATTGATGTTATATCATGAGGATAGTCGCTCACCAGTTTGTGTGAATTAATAGATGAGTGGGTAGGAAAGAGTTAAGACGTATTGAACAATTCGGAGTAGATGGTTCATATGCGAGCTAACATTGCAAAGTGAAAGATTGAGAATATCAAGTGAACAACAATTTTATGGTGGAAGTTAAAGAAAGTCTGAAAATAGGTTGAAACTTGTAAACCATATATTTGACAGAAATTTTAATGAGGACGGTGACGTAAGATAGATGATCAGAGTTGCGCAGCTGAAGCGTGATGTGATGCAGTTGCTATGCTTATACGACTCGTTAGAAGTGGAGGACTAAATATCAGAATCCTATGGGAATGATATGTCTTGATCTACATGTTTGATTTGGTGGATTATTGATATAGGGATGATGTGCCAGGATACTGTGTTTTCTCGTAAATATTTGCTGATTTTATAAGGATATTAATGTGGTTGTTGGTTGATGGTGAGTTGTGTGTATATTTATTGAGTTATATTGTTAAGTTGGCGTTATAATCATTTTGTTCCCGTTGTCGTGATATTGTTGTTGGTTACCGTAAATGATGAATAATACTCCATAATATGAAGATGTTAATTATGTTGGCTATGTTGATGTCACTATAAGGGTGATACGACGATATGAATAGAGTTGTTAATATTTTGTTGATAATTGATACACACACACACACACGCACACCCACGCACACACACACACACACACACACACACACACACACACACACACACACACACACACACACACACACACACACACACACACACACACACACACACACACACACACACACACACACACACACACACACACACACACACACACACACACACACACACACACACACACACACACACACACACACACACACACACACACACATATATATATATATATATATATATATATATATATATATATATATATATATATATATATATATATATATATATATATATATATATATATATATATATATATATATATATATATATATATATGAGAATGAAATTGTGTATGTGTTTTGGTGTTGAAAATGTTGTTAAGATGATAATGTGATGTTGTATATCCAAGTATAAGTGTGTTATGGTTGTTACTACTTTAAATGTTGATATGTCAAAATATTTTTAAAGTGGTTGATAAGTTATTAGCGATTATGTCGCGAAGGTGTTAAATGATTAACATGTGTGTATTTGATTTAAATCGTGTTGAGTTATTGTTATGTCGAGAAAGTAGTGGTCAAAGTGTTGCCAAATGCGACTTGCGGAGCATAGAGTGAGATGTGAAATTCGCGTTAAGAGTGGTAGTATAGAGTAGATTTTCGAGAACGAAAATATTCTAAGTGGATGAGAGTTGTAACGCTCAATATTTAATTAATTATTTAATTAAATATTTTTGAATATTTTTACGATTAAATTTTCGAAGTTGTGAAATGTTGATTTAAGTTGTGTCGTTCTTAATTGAATTAATTAGTTGATTAAGTTGTAGGATTAATATTGAATAATACTATTATTATTTATGTGGGTCTATTTTAATGTTAGAAGTAGTAGAAAGGGAGATGTGGAAATTTAAGCCCAACAAGGTAAAATAAGAATAATAGTATAGTAGTTATATTATTATATTATTTATTTTAAAAATAATAATAAGTATAAGTATCAATAAGAGGAGAAAGGTAGGTTTTTCGTAGAAAGAGGAAATAAGGGTTTTGGAAGAGATACGTAGAAGTGCAAAGAGGAGGCAAAGCTAGGTGAAATCAGAGAGTTAGAGAAACCTTCAATCTAAGGTAAGGATGAGATTCTGACTCTATAATAGGGTATGTGATGAATGGTATGTGGGATTAGGTTGTAAAAACATTGTTTCTGTTTGTGTTTGAAATTGATATATTATTGAATTAAGAGATGATTGAGAATCCAATTTAATACATATTGATAATGTTGCGGTGTTCTATGAGTAAATCACTATTTGATAAAATATTCCAATATAGCCTATACGCTTAGCGGTATACGTAGGAATTAAGTGGAGAATAGTAAAGTGGCTGACACTGTAGTGGTATTTTTGAGCATACATATAAGTGATTACGAATTAGAATAATATGGTTGCATATTTGTAACGTCACTCCTCAGTATGATGGGTATAGAAATATATATATTAAATCATAACTTCTACAAAATTATACTAATAATATTAAATCATTCTTATTAATATTATTATTACTATTAAACTAATGAAAATATTACCTATTAATAAACTAAAGAAATCGATGCAGTATACACATGGTAACCAAACTTTCTCTCTCTCTCTCTCTCTCTCTCTCTATATATATATATATATATATATATATATATATATATATATATATATATATATATATATATATATATATATATATATATATATATATATATATATATATATATATATATATATATATATATATATATATATATATATATATATATATATATATATATATATATATATATATAGAGAGAGAGAGAGAGAGAGAGAGAAAGTTTGGTTACCATGTGTATACTGCATCGATTTCTTTAGTTTACTAATAGGTAATATTTTCATTAGTTTAATAGTAATAATAATATTAATAAGAATGATTTAATATTATTAGTATAATTTTGTAGAAGTTATAAATTAGAGATAAGTATTTGGATAAATAGTTAACTTGGGTTAATTTCTATTCCAATAGAGTTGTTAGAACTATCAATAGAGTTGTCAAATGAGTTGTCAATAGGGTTGTTAGAGTTGTCAATAGTATTGTTAAAGTTATCAATAGAGTTGTTTCTTATCATTAAAAGTCACTTTTGTTTGTTTTGCGTAATTCTGACATGTTTAGAGTTGTCAGTATAGTAAGTTGGAGTTTCCAAATAATAATACATCTTTAATAAATTATGATTTATTATCAATATGGAATTTTGTTTAATCAATTGTAGTAGTACGCCACTAGACTAAATTAAGATAAGTAGAATGAATTGGTGGTAGACTTATATAAAGTGACAATGTGGTATATGATTAGTACCTATATGTTGGACATACTGTAGCAAAACATTATAAGTGTCTATATGTTTGGATACCGTAGCGAAAGAACACAATGCATATATGCTTGGGTACTGTAGCAGAGTGGCATTAGGTGAAATTGAGATAGCATTTCAAGTTTACTAGTATACACTTATTTAATTAATAATAGAGCTTACACCTTTAGCATTACTTTATGAAAGTATAAACTGTAATGTTATCTTTGAAAAACAAATTGGCATATATAGTTAACTGTAGCGTCAAATCCAAACTAAGATGATATATCATGTTGCTATGCCAATTAAATTATGGTACTATGACTTATATGAGTTACATTGAGAATAAGATTTTGGTGGTATATCATGTAGCAAAAATTATAGATTAATTAAAAAACCAGTTTTAGTATTACAAATTACTAATATATGTGTATATACATTTCATTAGTATAATAATTATAATAATAGTAACAATGAGTTAATATTATTAATAGAATAATTTTAAGAGTTTTATAATTAGAAATACGCATTTAGATAATTAATTAACCGGAAATAGTAGAAATAGCCCGAATAGTTACGCAGTTTAGTTGTAATAAATTTTAGTTGATTCGTGGTATCGTGTTCTTTGTTGAATAATGCAAATTTGCAGGTGATGTTTTGTCTTGTTGAATTGTCTCTATTCATGGGTAAAATATTAAGCTGTGAGCTTATGGTCAATGTTGGTTTTTTGTTGCGTTGCTATGAAATTTTGTTGTTGCTATCCTGATATTCATATTAGGTCGCATACATAACATATCACGTTGGAGCTGATGCTCGGTAAGTTGACCTGAATTGGAAAATTAAGTTGAAGACTTATGTCTTGTTGATGCCTCTATTAATTGGCAGATTTCTAAGTTAGGAGTTTTTCTCCATCGATACCACATGCATGTGCATTGTAACAAGTCGCATTCCGTGTTGCATATTTAACGTATTGTGTTGTTAACTTGTGATGATTGATGTTGGTTGAAAATTGTGAAGTGGTGATTTTATATAATCTGATCTAATAAATTGTTTATCATACACTGAATTATATAGTTTGATATCTCACCTCTTCTGTTTTAATGTTTCCCTTTGTTGGTAACATGTAGGTAATCAAGAAGGTACGTAGCACTCAGGGGGGTGAACACATATTTTCTTTCTTGTTAGTTTTTATTATGTTGCTGAATTTTTAAGTTGTTTTCATTAAATACTTGTTGTTTTAAAGTCTTTTTGAGTTGGACAAGATGTTATGGTGTTTTCAGTTGAATTTGTGAATCCGCTGCGTAGCAACGAAAGTTGTTTTATTTTTAAAGACTAAAATTTTCAAAAATTTAAAATTATATTTAAGTCTATTGTATGAATCATATTCTATTATCAAAGTTAACGGAATGGTTAAACTATGGATCATATTATATGATCAAAGTTAATGCAATGGTTCAACTATGAATGACATAGTATGATCAAAGTCAATGAAATGATTCAACTATGAACCATATTCTATGATAGAATTTAATGGAATGGTTCAACTATGAATCATATTTTATGATCAAAGTCAAACTCACGGTTATACTATGAATCATATTCCATGATCAAAGTCAAACTCATGGTTCAACTATGAATCATATTCTATGATCAAAACCAGGAGATCAATTGTTTTTTTTAGCATGACCCCATATTCCAACATGATGATTGTGCATTTGCTCAAACATTGATGTGGATCAATTGTTGATGGTGCAAATGTATATTTAGTTGTTGTTCAGGAAGATAATGTTATGTAATCAAGTTGTGGTTGAGTGGCTTTTTTACTTTATCAACTTATAAGTTATGTAATCAAGTTATGTCTTGTTCTTCATATGTTGCAATGTGTGTTGAATAACACTCACGGTTACATGTGTGTTATATTGTCTGTATTAGCTTTAATAAATAAAATTCTTATGATGTTATGTACGAATGAATGATTTTGAGATTAATGTATGATTATATTTTAGTTATATGCTTACGAAAGTGTTTTATTACCTCATTACTTGATTATTTTATAAATCATTTGTTCACATACGATAAAATTAAAATATTATGCATGATTTAAGTATAGATGTTGAAATAAATCATTTGATTGGTAATGTTTTTAGATTGAATATAAAGGATAATTAGAACACTGGAAATAGAAGAGAAATTTTCATTGATTGGAAATGATTAATACAACAGAACCCTAAATACATCATCATGAAGATCTGTAAAAAGATTTTGTTTTTATATTTCACGTAGATACAACATTGAGCCACATTCGGTCTCAAGGGCATCAGTTAACCCTGTCATCCGCATCTTTTTGACTATCCCTTTCCAAATAAAGATTTCAGATAAAAGTCTTCTGCAGGGAATGTAGAAAGTCCTGCTTTGTGAGAACTCAAGATTTTCTCTTTAAGATAGCTAAAGATTGTAAGCAGTATGCTGGTTTTCTTCTTAAGAAGAAAGAAATACAGAAATTGAAAGTCATCTTTAGTGATCACTTTCTGATCATCTATTCTTGGGCAAAAGTTTCCCACCAAAAGTTGATGTCAGATCTTTGCCAAGAGAGTAATAAAGGAGTTATCAGGGTTGTTGAAGACCTCATTCAGAACATCGGAAATGAAGTCACTGTGGTAGAACTCAACACAAGTTCCACTATCTTCGCATTTCATCGCCCTTGAAATATGTTTTAGAGTGATAGTGATAGGAAAGCCAAAAACATTAGACGAGATAACACAATTTCCCTTGTCATTTAGTTTAATGGATGCATTCATCTAGAATTCTTTAACAACAACAAGATAGATGGAACCATCTAGAATGTTAAATTAGTGTTCTAGGTTTTGTGAAAAGAACATTTTAGTAAAATCGATTCCATGTTCTTTCAAATCATCAGCAGAGACAATTTTCTCTGGGAGGAGATATGACACAGTTTCCTTGTTGTTGAAAGAAGAAATATTGATAGAGAAGAAAGAAAAAGAGAGGATTGATGGGAATAAAAACATCAAGTGAAGATAGAAAGAGTAAAAAATATAAGGAGATAAGAAGTGGAGCAAAATGAAATTTAAATAAACCAAGGGGACATGAGTTCTCATAACATTAATTAGTGACACTGTAAACCGAAAGGACTTCATCTGTTCCCAAGACACTGCGTATCCCAAAAATATAAATACAAATATTTGGATATCCATATTTATGACACTTGTTTCATGTTTTGTGCATAATTTGTCTGTATTTTAGATGATGTGATTTTTAGTATAAGATCTTATAGATTCAAGTACATAGAAAAAAATGATATATTATGGTTACTAGTACACACCAAACACAGTTAAATTTATGACATTTAGATTTGACATACCTCTTTGTGATCTTGCTAAGTACAGCTAAATTTGGATCATTTCACATACTCCTCCTTCACATGTTGACTTCATCTCTATTCGCCATGATGCATATTCCACTAAGCTGTTTCAAATTGTAATACAACTTATGTTAATATCTAACAACAGAAGACTATCTTAAGCAATAAATCGAAAATTGATCACTATGACAAAATTTTATTTTGGATATTAACAAAACTTTTCATGTATTAATCGAAGCTCTTTAAAAATTTGATATTGAAAATCAAAATTTGACATTGGAATAGAATAGAAGTTTTCATGTAACAATATGCATGTAAATTTGAACTGAAAAATAGAACAATATCTACCATATTATTCTATACAGGTTACACGTTTATCATTACATTAGAAAAATCTTAATTCCTCAAACTTTTGGACCTGTTTAATCATAAAATTGACTACATTGAACAATATTCACTTGTAACTATAGAGTTTATGTTATTGATCACAAATACAAAGAATTATCTACAATATAGTTCTATAGAAGTTTATGTACCAGAGATTATATCAAACTTACATTCAGGTATATCTTATGCTGAGTCCTTGCACTCCACTTAGAGAAAACACTTGGATTTGTCAATACCATCCAATAATAGACATCAACTATTAGCCCATATGTTTCCTTTCTCTCATAAGAACCTAATACAACAACCTTCCTTACATGGGATAGAGTTGAAGATATTGCATCCATTACTTAACTGCGGGAAATATGAAGGTAATTGATCAGAATAATTCAAAACAACACACAAACTAAATTTTAATAAAATCACAATATAATTTCACCTTTCAATTCAAATTCTAACAACTCAATAACACACATCAAAATATAAACTCATAGTTCAAGTCAAACCCTAAAGATTCAGTTGAATGAATCTTATTTAACTATCTCCCAATTCAATGCAAATTCAATTTCAGAATTTATGAATATGATAAAATACAATCCCTAATTCACAATTACATATTTTCTGGTTAATTCAATTCAATTTCGGAATTCATTAGTTTCATAAATACAAACCTTAATCCCCAATTACATAATTTCAGGGTAGGAACTCAAATACATTTCAAAATTTTGAATTTCATAAGATACAAGCGTAATCCCTAAATTGATTATTTCTGGTAATATTTCTAATCAACTTCAACTTAAAATACAAATCCTTAAACCCAATTCAATAATTTATGTATAAAATATAAAATCTAATTGATTTTGGGAAAATATACATATTGGGATGGATACGAACACTTACCTGTGAAAGGAGACGACGACATGTAATCATTCCTTTGAACCATATATGATCTGATGAAAAACGCAACCAATATGAATTACATGGACATTTACTCTGAAAGCTAAACATCGAACCTGAACACGGTTACAAAATTGTGTAGGAGGTAAGTGGTCGAATACGAATCTGAGATTTACAGAATAGGTCGAAATTGAGAGAATGATGTAGAAGAAGTTTGAAGAATAGGTGAGTGGAATTTAGGGATTTAGGGTTTTGAATTATAATTTCAAATTCTTTAGTTGAGATTTTGAAATGAATGTTGACCTGTGAAGTTGGGAGAAGGAAGAAAAATAAGAAAAATGAGAATTTTTTTTATTAATAACCAAGTATTAAAATAATATTTCGCAAATAACCGCGTTTCGGGAAAAAATACGCAAATAACCATGTTTCAGATGACTCCCCAAAGGAGGAGCCATCTGAAATGGCGCATGCACCTATATTTTAAGGGGAGGCACCATCTCACTTGGCGCCTATGTGCTTAGGGCATGCCCTAAGCCAAGTGAGATGGCGCCTAGGTGTATTTTTAGGGCAAAAAATGATTTATTTTTTTTCCGGTGCGTTGCGTGTTGGACATAGATCAACAAAATAGACTTTTTATTAAAAAAAAAATAATTACATTCAACTGTATTACATTAAAATAACAGTAAAAAAACAGATTAAAAAAATGGATACAAAAATACTGGAAAAAAACGGATACATCAGTGATCCCCCGGAACCCGGTAATGACCCCCGGTTCCGCATCCCCGTCCTCCCCTTTCTCGTGTTGGGTGTCGTCGCGTTTCCTGCTGTGGCAAGGTCGATGGCCCAACGAAGTCAATGCGGTCCAAATCCATAAAATCAGTCAGATCTCCATATCTAGAAGATCCGCTCTGGTACAGTCGGTTACCCATACCCTCAAAGTTTGGTCGTGTTGGCGGTGGGTGCGGTTCCATAGTGGGTATGTAGCATTGATCGTCTGAGTACGGTGGGTAGAAAGGAAATGGATCTTGGGGTGTTTGGTATTGAGGATGTTGGGTGGTTTGGTGATATTGTGGGTGATGGTAGGTTGGGTCGACTTGTTCGTAATCTTCCGACATTCCCATATCAGGGCTAAGGCTGGATGTTGAGGGCGTCATATTGGGATATGTGGAAGACTGAAATTGTGTGTGGGGTATGCGGGTGTGCTGGTATTGGGATTGGTATTATGGTTGGGTTTGAGGCATATCGGGGTATTGGTAGTTTGGTGGTGATTGTGGTTGGTTGTGCGGCATTTGATTGTAGTTGTGTTGTGGTGGGGACTGTGGTTGGGTGTTTGTGGGTTTGTTTCTTCTTGGGGGTTGGTGGGAGGTTGATGGGTTTTGGGTTTGTTGATGGGGAATCGAGGGTTGTGCCCATTGTGTGCGTGGGTCAACCAAGTACCTTGGATGAGACATGTGCATTTCTGGGTTACTAACCGATCTGTACCAAGACAAATATTGATCCGTGTGTCGCATATTACCTTGAGTAAGGAAAACCGGGAATTGCAAGACTTAGCGGTGACGCCTCTGCCACATCTTACACCATTCCGGAGCGAAGTCTTTCTAGTTGGTAAGACCCCACTGGGCGTCGACCCTTTTAAGATGCCATGGGGACAAACAAGTTGGATCACTTGGTATCTCTTGATGCATTCCGAACTGCATCTTCACACGGTCGCTGTGGTGCATCTCCACAATGTTGAACTGAATGATTGCAGTCTTCGCGGTCCAAGTTGCTGCATCCTCCGGGTTTGGAACATGGCCCAAACCCAAATATGGTTTCCAGACGAACTGCGATAAAATGTAAATCAGGTTAATGCAAAAGTAATGTATAAATAATTTAGTTGAACAAAAGTTAAAAGCTACGACGTATGTCATCCGGGCCTAAGTGATCCAACAGGTTGCGGTAGAGTGCGACATTGAATCTTGGATTCTTGCCGTAATCCATACCCCTCACGCAATACCTAAAGGAAATGAGAAACATTTTATTCTTAGCATATATTTTGGGAAGAGCAGAATAGTTATAAATGTTATAACTTGATGACTTACTTTGTTGCGTACGGGAAACCGAAAGTGTTGTTGTTGACGGGGTTTAAGGACTCCATCCTCCACCAACCCCAGGCTTGTAGTAAAAAAGCGCACCCATAAAATGTACATTTTTCCTTGACTGCGTTTTTGCACAAGGAACTGTATAGGTGGGCTAAAACTGCAGAACCCCAACTATATTTTCTTGTTTTTTCAAAATTTGTTAGTAAATGTAAGTACATAAAATTTACACTATTTCCCGTACTTTCGGGAAATAAAAATGTACCAAAAAGTATCATAAGATAAGTTCTGGCTTTTACTACCCTGTCATTCTCTGAGGAATTTTCATTTAATTCCAAACATGCATAATGACGTTTCATCTCAGTGAGTATTATTCCCTGCCCTCTTGCACCACCACCTTCTACCATATCCCTGCCCAACAGTTCTTCACACTGAGAGTTGGGTTGTTGAACCGACCCGTTCACGGCCTTACCATCGATAGGGAGACCTAGTAGCATGTACACATCCTCTAGCGTGATGGTACATTCACCTATTGGTAGGTGAAATGTATGGGTCTCCGGTCTCCACCTTTCTAACATTGCAAGAATGAACTTCGAGTCAATGGTGCAGTTGGAGATCTTTATGACATGTCCAAAACCTGCGTATTCCAGATATGGGACGATAAATGGGTCGGGAGCCAGGTAGTTGTGCAAACGGATTCTGAATCTTTTTGTGTCCTGAGTTCATAATGTAACACGTGTAATATTAATTAAGATGAACAACGCGTTATTTGAAGTATGAAAAATGTATAACCAAAAAAGAAACTTACAAATGCAGCAATGTTTTCCCTTGTGCCTCTGTGAGTATCGCCCATTGTTAGAAGAGCCATTGTTTAAAATTCTTGAGAGTATGAAAGACTTAGGAAGAGATAGAGAGTATGATAGACTTATGAAATATTTCGTAGCAGAGAGTGAGACTTGTGTGGGTGTGAGAGATGTATGATATGGTATGTATTTATAGGCAAATAAGTTTGATATAGTGGTTGCTTGTGCTTGCATGCCTGCGAAGTGTCACATTTGCATGCTTAGGGGGTTACAAATATGCATGCATGCATGTACAAAAAATGAAAGGTGTCACTCTTGCAGACTAGGTGGCAGCCTAGGGGGTTACATAAGCCCATGCATGTATCACAATTGGACAGTAAGGGAGGCGTCATTGGACTTGGCGAAAGAGTACAAAAATGAATGGTGTCGCCACCCCAATTGGCGAATAAGAGGTGTCCTTTGTTACAGCCTAGGCTCAGGCTACGTGACAGCCTTTGGGATTCCTTTCATTATTGCATGTAAGCCCATTGGAGTTGATGGGAGGAGTCTTACAAAATACATGTATATGTGCAGTCTAGGGGCAGGCTAGGTGGCAGCCTAGGGGGTTACATAAGCCCATGCATGTATCACGATTGGACAGTAAGGGAGGCGCCATTGGACTTGGCGAAAGAGTACAAAAATGAATGGTGTCGCCACCCCAATTGGCGAATAAGAGGTGTCCTTTGTTACAACCTAGGCACAGGCTACGTGACAGCCTTTGGGATTCCTTTCATTATTGCATGTAAGCCCATTGGAGTTGATGGGAGGAGTCTTACAAAATACATGTATATGTGCAGACTAGGGGAAGGCTAGGTGGCAGCCTAGGGGGTTACATAAGCCCATGCATGTATCACGATTGGACAGTAAGGGAGGCGCCATTGGACTTGGCGAAAGAGTACAAAAATGAATGGTGTCGCCACCCCAATTGGCGAATAAGAGGTGTCCTTTGTTACAGCCTAGGCTCAGGCTACGTGACAGCCTTTGGGATTCCTTTCATTATTGCATGTAAGCCCATTGGAGTTGATGGGAGGAGTCTTACAAAATACATGTATATGTGCAGACTAGGGGCATGCTAGGTGGCAGCCTAGGGGGTTACATAAGCCCATGCATGTATCATGATTGGACAGTAAGGGAGGCGCCATTGGACTTGGCGAAAGAGTACAAAAATGAATGGTGTCGCCACCCCAATTGGCGAATAAGAGGTGTCCTTTGTTACAGCCTAGGCTCAGGCTACGTGACAGCCTTTGGGATTCCTTTCATTATTGCATGTAAGCCCATTGGAGTTGATGGGAGGAGTCTTACAAAATACATGTATATGTGCAGACTAGGGGCAGGCTAGGTGGCAGCCTAGGGGGTTACATAAGCCCATGCATGTATCACGATTGGACAGTAAGGGAGGCGCCATTGGACTTGGCGAAAGAGTACAAAAATGAATGGTGTCGCCACCCCAATTGGCGAATAAGAGGTGTCCTTTGTTACAACCTAGGCTCAGGCTACGTGACAGCCTTTGGGATTCCTTTCATTATTGCATGTAATATTATTGGCAGCCTTGGGGGGTTGCATCCTTACTTAATTGAAATTTTTAGCCTTACATTTATCATAACATTGATTCACATAATCTGTCAAATCTTCCAACCTTCAAACGTTCTTACAACCAAACCTTCAAACCTGCAAACAATCAAACATTCCAACCTTCGAATCACTCATCAAATTCAAACATTCCAACCTTCAAACATTACAGCATTCAAACCTTCATACAATCAATAAACCTCAAACATTCCAACCTTCAAACCTTAAAACAATTCTACGCAATGGCCTCTTCACCATAATTTGTCGTCAAAGCATATTTCAACGGTGAGACATACATTTGTCCCACAGCTGGGTTTTTGTTTAGAGACACAGATAACATCCAATTTCTCTTAAACGGGAAAGCCAATTTCTCGTACTTCAAAAAAAGATTGGAGGCCAAACTTGAACGAGGCCCGGTGTCCCAGATATTTTATCAGAATCTAGTTTTCTTGGGAAACAACCAAGTAATTTTTTATAAGGTTGAAGTTCAAGATGACGAGGATCTCCAGAATATGATTTTCAGCCATGTCTATTCTGGATACGACTCTATTGAGTTGTACGTTTTTCTTCAAGAGCCTCAGGTGACACAGGAGGTTGATCCTTTGGAGAATGAACAAGATGAGGTAGATGCAGTTGATGATGAAGAAGAAGATAACGAGTTAGAGTTTGATGAAATGGTGAACGATGATTCCGACGATGATGGCATCCCTAGTATTCCTACAGACAAAATCTACACACCACCTCCGCACATGACAAACTTCAACATGGGCGGAGATGAACCTTCTACTGACTTATTTTTCAATCCGTATATGCAGTCGGATGAAAATTTAAAAGAGAAGGACAAGTTTAGTAACAGAGAGGAATGCATCAGGGCCATTAAAAAATTTCACATGCTCAACTCGGTTGATTTTAAGGTGGATCGTGTAAATCCTGAAAGGTACAAGATCAAGTGTGTCCACCCTGACTGTATGTTCAAGCTGACCGCATCATACAGATTAAGGGGTGACTGTTGGGTCATAGGTTCCATGACTACCCACACTTGTGTAAGTTCCACTCAATCACAGGACCACCGAAAACTCAACTATGATCTAATCTGTCAAGAAATCCTACCCCTGGTCAGCAACGACCCATCTTTGAAGGTGAAAACAATCATCTCCCACATCATCACGGTTTTTAACTACACTCCGTCTTACCGTAAGGCGTGGTTAGCAAAGACTAAGGCGATTGAAAGGGTGTACGGAAACTGGGAGGAGTCATACCGAGAACTTCCCCGCTACCTGAATGCACTCAAGACGTATTCTCCAGGTAGTGTTTACGTTCTGGAAACATTGCCAGCGTACGCCCAAGATGGTAGTCTACTGCATGGCAACGGAATATTCAGTCGCGTGTTTTGGGCATTTCAACCATGCATCACAGGGTTTGCATCATGCAAACCAATTTTACAAATTGATGGGACTTGGTTGTATGGGAAGTACAAAGGCACGCTATTGATGGCAGTTGCACAAGATGGCAACAACAACATTTTCCCCATTGCGTTTTCCCTTGTCGAGGGGGAGACCGGTGGTGCTTGGAGCTTTTTCCTGAAAAATATTCGGACACACGTGGCTCCTCAACCAGATCTCTGTTTGATCTCGGACAGACATGCCTCCATTGAAAGTGCCTACAATGATCCAGCAAATGGTTGGCATGACCCTCTTTCTACGCATGTCTATTGCGTTATGCATATCGTCCAGAATTTCTCGAGGGAGGTCAAGGACAAAACATTGAGGAAAGCGGTTATGAATGCAGGATATGCATTGACACAACCCACATTCAAATATTACCGCTACGAGATCCATTTGTCTAATCCGGAAGCCGGTAGGTGGATCGACAATATTCCGGTGGAAAAATGGACTAGGTCATACGACAATGGCCAAAGATGGGGGCATATGACAACGAATATTATTGAATCAATGAATGGGGTATTCAAGGGCATACGAAACCTCCCAATCACTGCCTTGGTAAAATCTACGTATTTTAGGATGGTGCGTTATTTGCAAAAAGAGGTGAAATGTGGAATGCGGTGTTGCAATCTGGACAACTATGGAGTGAAAGCTGCATGAAATACATTAAGGCTGAAAGTGCTAAAGCCAACACTCACATGGTTATAAGGTTTGACCGACACAGCCACAACTTCATTGTGAAAGAGACAATCGACCATAATGAAGGCCTGCCAAGACAAGAATACAGGGTCATTTTACCTTCTCAATGGTGCGATTGTGGCAGGTTTCAAGCATTTCGTATGCCTTGCTCTCATGTCATTGCCGCTTGTGCTCATACCCATCAAGACGCGCTTCAACTGCTGTCAAACGTTTACAAATCTGAAACGTTGCTCACTGTTTACAACAACAACTTTCCTTTGGTGGCAAAACCAGATTATTGGCCTGAATACGACGACGATATAGTTTGGCACAATGACCAAATGCGAAGGAACAAGAAGGGTCGTCCCAAAAGTAGGCGCATCACAACAGAAATGGACGATCTTAACAGGGTGGAAAGAAAGTGTGGTTTATGCCGTCAGGTCGGACACAATCGCAAAAACTGTCTGAATCGGGCGTCTGGCTCGACCACATAAATATTGTAATACATAAAATCTTTTCATAATTGTGTTGTAAACATTTGGGTTTTCCGTTAACAGATTTTGCTACAATTAATAAAACGCGTACAACAATAATTAACGATATTCAATGTAGGAAATTACAACTGTTAACACAATTTCATCTGACCCATGCATCATCAACATTACATCACTGTCTGTTTTGACTTCCTCCAACCACACATTAGGTCTTCCTGTCACATGTGAGGTTCACTACAAAAAAGAAGCTTATTTGCCACGTGAAAATCACGTGGCAAACATCAAAATCACGTGGCAAAACAAAATTAGCGACGTGGTGACTTATGTCGTTGGGGAGTCAGTGGCAAGCAAGTAGCGACGTGATTCCCACGTCACAAAGTTGTGACGTGGTATTCACGTCGCTACATATTTGTTAATAGCAGCTTTATTAGCGACATGAGAATCATGTCACTAATTTGTGACATGATTCCCACGTCGCTACAGGGGACGTTTTTATTTTTTTAAAAATTGTTAATAATTATTTTTTATATTAATTAATTAATGTAATAAAATTTAAATAATAAAATTTAAATAATAAAATTTAAATAATAAAATTTATATAATAAAATTTATATATTAAAATTTATATAATAAAATTTATATAATAAAATTTATATATTAAAATTATTAGAATAATAGTATTTTATTTTATATTTCGAATAATAGAATTTTATAAAATAAATTCATATAATTAAATGTTATATAATTTAATAATTTAAAATGATAAAAATAAATATCTTACATAAATGCAAATATAAAAACGAAATAAAAAAAATGTTTTCACGGGGCATCTTCACCCGGATAATTATCAAGATCAAAGTCATCAAGTCTGTCATCATCCGGCTGTGTATGATCAGGAACATTTTGATTTCGACCGCCTTGCATAAACTGTCTCATCTGCTCCTCCATATCAGATTGCCGCTTCCGCATGATCTCTAACTGACGCTCCTGCTCTTGCCTCATTGTCGTCATTTGGGCCTCCATTTCGCGTCTCACTTCACTGGCCGCCAATTGTCGTACTGTTTCAAGTTGAACCTGAGTCAGATTGGGTTGACGTGACCCCCCTTCTCCATCTCTAAGTCTTTGAAACAGATTACGATCACCAACTCTCAAGCCGGCGGCCAAATTTCCTCCCGCAAAAAAGCAACCATTAGGCCCTTTTCCATTAACAACCTCATTCCAAATATAGAAATCAACATCCCCATTAAGCGGCTCCCCCTCTGCTGGCCTATATTGCGGATTGTGTTCCAGAAAACGTGCTAGCAATGTCTGATAATCATCCTACACATACATTAAATAATACAATTAAAAAAAAATTAAAACATTTATATATTAAATTATGCTAAATTCAAATATATTAAAAATTTGTCACGTGATTTTCACAAATCAACTTATGAATTGCCACGTGAGTTTCCCGTGGCAATGTATCAGTTGCCACATGAAAATCAGTCACCTGGCAATTTATCAGTTGCCACATGATAATCACGCCACAACTTATAGATTGCCACGTGGAAATAACGTCACTATTTTTGTTATTAACTTAAAAAAAAAATAAGTTTAATTACTTACAAAAGCTTTCTGGGTGCGGTCGTCGATAAAACCTCCCGATTTCTTTGTCCGAGTCCTCGTAATCAACTCAATGATCAATGGTGGTCTCCCCATCTCCTTAGTCTAAACAATAAAGTTAAAAATAATTAGTAAAAAATATTATGAATAAAAATATATATAACTTAAAAAATTAGTAATATTTACCATCCGCCGGACATGCTCTGCAGTGCTAATACTTCCAACAGTATTGACACATCCCCCCTTTTCGGATGCCCTCATCTTCTTAAAATTTTCGGATTTGGCCTTGAATTCTGGCGAACCCCAATATGTACGAAGTTCGCCAAAAACCTCTACGCCTATCCAGTTAGGACGGATACCATGCAGCTCATAATTCTCCATAACCCGCCGCATTATATCAGAAAATCTTCTAGAAGTTCTGCTATAATAGATTTTTTCTATAATTTTCTCATTCTAGGTTCTGCAGCAAAATCTGGATGTGTCCGATCAAAGTGCTTCCATGCCTCACCATCAGATGGATGTCGCATAGTGCCAGAACTTGTTTGGTTTGTATGATGCCATGTCATTTGACTTGCACTGTGCATTGAAGCAAACATTCTTTTTAACCTTGGTATTATAGGAAGATAAAACATGGATTTTACTGCTACACGCTTTTGCTTGCTGTTAACGGCTCTACTGCGAACTTGATATCTTGGACTATTACAAAACTTACACTCCTCTAACGATCCATCTTGAGTACCAAACTCATTGTCATAAAACAACATGCAACCGTTAATGCAACAGTCAATCTTCCTTACTTTTAAACCCAACTTCGACACCCACTTATTTGCATCATAATAACTTGTAGGCAAATTGTCTTTCGTAGCGGTGGAGTCCAACATCATTTTTGCAAAATGTTCCAGACATTGATCAGAAACATTCCAATTTGACTTGGCGGCCAATAATCTCACACACATTGATAGCTTCGAGTCTGACGACCCCTCAAACAACGGCGTATTCATCTCGTTCAATAATTGATAAAATCTTTGCGCTTCCTCATTCGGCAACTCTTCCCCGTCAAAATCTTCAGGTTCATCATATGTCACGTTCACACCAAAAGCATCCTCAACCATGTTACCGATCAAATTAAAGTTCTCCTCATACTCCATAACCGGTCGACTACTTGAAGCATGCGTGTTGCTAGTCTCTGGTACATTAACCGGTAGTTCTTCACCATTATACGTCCAAACCCAATAATTTTCAATGAATCCCCTTCTATGCAGATGACGTGTTACTTCCTCTGGGTCACTAATTATTGGTCTACATTCACACTTAAGACAGGGACATCTAACCCCTCCTTCGCTTCGACAACAATCCTGAGCAAACGCCCACTTAATAAACCCATCAACTCCTACTATAAAATTGGGTTTAAGTCCACTTCTTCCTGGATATGTTCTATCGTACATCCAACTGCGATAATACCGATAATATTCCATACTGCACATTTATACAATCATTGTCTTTTTCATTAGAAATATTAATCAACTTAATAATATTATTCTTAAACTATTTAATACTATTCTTAAAAATATAAATTTTGCTTTTTTATATATATACTAACATATAAATAAATATTCAAATGTAAAATATATAATTTTTTATTACATAACAATAATATCAAAAAACAATAATATAACATATTTACTTTTTATTATATATACAACAATAATATTAGAAAACAAATAATGTAACATATATACTTTTTATTATATATATAACAATAATATTAAAATAATAATATAATATATATATATTCTTTTTTTAATTATGTTTTTTATAAATTCTTATTTTAATATATAATTTTTTTTCCATATCTTTAACATATAAATAAAAAAATAAAACTATTATAATAAATATAATATACATCTATAAAAAATATGTTATTAAATATGTTATTAAATTTATGTTTTCTAAAAATTTTTTAAAAAATATATTAAATATGTTATTAAAAAATATGCAATCTGAACAAGTATATTTGTTAACATATATATATATATATATATATATATATATATATATATATATATATATATATATATATATATATATATATATATATATATATATATATATATATATATATATATATATATATATATATATATATATATATATATATATATATATATATATATACATCTATAAAAAAAAAAATTTTAATTTTATGTTTTCTAAAATTTTTTATTATCAGTACATATATACTACTAATAAAATACATATATACTTCCTAACCACAAAATACATATACAAATCTAATCTATATAATACATATAAAATCTAAAAAAAAATGCATAAATACCTCTATATAATTTCTTCAATAAATTTGCGTGTTCTTGGATAGTTCTTGGTGTTCTTCAAATTTCTCTACAAATAATAATGAACAAACGAACAAATACCATTTTTAACATTTCATTCCAGTATAATAAATAATGAACAAACGAAATAAACATTTATCAAAAATATGAATACCTTATTTTTCTTCAACAAATTGGGATGGAGGAAATTTGATTCGGGAAATTGGGTTTGAGAGGAAGAATTATGGGTTTGTGAGGAAGTTGCTGTAAAAATGTGTTTGAGAGAGGAGCAAGGAAGAAGAAAGCACGCTTCTGTAAATGAAAATTTTGAACATGTAACTTCTAGTAGCGACGTGACTGTCACGTCGCAACGTTGCCACGTGATAATCACGTCGCTACAAACTAAACATAAATATTATTCTCTCTCCAACCCTGCAACTCTGTCATCAGCGAAATATATTTTTCCCCCAAAAATATAGCGACGTGGCTATCACGTCGCTACAAAAATTCAAATTTCCCCCTGAAAAACGTTCACAAATTTGCATTAAATGTCATTAAAATATATTAGCGACGTGGTTATCACGTCGCTACTACCCACGTGATAAGCACGTCGCTAATATATGTCGCTGGGGACATATATTTTCGTAGTGGTTGTTGTTCGTTTTCGCTGGATCCTTCGAATTTTTTCCCCCTCCGCAATGTCTCCATCTAGCCACCGCATCAACTCCCGCTTCAGACGCTCCATGGAGTGAATGTGCCAGAATTTCATTTTCATCGCAGGTTTCGTGGCGGAGAAGATAACGTAACCATCTCTGCTAAAAATCATAGGCGACGTCATGACGCAAATAACGGAGTACAAAATAAAAATACAGTGCGAGAAAGTGTGAGAAATTTCGGAGAAACGGACGAATTATTTATAAAACAACATTTTGCCCTAGTTTTGCCCTGGGAGCCAAGTGAGATGGCGCCTCCTCTCACTTTTAAGGAGCATGCGCCATCTCACTTGGCTAAAAGCCAAGGGAGGCGCCAAGTGAGATGGCGCCTAGGGCAAAACCCTAGGTGGAGGCGCAAAGTGAAATGGCTCCTCCTTTGGGGAGTCATCTGAAACATGGTTATTTGCGTAATTTTTTCCGAAACTCGGTTATTTGCGAAATATTATTTTAATACATGGTTATTAATAAAAAAAATTCGAAAAATGAATGATTTGTGTTTAAAAAACATTAAAATCTAATAAAAATTATTTTTAATTTGTAAATTATTATTAAGTGAATGAGGACTGATATACAATAATTGAATTATTTTTTTTTTAAAAAGGATCCAGTGTAAAGTTATTACACCATAAAGCTGATGTGAGTTAGCGTTTTTTTTCCTTTTATTGGATGATTAAAGTGACATCATTAAAAAGTCAATTGTGCGACTTCACGGTATAAGCTCTCGTTATACATATACACATTTATTAATCAATTCATTAAGGTATTTCCTTAATTAACCCCCACCACCTTCACCATAGCTAGACCCATCCCCAGAACCTTCTCCACCACCACCTCCTCTACATCCACCTCTACCGCGACTTCTGCCTGATCCTGATCCAGCTCGAGATCCTGCGTATGAGCCTGCTTCAGAGCCTGCCCCGGACCCTGACCCAGAACTAGAAGACGAAGATGACGATGAACTTGAAGAAGAACTAGAACCAGAGCCAGAATCTGCTCCAGCTCCGGCTCCAGAGCCACTACCACCTCCAATTCCCAAACCTACTCCTGCACCAAGTCCAATTCCTAACCCACCAAGGTCCAAACCCAAATCCTTCCTTGCTATTCTCAATTGAATTGAGCATGAGTTCTCAATCATAATAAAAGTGAGGGAACCGTTGCATTGGGGTTCCACCACTCCTAGTGAAAATAATAGCATATACAACGAATATGGTGACTGCACCATGCACCATCCACTACGCCAAAATTAATTTTATGTATCACCTAATTTAATAGCAATTTTAAAGAACATACTATTAAAAAGGAAAAAAAACATATCTACAATAACACTTTATGATTGAATGCTATTATAGAATACAAACAATGTAATTTTAATAGCACTGAATGACAAAATACTATTATTAAACTTCACTAAGATAACACTTTCTTTAAAACGCTATTAATACTCTTCATTAAGATAAAGCTTTTTTATAAAACGCTATAATTTTTACTACCTCATGTTAAGCGCTATTTTTTATAATATATGATTAATAAAATAAAAAAGAAAAGAATATTAATTTTTGGCAGATAATTTTCATTTTGGTGCACATATTTTGGCCACTCACCGCCAAAAACTTAAACACTTCCTTCGTTCGTTTCATAGATAACCCTATCTTTCATCGATTCTCCCAACCGACGCCAGTCCTTCCTTCGTTTCATCGATTCACCACCGTCAGCCTCCTTCGTTTCATCGATTCACCACCGTTTCACCGAAAAGAAAGAACGAACAAAATCCATTCGTCAGCCACCGACTCACCATCATTTGGCAGTGCTTGGTACACAAAATATCGGGCAGTGGTGTGTCTCGTGGACCAACTTTAGTATGTGAGGGAAACATTTCAATAAAAAAACACACTTTATTATATGGTTTGTTCACTCTTTCATAACTATGTCCAAGCTTTAGACTTCAACTTCATTTTGTTTCTTAATATGTCTAAGCTTTTGTTTCTTGATGATAGTATTGGTGAATCTAATCCTTCAACTTTATATTGTTTCTTAATATGTGTTAGCTTTTGTTTCTTGAAGATAGTATGGATGAATCTAATCCTTCTCCTTTTAAAAACAGGTTTTTGTCTCATAGACACTCCAATTTAACTATAAATATTAGTCAAAGTTGCAGAACATTTCACAATATCACATGGACCAACTTTTGTTTCCGTAATTAGAAAAAATTGAAGAGTCTCCTAGAGTTGGCGGTTCAACTGGTCTTGCAAATTTACCTTTTTTTGATATGTATGTGAAAAAGATGATGAGGGTTGGATCGTTTATTCAAATAGAAATGGAGGAAAATATATTTGGTGAGGAGTTTTTAGAGTAGCTACGTGTAGAGAGTATAAAAGAGATTCTTGATCACAATTGGTTAAGTGCCTCTTATTATCACTGTATTTGCCATGTACCTCTATTATTACAAATGTTCTCTAATCTGACAAATATATTAATATTAATGTTATTTACATTGTTGGGTAATATTTACATTTTTGACAAATATATTAATATCAATTGTTGTCGTTCATTTCTAAGTATTATCTGTATGACAAGTTTATTAGTCTAAATGGATTAATAAATAAGTTCTCCTTCATATCCCCACATGTATCAACGGGAGGATAATCTAGAAAATGCTATAGCAAAAATACTCTTGAAAGATGAGGAGTTCAAGGATAAGATGATTCTTACATCTTGCAATTTAGGGTGAGATCTCTATTCAAAATGTTATTAAATTAACGAGAACAAACTCTATTGAATATGAATTTTTATTGCAATATTTAAATGTTAGGTGCAGGAAACATTGGGCGTTCTTTATCATCAATTCTGATGCTGAGGTGATATATTACATGGATCCGTTGAATGGTAAGCTTACAAAACATTAAAACTTAAAAACAAAGTTTGAGAAGTGAGTATAGACTCTTTTAATTTAACATTATATATATATATATATATATATATATATATATATATATATATATATATATATATATATATATATATATATATATATATATATATATATATATATATATATATATATATATATATATATATATATATATATATATATATATATATATATATATATATATATATATATATATATATATATATATATATATATATATATATATATATATATATATATTATTATTATTTATAATAATTACTCATTTGAAGTTAATTTCATTTTGTTAGCGCTTTGCAAATTTATCGTGCTAATAGTAATTCTAAAGTGCCTAAAGTGTCTAAGTCAAAGAAAATCTCAAAGCAAAAAATCAAGGTATGTCCAAATTAATGTTATTTTTAAACAATTATGTAGAGTAAAATTAATCGATGTAAATGTTTTTTTGCAGTGTCACCGTCAAATTAATAGCATTGAGTGTGGATATTTTGTAATGCGATTTATGGAAGAGGTCATCATGGAAAATGAAATTATGATCCTCGTAAATGTACGTGATTTTAATTATTATTATTTTGTAAATTAATGTAATTTAATTCTAACACAATTCATTGTTAAAGTTTTTATATTTGAAGTACTTTTCTGACCATAAATGTCTTACCTACTCTCGTGATAAGTTAACCGAGGTCAAGGAGGATTGGGCTACTTATGTTGTGGATGATGTTTTGGTGAGTTTTTCCTTGACTTGATATTTACTCTCATGATAAGACAAATTTGATGATATAGAAAGGGAATAAAAACAGTGTTTAGAACATAGATAACATTTGTAACACCTAGTTCAAAATAGTGGTTGCTGTTTTTTTATTGAGTTTGGTTAGTGGTATTAATCATGATTGTGTATATTGGCATTGTTAACCAAATATTATTTTAATCAACATGTGCGTATATGCATATGGGAATAGAACAGTAAAATGCTAGTAGTTTATATTGTTATCCTCTGATTATTTCTTATTAATGAGAAATTTATGTAGTTTTATTTGGTTAAGTACCTGCATAATTTCTTATATGGACACATAGATATTATCCAAATTTACACATATTATTTTCCTTTCTTGGTTTAGTTATAGCGAATGTTTGATTACTCTTTATATTTTGAATTAATTTTTATTGTACAATACATAATCAATATTCCTTCTATGATACAGAAAAACAAGAAGCAGTTATTTTGCCTAGCTAAGTGATTGTATTTGTGGGTTCAACGCTTTTGTTCGTGAAGTGTGGTTACTACTTGGTGTTGTTTTGTTGTTCTTTCTTATTTTTTTAGGTGTTTTGTTTAGAGAATATGATTGTTTGCTTTGAGATTTGGATTGAAGTACTCTTAGTTGGAATGCATGCATCTACAAATTTGGCTATGCAAATGAGCTCTATTTTTTAGTACATTAAATGCCCTCTATATGTGTTATGATATTTGTAAACAAGTGTATTTGGTTTAAAATGTTATTTGGTATTGATGGATCATAATATTATTATGCAATGAGTAACTTAAAACGTTATTTGGTATTGAATTGAATGTAGCTTTTTTATATTTGCACACCAAAAGAATGATTTTGTGTAAAGCAAAAAAAAAAGTGTATTACAATAGTGTTATATAGAGAGTTCTATTAATGAAAAATCCTATAATAGTACTTTTAAGAGAAAGCGCTATCAAACATGTGTCATATATTAGTCCTTTCTTTAAAAGTGTTATCAAACATGTGTTATATATTAGCGCTTTGTTTGAAAATGCTATCAAATATGTGTTTTATAATAGCGTTTAGTTTGAAAGTGTTATCAAAATTAAATCAAAAAACGTGCAAAAAAAACCCACTTTAGTAACAATTTAGGAAAAACACTATTAAAAATTAGTACTTTAATAACGCTTTTAAAGTGCTATTAATCAAAAAATATTTACAATAGCAGTGCGGTTAATAGTATTATTAAAAATAAAAAATGCTATTAAATAGTTTATTTGGCGTAGTGATCCTTCATTATGAATATCTCTTTTTAACCCTAGGGGTTCTCTTACCCTTTATTGCTTTGGAGTTTGGCATTTTTAATCACTTGATGGTGACTTCTTCAAAACTTTACCCTTCGAGTTGGGCGTATGCAAAGGATTAACGATATTGGTGTGAGTATCTGAATGGGGAACCTTCCACCTCCTTGTTTTTCATCTTTTTTTGCTGCCCCACGATACCTAGGCTTGACCAAGAGAACGAGAGTTAGTTTCTTTGGTGCCGACGATATGAGTTTTTGAAGACTTCCCCAAGTTGTCGCCTTTTACAGATCGATTCTTTTTGGTTACTCTCCTTCATACCCTGGTTCATGCGACCATGTACGAGACCGAGCCATGAGTAAAGGTAAATGTAAGCCATTGTTTCATCCTTGATGGTCAATGAGCCATTTTCTCTTGGATAATGTGATGTATGTTTATTAAGAGGTAGATTTGTTTGATAAGGACTGGTATCACAATAAGAGACTGATAGGCTTTGTCAACAACTTGAGTTATCTTAGAGGCAGAGTCCCCTCGGGTGAGGCCGACAGGAAATGTTTGAAGCGTATGATTAGCATTTCATTGCTGACGAGACCTTGCTCCCACGAGTATCTCTAATTTCCTTTAATAAGTTTGAAACTCCTTTAATTCTTTTTATATTAATTAGCCCCTTTTTAGTGCTTGTAAGGATAACCATCGTGTTTTCGTGTAGATGTGATAAATGAAGAAGTGAGGGTCCGACTATTGAAACCAAGAATATAGCCACTTAGTACTGCAATAACTTCTTTGCTTCTCCCAGAATCCCCTCAGATTGCTTTCCCTTTGTTGTTGACGATATTCTTCATTACATGATTTTTATGAGGAAATTCAGATGAATTTTGATAAATATTGACCAAAATCAAAGCTAAAGTGTGAAAAAAGAAGATAAAATCTAAAACAAAGAAGAAATAAGCATTTAGTGAAATTTGTTAAGAAAAAGGAAGAAAATTATGTGATTTTCCAATGAATTTCTCGCACCCACGATACATCCTATTGCGGCGCGATAGTGGCAGTCGTGACGCAATGGTAATTTTTAAGCTAACACGCTTTTACTATTTAAAGGAATGTTTGGCTACTTTTTTAAGGGTTCCAAATCAGAGAGAGAAAGTGACGACTAAGGTAATTTAAATGGCGATTTTGGAGCAAATTAGAGCCATTTGAGGGTAATTCTTCCATAGATTTTGATGATAAATACTTCTCCACTCATGGTATTTGTTATCTTATCAATGAGTAGCTAAGTTTCTCTAAATTATGACTTTTTGAGATGAACCGTGTTTTTACTTAGTTGGATCGTATGTATGCTTGAGATTTTTTGGGCACTTTTAATGTTAGTATCTTATTTAAATTGTTCTTGTGTTTAATTCTTTTTGTCCCTTATAGGCGTAAGAATCGATCTAGATAATTAGGAATTTTTTATTGTTAGTCTAATTATCTGAACTAAGCAATTAATTCAACTTTGTAAGGAATCGGGAATAGGAATTTAGAATTTGTTGCTAATGAATTAACGCACTTAGAATTCCTAAGTTAACCTTGAATTAGCCTAAGAAATTAGGGAGTTGCCGTATAAATTAGTGAGTTGCATAACAAGAAATTGAATGTAGTGGTTATGTGAATTCGTAGTGAGATAATTATTAGTACCATGGTTTTGTGATTGGCTAAATTTTGGAAAAACTTGGTTTTTCATAACAGGATGTGTTGTTATGTGTTTTTCAACCAGATGTCGAAGACAATATCATGACATCTTAGTTTGATGCAACAGGTGCCAGCGTTTGTTATTTATTGACAAGATTTGATTTGGTTTTCTGAGATTTCTTTTGGATATATCTGAGTTATTTTCGCAGGTCTAGAATATGAAATCTAGAACAAGTGAATCAAATATCCAACAACATTAAAAGTTTCTAAATCTGGTTGTTGATCTAATTTAGAGTACTTGAAGATTTGTTCCAAGATTTAAGGAGATTTTCTCTGCAGCAATCAATGCATGGATTAAGGAATATTTGGGCAGAGACTTCGAAGCCCATGAACATTTGAAGGCTTATAAAAGGAAGACCAAGACCTAGGGTAAAATAGTTCTTAACAATTTGTAAAATAATGGTTAGGTTTGAGAGTCTCTCGTGTTCATTGTGGTGTAAGTCACCATTGTATCATTTGATACTTGTGGTAGACGTAGTGTTCTCACTCAGAAGCCTTTAGGTAATGAGTTGAATATTGTTCTCCTCTAAGCTTTAAAGCAAAAAGTTGAGTATTGTTCTTGGTGGAAGCTTTTAAGAAACCTAAGTATTGTTTAGTTAATATTCTTAACTAAGTATTTGTAACTTGGAAGTATGTTCTTCCTGGGAGTTCCTGGGTTTGGGATTGTCTTTCTTTGTACTTGAGAAGTATGTTATTTCTGGAAGTTCCTTGGATTGAGATTGTCTTTTCCTGTGATTGGGAGTTTGATATCACTACGGTGATTGGAAGTGAGTGGATTCTCATATCTAGGAAGTGCCTAGGTAGAGATTACAATGGGTAGGGATTAAGTGAGAGATTGTAAACGGGGGAGTTTAGCTTCGAATTAATGCTGCTAATAGTTGATTTCCTTCCTGACTTGGTTAGCCCCAGATGTAGGTGAGTTGCAACGAATTGGCTTAGCAATTGACTGTCTTCTTTATCATTCTGTGTTTATAATTCTGCATAATATATCAGTTTGGTATTGCTATTCAGTCTGTAGCCAGATGTTATAACATTCGTCATGACATTATATTCTGATGTTTGTAACATCAGTTCTTCCATATTATGTAAGTGTCAGAATTTCAATAATAATATAATTGAAATCCAATAGGTACATAGTTCATCGATAGGTAAAAATAAGGGGATTCGATAATACAATCCTAATCGCCCTTCGCATCTTGAATTTCATCTTTTACATTCTCATTTTAGATCCATTTCTCAAACGACCCCCCCCCCCCCCCTAATTACTTAACATGTCACACAATTTTCTTGTTAAATTACAATCTCCATGGAGACGACTTTTATTATTACTTTAACGTTATTGGTACACTTGTCGAGAATTCGTCAAGATTTTAGCGTCGTTATCGGGAATTGTTGATTTCAACAAAGCACTTTTTGTGCGACATTTGTCATTTTTCATTTTTAGGTTTAAATTTGATTTTTCTTTGTTGCTAGTTATTAGCTCTTTATCTTTATTTTTTTGTTTTAGTTGTTTTACTTTCTAATTTTTAGTTGTAAATACTTAGAATTTAACCTTTATTTTCTACTGTTATTTTCTGATTTTATTTTTATTTTCGTGTTATTATTTGGTATTTTCTTTTATATATTTTTCAATTCAGTGCTATTAAGGTATTCTTTTTCTGATTGTGTATGCAATCAATTCCATTTATTTTTTAGCATATCATCCTCTGGAATAAGAAACACTTCCTACATTTATATAATAAAATTGATATTAGTATTAAACCAAAAAATTAACTGGTCTTCTATACTTGTAAAACAAATCATAAAATTTAAAATAAATATTGTAATATCGGTCCATAATTGATCTTTTAAATCATCAGTAAATTTGTGTCAGTTGTCTATCAAAATGATGACTTTGCTTATACCTTGTACTGACACGTAACCCCTAAAGCTATGAGCATGTTCACCATAAGCCTTACCAATTCTTGGACAATAATCAATCATGAAGCAAACACTGCTTTCGCGGCCTTTTGTCACAATGGTCATCATCGTGCCACATCTAGTTTTTATTTTACTTTTAGTACTAGCAGATGTTGTATGGGAGGTGTTGCTCGAATCAGACATCTTTGTGTAAACCAGAACTATACTACTGAAATCAACAAATCTATATTAAAGCACCTAATGCATATGAACTATACTATACTCATGGTACACATTCTAAGAACATAGATTCAATATATTCTCAAACTAACACTATTAAAAAAAACATTTTAAGAAAAACATCATTTATATCATTTTAATGGTCAGTATGTAACACCATTTTCTTAAACTAACATTATTGAAGAAAAAAATATTTTTATCAACATTTCAATGGTCAATGGCATCATTTTCTCAAACTAAAAATATTCAAGAAAACAACATTTATATTAACATCTTAGTGGTCTGTAACACCATTTTCTCAAACTAACACAAGATAAAGTGAGTTGCGTATCGAAAACGTGATGATGAAGCTTCGTTTAAATTAGGTTGGAAGAGTTTATGTTCGATTTGATCTTGGATGATTTGTGTTAGAAGAGATGATGAAATCTGAGTTTTGATGAAGATGAAAATCGCCTAGGTCTTTTTAAAGAGAATGAGAGTGAAACGAGGATTGTTGATAGGTAAATAAAAAGTTAGAGTCTAGTTCTGTGAAGTATTCATGCAAAAGAACTTTACGTCGGGTATAAGAGGTAACTGAGGGAATACATTAATGTAAATTTAAAAAATAGAAAAGCACCATATTTGATGGGGTATTTCACAAATGCACAAAAGATATCAAAGTAATACAAAGAGTGTCGAACCCACAGAGACCAATAGTCAAGCTATCATTTTCAATCGTTACATGGTTTATCTAAGGCTAATAAAATAAAGGTTGGAGTTGGGAGATCAGTGGTTTTTACACCTTTGTTTACCATTCATTCTAGTTAATTATGTCATTGTTTTTAAGCGCTTTATTTCCCTTTTTCCACATTTTATGCTTTGGTTGTGTCTCTTTAATGTTTTAGGTTCAGGTAAGAATTCAAGAAGAATCGGAGCAAAAACCAGGAAAAATTGCAAGATCTTAGAAAAATTTTCTGCACACTCCAAGAGGTCTGACATGGCCTCCCATGTCAGGCAACACTGGCCGTGTCAAGAAACACGGCCGCCTGTGTCAGGAAACATTGGTCGTGTCAGCCTGATAGATGAATTTCCAAAATTTCAGAGGTGCAACACGGGTGCCCGTGTTTCCTAACACGGCTAGTGTTGGCTTATGACAGTGATTTCAGTATTTTCTCTTATTTTGATTAAGTTTTGGTCTGAAAGGGTGGTTTGGGTGTTTTCGACTTACCTAAGTGAATGTTTGCTATTTAGATGATTTTTCACGATGAATTAGGAGACTTTTTGCCAACGAATAATTGTTACACGATTGAATATTGGAGAGATCAAGGTCATTGGAGAGCGGAAGATTCTCATGAGCGGAAGCAATTGAAGATCGAAGTTATCCAAATACCTGTAATGTCTAGTTTTTATCTTGTATTCTTTTGAACAATATGAGTAGCTAAACCCCTCAATGCTAGAGGGGTATCCCTGATTTGATTTTGCAATGAATCTGAATTCCTAATTTCAACAATTTATTGATTTTTCATATTCAATTTAATTGTACAAGGTTTTTATGCTTTCTTTGTCGGACCAACAAGGATTGATTTATGGTTAACAATTAGCTCGACCGCGATTATTAAGGTTTTTGTACGATTAGACTATAGTAGACATCACCTAGGACTAGGGATACCCTATAGTTACCGATTAACTCTTGATATAATAAATGCTTGATTTCATCATAATTCTCTAAGGACTTAGGATTTAGGATGAATGTTCAAACGTTTTCCCACTAAGGACTTAGGAGAAAATAACCTAAAGAGCTGGTAATTCAATGTTATGAACTTTTTGAAGAAATCAGGATTCAAGGTTATTACAAGGAAACTCATACACTGGCCCTAGCACGCTCCTCATATCTGTGAAAAAGGCAGTTTATATTTCTGCTTATTTTTACTTATTGGTAAGTGGAATTGCCAAACAAAACCCAAATTTAAGTTTTTGTTTAATTAAACTCGATATTGATATGAAATCCTTGAGATCGATACTTCCGGATTTCCCATTATTACTACATTGGCAAATTAGTACACTTGCTAATCTATCGATCAAGTTTTTGGTGCCGTTATCGGGGACTGGCAAATATAGAGTTTAATTTATGTTCAATTAGAATTTTGTTGCTATGCGACTAAAATTTTATTTTCTGTTTTTTTTTATTACTAATTTGTGTCTAACCTTTGTATGCGAGGAAAGCCCTTAGCTGAATTTCCTTTTGATGCAGAAATTGAAAGAACTTTTCACGCAAGGTGTAGACAAGCTCGATTAGTCAGACTGGCCTCCGACGAAGAACATTTTATTCACACAGAGTCAAAGTCAGAACATCATTCAATTTCAGAGTCCGAAAAGGAAGAGGAAAGACCAATTTCTAAAGATCCACCAGCACCTGATAGACTTCTTGGTGACTATGGTGGGACAAATGCACCGTCTGGTAGATTGACAATTATAAACCAACCGGTGACTGTGCCAAATTTTCAACTACATCTGAGCATAATCACTCAACTTGAGAGGAGATCTTTCACCAGAAAGGTCAATGAAGATGTCAATAAACACTTACAGAGGTTCCTCACCATTAGTACTACTTTGAAGATTGAGGGGCACTCTGAAGAAGCAAAGAAATTAAGAATGTTTATGTTCACGCTTTCTGAAGATGCTGAAGAATGGTTTTACTTATTACCTACTGGGAGTATTACTACTTGGGAAGATACAGAGAAAATTTTTCTTGATGAACACTTCGCCGCTTCTGTTTATATTCGCAAAAGATATGATATTGTGAATTTTAAGCAGAATGAAGGAGAGTCGTTAGGTGATGCTTATAAGAGGTTATTGATAGCTTGTCCCACTCACAATATGGATCAAACTGAACAAATGCAGATGTTTGTGAATGGCCTCAAAATGAAGACAAAGTAGCTTATTAATACAACAATTGGTGGCTCATCCATCTTTACAACAACCACTAGTATTAAGAAAATCATTGAAGTCATTGCTGCAAATGAACACATGAAATTGTATGAGAGAGTTGCAAGCAAACCAGAGGGAGTGATTAAGTTGAAGTTGGAAGCCAACAAACAACTCAGAATTGAAGAAACAGTTACTGTAAAAGTGGAGAAAAGATTGAAGGCAATGAAAATAGGTGCTCAATAGGTAGCTCAGGTTCAACATGCACAAAGTGTTATTTGTGAAATTTATAGTGGACCACACATAACTGTGCAATTTCTTTCAACTCCACAAAAAATTGAGGAGATAAAATTCTTGAAGAAGAATAATTCGTATTTTAACACCTATAATATGGGGTGGAAGAATCATCCCAACTTCTCGTGGAAATAAATTAAGAAACAACCTCCACAAAAGGCATAATGGGAGGTAGCTATTGAAAAGATGGCTTCCCACATCTCTCAATTCCAAGAAGAGAAAAGGAGCAGCCACAGGAATACCATAGTTATAATCAAAATTTTGGAAGTTCAAATGGGACATATTGCACAACAATTATCTATACAAGCACAAGGAAATCAAAAAAAATCATGAGAATGTTAATGCTGTTACAACAAGGAACGAGAAAGTTGCTAAAGAAAAAGAAGAGGAAGTAAAATTTGATGATCATATCAGAGAAGTAGATTTATAAGTGAGAGAGAACAAGAAAAAATAGGAAGAAGTGGTATCACTTGTGAAGCCAGCTAAAGAGATGACTAAACCAGTGATTAAGTTGTCGTATCCCTCTCGAGTAGAAAAGAAGGACACAAAAGAGAAAGACTTTTAGAAATTTGTCAAAAATTTCAAAAAGCTAGAGATCAACATACCATTCTTTGAAGCACTCGAGAAAATGCCCTTGTACCAGAAATTCATGAAAGAGGTACTGTCAAAAAAGAGACCAACATGAGATGGACTGGTACCCGGTGATGAAATATTATGTGAAATCACGCCCGAGAGAAGAATACCTATCAAGCGGAAGGATCCTAGATCAGCTGTAATACCGTGCACTATAAAATACATAACATTCAAGAGGATTCTAATTGATTCTGGTTCTAGTGTGAGCTTAATACCATTATCTATCTTCAAAAAGCTTGGTATTGAAAAGATAAGCGAGAGTGGGACAAAATTAAAGCTGATCACACCATCAAGCAGTCATATGGGATAGCTGAATATGTATTGGTAGAAATTGACAATTTTGTCTTTCCAGTTGATTTCCAGATCATGGACATTCCTGAAGATGAAGAGACTCCTATCGTTCTTGGTCTACCATTTTTGCTTACTAGTCGATGCAATTTTAATATTGAGACTGATAATCTGACATTATAACCATTTGATGAGGAGATAACCTTGAAGGTGTTGGAGATCAAGAAATAGGGTGCAGGTGGAATTAATCAATCTTCAGTTGGTATGATCAAACTAGAAAGAGAAAGCGAAATTTCAAAACCACCTCTAGAAAAAGTCTCATGAATAATCTCTCAGGTAAAATCATCTCATGCTTCTATCAAAATTCCTATGCTCATTCAAGAAGCCAAGAAGAGAAAGAAAAGGGGACATCAAGCTGAGGAGATGGAAGTTGGAAGTAACTCAAAGCATAAAGCGGTACATACTTTTGAGCTAGATGAGTTTTGGGTTATGGAAAGGACAAGAAACAAGGTTTGAAAGAGGAAGTACCCCCCATAATAAAGGGAAAGGAACCATCGAGCCATGCGATGTTAAACGAAGCGCTTCATGGGAGGCAATCCATGCTTTTAATGAATTAGTTTTTCTTTTTGTTGTTAGTTTTGTTTTGTCTCCAGGAAATAAAAAGGGGGCCTTGCAGGTGAAATCTAGGAGGCAACAGTTGGTGTTGCATTACCTTCTATGAGTCATCCTTCTCGATTTTGTTATGAAACATTGGGGCCAATGTTTATCTCAAGTTAAGGGGGTTACTATTTTGTTTAACGGTTAATTTGTTTGTTTTATGCTATTTACATTGTTAAACCACTAGTTAAAAGTCTTCCCAAATTTAGATGTTTTGCGCAAGAGCTTGAATTTCAAAGAGACCGGGAATAGTATATAGAGATAAAGGGATCATTGTTTGAAGGTAGGTAGTTCAGAATAATGTGACAGTGATATGAGTCTAACGTGTAGATTTGTACCATAGTGCTTGTATCCTGAGAAGTACTACTTGAGTAGTTTATCTTTACAGTCTAGCATAATCTAGATTCACATGCCTATGATTGGTTGAGAAATAAATAAAGTTGGCACCAAATGATGAAAAGGCGGTAAAAGGCAATCGGCCCTCTAAGTTGGGTAACCCACATCCGATTATTCATCCTAAAGGAGGTTGATCCCCAAACGTCATTCAAATATGGAGAATATATAAACTATAAAGTTTTGCAAATTTCATCGGTTATTAAAAGGAGAAAGTGTTGCGTATTTGAAGCCTAAACAAAAATACTTGATTAGTCTTGTGCATGTGATGATCATCATAATTATCATTTCTTTAAGTTGAATGTCCGAATGAAAAAAAAGGAAAATCGGAAAAAGACTTAAGTACAAAGCATAGTTAGAGAGGTATCCGAAGAGGAAACTCAGGTTTAAAAGGTTTTTACAAAAAATCTTCGCATCATGTGAAGACCAAACAAACTACCTCTTAACCAATGTAATTGAAAGAATCGCGTATGAATACTGGTACACTTTGCATTTCGTAAGCTCTTTTAATTATTGCTTGAGGTCAAGCAACAATCTAAGTTTGGGGGAGTTTGATAAGTGGTTTTTACACCTTTGTTTACCATTCATTATAGTTAATTGTGTCATTTTTTTAAGCGCTTTATTTCCCCTTTTCCGCATTTTATACTTTATTTGTTTCTATTTAATGTTTTTAGGTTCAGGTACCAATTCAAGAAGAATCAGAGCAAAAACCAAGAAAAATCGCAAGATTTCAGAAAAGTTTTCTGCCCACTCCCGGAGGTCTGACACGGTCATCCGTGTCAGGCAACACTGGCCGTGTCAGCCTGACAACATGAATTTCTAAAACTCATAGGTGCAACATGGGCGTCCGTGTTTCCTAACACGACCAGTGTCGGCTTATGATGCTGATTTCAATATTTTCTCTTATTTTGCTTAAGTTTTGGTCTGAAAGGGTAGTTTGGGTATTTTCGACCGACCTAAGTGAATGTTTGCTATTTAGATGAGTTTTCACGATGAATTAGGGGGATTTTTGCCAGCGAAGAATTGTTACACAATTGAAGATTGGAGAGATTAAGGTCATTGGAGAGCAGAAGATTCTCATGAGCGGAAGCAATTGAAGATCGAAGTTATCCAAATACCTGTAATGTCTAGTTTTTATCTTGTAATTCTTTTGAACAATATGAGTAACTAAACCCCCCAATACTAGGGGGTGTCCCTGATTTAATTTTGCAATGACTCTGAATTCTTAATTTCAAAAATTTATTGGTTTTTCATATTCAATTTAATTGTACAAGGTTTTTATGCTTTCTTTGTCGTACCAACAAGGATTGATTTATGGTTAACAATTAGTTGAACTGCAATTGTTAAGGTTTTTGTAGGATTAGACTATAGTAGATGTCACCTAGGACTAGGGATACCCTATAGTTACTAGTTAACTCTTGATAAAATAAAGGCTTGATTTCATCATAATTCTCTAAGGACTTAGGATTTAGGATGAATGTTCAAAGGTTTTCCCACTAAGGACTTAGGGGAAAATAACTTAAAGAACTGGTAATTGAGTGTTATGAAATTGTTGAAGAAATCAGAATTCAAGGTTATTATAGGGAAAATCATACACTAACCCTAGCATGCTCATCATATCTGTGAAAAAGCCAGTTTATATTGCTGCTTATTTTTACTTATTGTATAGTGGAATTTCCAAACAAAACCCTTTCATACCCCAAACTTGCCCTACTGGTTAATTGGTAATATAGTTTACTTAATGATGTCTTCTATTTTTTTTTGGTGTTGCTATACTTTGGTTTAAAATTATGAAACTAACATTATGTTCGTCGTTTTTAGAAAACTTTGTTTTTTAATCTAAGAGGGGGGTGTTTATTATTTCTTTATAAAAGGGGTGTGAGCTTCACAAAGTATAAAATAAATCTAAGAGCCCGTATAAACTTTGTTATAGTTTATAATCTTTTTTTTAATACATAAAATTAACATTAATAATAATTTATTTTTGAATTATTTATTTATTTATCTATTTTATTTCTACAGGGTTAAATAATATAAATATTTGTTTTGATATATGTATATTCATTAGATATAACACACACACACACGCACACCCACACACACACACGCGCGCGCACACACACACACACACACACACACACACACACACACACACACACACACACACACACACACACACACACACACACACACACACACACACACACACACACACACACACACACACACACACACACACACACACACACACACACACACACACACACACACACACACACACACACACACACACACACACACACACACACACACACACACACACACACACACACACACACACACACACACACACACACACACACACACACACACACACACACACACACACACACACACACACACACACACACACACACACACACACACACACACACACACACACACACACACACACACACACACACACACACACACACACACACACACACACACACACACACACATATATATATATATATATATATATATATATATATATATATTAAATGTTGATCTAAAAATTATATTTTTATAACTATTCATAGGTTGACCTGGGGGTCAACACTTTTGGCTTTTAAAAATATTTAGTTATTTTATTTTTATTTACTTTAATATTTAATTAGAGATTTCTACTTATTCAAAATTAGGGTTTCAACCCTTGTCCCAAGCTGCGCAAGTTCTGGACTCTTCATCCCCAAGGTTAATCTAAAGCCCAAGGTTTCGAAATTTGTTTTAGATCAAATTTGAATTAAATGTTTGCTCAAAATTTGTTTTATTGATTAAAAGTGAATTACAACATAAGGCAGTCTAGATACATTGATATAATACAAAACCCTAATTATAAGATTACAACAGAATCAAATCTAAGTAAATTAAATATTTGATTTTTAATCAACCTAATACTAATTGTTAGTAACAACAAATCAGTAAAACTATTTCCTAATTCAAACTTATAACTGCTAATTCCTAAAACTACAAATAGAACCCTAGGCTATTGGAATAAGGACGAACGAAAAAACCCCGGAGAACTCTCGATTGCTGTTGTGAGATCCAATAACCAAATCAACAAAGATCTTCATTCATAAAGAATTAGGGTTCATCCTCAGAACCCTAATCTCTTTGAGCTAGACTCCCTCCAATCCGTACCTGTAAAGAAGAAAGAAAGTGGAGATTAGAGGAAGAGAACCAGAAGAATCAGAAGAGGAAAATTTATACAAAAAGATTCACTGCATCAAACGGTAACCCTAAATACTTAGCTTTTAGGGCTTAATTGATTGTCTTGATTGGTGATTAATTGTGTGATTTTGGTTTGAATTAGGGTTTTCTGGGTTTAATTTGGGGTTAGTGTTCGTAAACCTTAGGGTTAGGGTTCTTAGACCTTAAGTTAGGGTTCATGTTTGGGTTCTGGGTTTTGGATGAAGGTCAGATGAATATATGAAGGTTGTTGGGTTTGGTATGAATTTCTGGGTTGCATATGGATGAACATATGAACCCAAACAGTGGTTGTGCTTGAAGCTGGTGGGGCCCTGGAGTAGCCGCCGACATAAGCGATTTCTGGCCGGTGGCACCCAGAGCAAAGGCGATTTTTGACGGTGGAAATCCAGAGAGAAGCCAAAGCTTCTCTCTCTAGCCTCCAACAACATTTTGTTTGATTGTTATAAGAAGAGAGAGAAGGAAACGAGAAAATGTGCCCAAGCTCAAGTTTTGGTTTTTATAATACTCCCTTCCGTCCTTGATGCGTGCCAGTTGGCTCCTCGAGAGCCCCTAGATTGGATGATTGTTGACTGGTCATCTGCGGTCTTACATACCATGCTCTCTCAATCAATGCATCATCTCAACCCTTTATTTTCCATACCCTTAATCAATGCTCCTGTGTTAACCTCAGGTATCCCTTTGATTACATCAAACGCGCCAGATCTCTGTAGCACACCATATTCCCTATGCCTCTCCTCATTTTTCTCAAATGGATCCAGAATCTGTATTGGGCTAGGGCCTGTTCTAATAACACCCTCATTTTGGTAGCCTAGTTACAATTAACACCCCTTGCACAATTGGACTGAAACAAATTTGATTGGGCCAAAACTTTTACTATTCAGACCCCTGGTTTTATTACTAAATATAAAAATACACCCCCTGTTTTTAATCAAATAATTTATTTAATTCATTAATTAATTTATTTGTTCTATTTTTTATTTAATTTATAATTTGCTTCTCATATCATTTTTTAGCATATTGCATTAAAATATTTTTGCTTCAAATTATTTTTATCATAAAAAAAATCAATTTTGATAAATAAATATTGGATTATTATTAAAAATATTTAATATATTTTTAATAAAAAGAAAATAGTTATTTATTAATTATTTTCTAAAAATACTAACCCTTTTTTTATTCAAATGTTTTTATCTTTCAAATTCTATTTTTCAAAATTGCATCACACATTCTAAGACAACTAACCCATCAAAAGTAATACCTTTTTTACTAACATAATTCAAATTTCAACTTTATTTCAAAAAAAGATTGTGGAGATATTTTCTATCTATTAATTGTGCCTACGGCTATGTTATTTTCAAACTCAGACAATATTCAAGGATAATTCTAAAATATTTCTACAATCCATAAAAAAAACTAACCAAACACATACGAACTACAAATTTGGACTCTGATTCTTCGCAGGAGATACGTAGGCACGCGGTTAAAACCAAGACGAGTTCATAACTGAAAAACTAAATTTTTTTCCTTGAACATATATAAACAATATACCTCTGAAATTCCCATCTTACCCTTAAACCTAAAAGCGGAGCCCCTTGAGAACAAGGGAGATGAAGGGTGCCTAACACCTCCCCTTCGTCTAATTGACTTACAAACTTAGAATCTATACACAATTAGGGTTACCCTTTATTTCCCCTTCCTTAGGATAAAAACTAATGGTGGAGACTCTCTTATTTTTTGTCGGTTACAACAAACCTCAATTTAAGTTTTTGTTTAATTGAACCACAAATTGATCTCGATACTGATACATAGTCCTTGAGATCGATACTTTTTTGATTTACCACTATTACTACATTGGAAAATTAGTACACTTGCTAATTTACCGATCATTTTTCAAATAAAGTAAATAAAAGGCTTGAATCAATATAGGAAATGCAATGTTGTAATACAAATCTTATCAATTTGTTGGTACTTTTGTTGTTCATAAATTAAATTTCTATGGGACACTATTTTCTCCTTTGAAAATAACTAATTGAATAGGAACTGTTGCTTTCGCATATTCAAAATCGGGTTTTACTCTCTAAAATATACAGTCCATTGTCACGGTGGTAGGCGCTGTTTGTGTTAAAGTAGTAAAACCTATTTTAAGAAATTAGACTCTTTACTCAGTTGAAAAATAATTTCGGTTGGAAAGTTAAATTTAAAAGGGTTCTAGGCTTTCGCTCAAGGTAACCAGATCTTAAACCTATAAATGACGCACTTTCGTAAATAGTTTTAAAATGACTTTCTAGAAATATTAGAATCTCCTAATTAATTAACAAATAACTTTCGCAGTTTTTATCAATTAAAAACTAAACAACTTTATTCTTTTGTATTGGACGGATTTCGATCTTACCCGACATATAAATGGTCCTAGTTTTAAAGTAACTGAAAAAAATTTAGTTTAGAAAAGTTGTAATTAAAACCAAAACAGTCCCAATAGGATTTCCCAAAGAACAACAATTTAGAGTACCGTCGAATCGACGGTCCTCACATTCCAACACTTATAAATTTAGCTAGACATGATTATGCCATAAACTAGAGTGATTGATTTGTTCATGCGATAAATTATAGTAAGCATATAAGTGTTAAATATGCGATTAAAAGAAAGGTAGAAGAAGGACGTGCGGCAAAATAAACGTGCAAAGTAAAGTAAAGCAGACATAATTTAAATAATGCTCAATTAAATAAGAACCTGCTCCAAAATAGAGGTGATCGATAAAATAGCAAGTGTACTATTTTACCTCTGTAATAATAACGAGGAAATTTCCCTGAATGACGATCTCAAGGACTGCTGTAGCGGTAGAAATGTTGAGACTAAGCAATTGGATTGACTTTACTCGCACAGATCAAATAAAATTCGCCACCATGCTTTATTGTTTCCATAGGAATGAGAAAAGAGAAAATAACCCAAAAAAAGAGGGAGAGAGAATCTAGGTATGGGGGGTTGATTATGCAAAGGTAAGGTATTAGCACCTTAAACATCTACGGTACTCCGCAGGAACCTCTTTGAAAATTTGTGTATTTTGGCTATAATTGTTGTATAAAATAGATGGTGGAGATGAGAAAAGAAGTATTTTTTTACAATTTTTACACCCACCGTGGTTGTGAACCTTTAGTGCATACGTACCACCTTCCGTGCAATAGAGGATCAGGGTACTCATAGTTCACCTTTAAAAATTTTAAAACACAAGTGTGTTGGTTAATTTTAAGAGATAAGACATTATCATCGTGTCCGAGTGGAAGAACATACTTACTACCCACGATTATGAGAAAAGAGAATTTGCGTCATCTCAAAGTGGAGGATATAGCTTGGATTTAAAATCAACAAAGCCTCACTCAACATCCAAGTGGAAAATATCTCACTTCACTATATATCATAGAAGTATAATAGCTCACATCACTACAAGGATTGACAAGAGTCTAACCTTTTGAGAAAATTTTAAAATGAAAATCCAAAATGGCAAAATGGTTTGAATGAGATTGATTGACTTTTAGTCTTTACACAAAAATGTCAAAGTGTTATTAAGTTGTTTAAAGTTTGATTAAGAATTTTTTTTGAAAATGCATGGACCTAAGTCCAAGTTTATTGTGAAATCAGTTCTAGTTAGAAAACAAGAAGAGTTTTGAAAAGGAGGGAGAAGATTTTTGAAATTAAAGAAGATGAGAGGAGATGAAGGGACTATCCTAAAGCATAAGGTAAAAGTTAGGGAAAAGAACTGTCTAACCAACAAGAAGTCAATACTTGACACAATGAGTCAATGTAGAATTCCCATCCTTTGGATTTGAAACCAAACAAGCAAAGATAATAGACCTCTTAAGAATACCAAACTTCAGGTGCATTTATTCTTCACAAAAATTGGGCAGAGTAACGACTGTATATAGATAAATTCCGAATCACAGACAAAGCTTATAATCGGAATAACCTGCACATAAATAAAATCAACCCAATGTCTTGGGGGTAAACCCAAAGAACTCCAAATAAAATAACAACTGAAGTCACCAAGGTCGCAAGGGTGGTCAAGGTCTCTACTCTTAAGTCCAAGAAGTCCATAACTCCATCAAGCCAAGGATAATAACCAAATAGTCCAAGTAACCTTAAAGTTTTTTATTGTTCAAGTTGGTTATTAGGCATCTTAAAAAAGAAAATGAAAGCTCAAGTGAGCAAAATAAAAATGACATAAAGATAAATGCTCAAGTGAGCAAAGATGAAAATAGCATGAAATGTAAATGCTAAAATAAATGGTGTGCAAAAGTAAAGGCGTAAAGTAAAAGCATAAAAATAAATCAATTGTTAATGGGTTAGAAATTAGAGGTTAGTTGAATGACCATCTTGAATCTTGTATTTGAAAACTCATTATAAGAATGATAAAATCAAAGCTTCTCAACAACAAGTTTCATTTGCTTTTTGTCAAGTATATCATTCATTTCAAATTCTCGAGGCGATAACATATGATCAACGATGTTTAAATGATTCGCTTAGACCAAAGTTTATGAAGGTTCATTAGAGGATTGATAAGACCAAAGCCTCCTAACAAAGAACCTCAAGGTTATTGGATCAAAGGTTTCAAATTAAATATACTTGGGCTTGCAAACATAGGTTTGGGACATAAATGATCATTACTCGAATCGGGAAAAAATTTAGCGCTATGTTAAGCAATCGTAAGTGGACTTATGTAGAAGTAGCACCTATTTTGAGGCCGGTCAATAGCAATCTATGTACCATATGTTTAGAGAAATGATATGTAGATCATTCTCTAACAACATGTAGCACAAGTAAGAAAGGGATAAGATGAAGAGGGAGGGGATGTATTATGAAATTAGGGTTTTAAAAATCGTCAACATCATTCATCAATTTTGGTGGATTTGGTTTTTCAACCTATCAACACCCAAGATCCAATGAGGTTGAGGAATTTGCCACCAAATGAAATTCAAGTCAGGAGCAGACAAAAATAATAAAATAATATTTAATAAAACAATATTTAAATGGTTAATAAAAAATGAAAATAATTGGTAAAATACACAAAGTATATTAAAATACCAAATAAAAATCCTTAAAAATAGTCAGAGGTCAAACAAGACTCAATAAGTGTTGACAAAAATTTTCAGAATTTTTTAAAGTCAGAAACTATTTTTAAAATTTGGAGAAAATAGGAAAAATAAACCAAAATTTGTGAAAAATAGTAAAATCAGAAATAAAAATAAAATGAGGTCACCAATATTTGTCAAGAGGTCATTGGATCCTTCCATAATTTTTTCAGAATTTAAAAAGACCAGAAAGTATTTTTAAAACAATTAAAATAAGGCAAACAAAACAAAAATTATGAAAAAATATCAAACATCAAAATAAAAATTTGAAAAAAAATTCAATAAGTCAGTAATAAATCAAAGTATTTTTGTATATTTTTTTCATAATTCTTGGATAAAAAATAAGAGAGTTATGAATTTAAAAAAAATTAAAACAAATTTAAAACAAATTTTGTAAAAATAAATAAATCAGAAATAATGTGAGGCGTTGGATCCGATTCATTAAAAAACGTTGGCGTATCCGAGGGCTTAAAAGTGATGATCTATGATGATCCACGGTCAACAAGCGCGCACTGAAGTCACGATAGTCAGACCAATCACAACATTTCAATTGTCCTGCTCTCATTGGTTGAAGAAGCCACATAGGTCATCTTCAACCTCCAACTACCCTGCAACTAGAGCGAAATCATGATTCTTAAATCTGTAAATTTAGACGCTCATAGTGGTATCATTAGACGCGTCTCTTCAAGACGATCACAACCATATCCTCGCGCCAAATTTATATAAAACACAACTTACTCGATTTGAAAAAAACCAGAGATATTTTAAAAAATTTGAAATCGAAAACAGAAGCATCGAATGCTTTGATTCATCAAAGTTGAGTTAATAACAAGCATCAGTGAACATCATTGACCATTCCAGTAATTTGAGTTAGAAGATTTGGTGCCTTAAACTAGCTGAACGAAGTCAGATGAATTTACTCTGTAAATGGACTTGGCTAGCATAATTTAGGGCACCTCAAGGCTTAGTTATTCTTTTGATAGCTTCAGTGAAGTTCAAGGATGAAGGATCAACAAAGAAATTGGATTGAAAAGTGGAGAAAAGAGGAATTTGAAATCTCAGAAAAGTGAGTTATGGAGGGAGTTTGACAGGGTTATTTTGGCTGTTCAAGCTTGCAAAAATGAGTGGAATAGAGTATGTATTTATAGGAGAAGTGAATGGGATCAAGAGGAGGGGTGAATGATGCAAATTCAAATGAATTCGTGCACACCTGTGTTAACGAGCAAAGTATGTTTACATGTGAATGAAAACTCATCTAAATTATGTGTTTTGTCACTCTAAATAATCCAAACATCTTTGTTAATCATATTTAAGTGAAGAAGCGTGGTGATTTGATGATTAGAAGTCACATTATGGAAATTGCAATCTGACTGAAAGTGAAACTTCAGTTCCAAGGTACCACCTTTGAGTCCATGGTGTTCACAGCTCAAGAGGTCTTAGGGAATAATTCTTGAAGCATTTGAAAGATAAGGTCACAATCTTTACAATGTGCAAAGAGTGAGATCATTTGGATGCTTGATCTAGAAGTTGTGTTTAGTTAAAATCATGAAAAATGCGCTGACTTTTTGTACTTAGAAAAATTCTAAGTTTTTCTCAAAAAATGTCCTATAATGTTTTGACTCCAAACAAGGTTATTCTTCAAAATTGAGCTTTGATCATTGACGTCATCTTAAAGTGGACTCCTTAAAGAGTATTGTGGAACTTTTTTACTCAAAAAATTACAAATATTGAATAACTTATGATCCTTTGAATTTGGTGAAAATCCATGACATGAACTATAATCTTTTGAGTTTTAGAGGCATCTTCTAACAATTTTCAAGCCTTGCACATAAAAGAAGAGTTGAAATTCACATTCTTAAGATCATTATGGAAAAAGAATGGGCTCAAGGAGATAAAGATTTACCAAGTTATGATCCTTTTAAGTCAGATAAGGGAATTTGATGGCCTATCTAGAGGACTTGTAATCTTTCTCAATCATTAGGAATCCTCCACACAAAATTTGCTTGAAACTTTTGAAGTGATTGGTTGCTAACCCTTTAAAGAGAATCATATCTTTGGAATCACTCAAAAATCTCAAAAGATGAACAATATATAGCCCTTAGAAGTTCAAAACCCTAGCTCCTAGAGCACCAAAATGACTTGGAAACCCCTTTCAATTTTGACAATATTTCTTGCACAATCACTTTTGCCATGTGAATAGAAGTTGTTGTGGATGATAATAAGAAACCATAGAAATAATAACCACTTCCAAATATTAATAAATGAGATATTTATGCACTTGTGATCAAGGAATCAAGAACTTGTCCAATTAGGTCAAACCTCTTCAATCAATTCTTGCATATTTTGATTTCCTTTGACAATTTTAAGCATGATGAATCATAGTAGACCTTGTCATGATATTAATTTAAAGCACTCTCAATGACAAAGCTTGAATATCAATGAAGCTTTGTTGAAGAAGGCATGGAAATAAACTCATGAACCTATGGATCAACCTGATGAAATATGTTGTGCCCCCACCTATAGTATTATCATTTAGAGGAAACATTCATTGTATTTGTTAGTTAAATATTAATCAACACAAGACAAGTATGACAATAATATACAAATCAAAGTGCTTGGTGATCCCTCATGAGCAAACCTAGATATAGGGAGAAGAACCAAACCCTAGTGTGATCTCGATATGATTGAGTTAATATAAGATGATAGAGGAATCTTAGGAGAAAAATTGGGGTACAACAACTGCATATAAATATTGAATTCAAATTATTGTTCAATTAAACAAAAACTAGTGTTTTGGTTTGAATTGCGAGTAGATAATAATAACTATGAATAAAGTAATAAAATTAACTAAGTGGTTTTAAAAAATATGAGTAACATGCTAGGGTAGGTGTGTGAATTATCCCTGTAACAACTCTGAATTAATATCACAACAACTTATTTTAAATAATCAATTACCGGTTCTTAAGGGTGTTTTCTCCTAAGTCCTTATAGAGGAAACCTTCAATCATTTATCTTAAGCCCTAAGTCCAAAGAAACTTATCGATGAAATTAAGCATTTGTATTATCAAGAATATCTGGTTGCTATAGGGTATCCCTAGTCCTAGTTAATATATACTATATCATAATCTTATAAAATCACTAACAATGGCGGTCCAACACTAATTCTTAATCATAAATCAATCCTTGTTTGTACGACAGAGAAGGCACTATAAATATTATAAGATTAAATTATTAATGAAAAACATTATGATTGCAAATATAAAATCAAGTCATTAGAAAGTCAAATCAGGGAAACCCCCTAATATTGGGGGGTTTAGCTACTCATAATATTCAAGGAAAATAAAAGATAAATTGTAGACATTATAAGTATTAGGGAGAAATTTGATCTTCAATTTCTTCCGTTCATGAAAATCTCCTTCCACTGAAACCCTTATCTTCTCCAATCTTTTCTCGTGTAATTCTTCGCTTGCCAAAAAGTCCCCTAATTCCTTTTCAAAACTCATCTAAATAGCAAGCATTCACTCAGATCGGTTGGAAATGCCCAAAACGCCCCCAAAGCTCAACACATGGATAAAAATATAAAAAATCAAGAAATTAGCATCACACTGTGCTACAGGCTGTGTCAGCCAACACGAGCATCCATAGTGCTCTTCTGTCATTTTAAACCTTGAATTTTGGTCCCAGGCATCCTGACACGGGCCGTGTCAATTGACACAGGCGCCCGTGTTACACCTCTGAATTCTATTTTGAAATTTCTGCTTGCCTTACACGATCAGCTGACACGGGAGGTCGTGTTAGACCCTCACGAGTGTGCAGGAAACTTTTCCGAATTCTTGCTATTTTTTATGGTTTTCGCTCCGATTCTTCTTGAATGCTTATCTAAACTTAAAAACATTAAAGTGACACAACCAAAGCATAAAATGCGGAAAAGGGAAATAAATTACTTGAAAACAACGAGAACATTAACTAAAATCATCGGTAAATAAAGGTGCAAAAACCACTGATCAAACTCCCCCAAACTTAGATTGTTGCTTGAACTCAAGCAAAAAAGAAAAAAAGCTCATGAAATGCAAAGTATACTGATACTCATACGCGAGAATTCTGTTCACATTGGTCAAGAGGTAGTTCGTCCGGTATTCACATGACGCGAAGAGTTTTTGTACGAACAATTTAAACATGAGCTTTCCTTTCAGATACCTCTCTAACTATGCTTTATACTTAAGTCTTTTCCCGATTTTCCTCCTTTTTCATTCGGACAATAAAATTAAGACAATAAGAATTATGATTATCATCACATGCACAAGGTTAATCAATAAATTTTTGTTTAGGCACCAAATGAGAAGCAATTGCTACTTTTAATTATTGATGAAAATTTCAAAATTTTCCAGTTTATATATTATCCTTATTTGGATGACGTTTGGGGATCAACCTCCTTTGGGCTGAATAACTGGGTGAGGGCAACCCAACTTAGTGGTACGATTGTCTTTTACCGCTTTTTCTTCATTTGGTGCCAAAATTATTTATTCCCTGAGCAATTATACATGCATGTGAATCTAGATTATGCCAAACTTTCAGGATAAACTACTCAAGGAGTACTTCTCAGGATACAAGCACTATGGTACAAATCTACATATTAGACTCGTATCACCTTTCAGGGAACCTACAGTGTTCAAGCAAACCCCTTTCTGTCACATTATTCTGAACTTCCTATCCTCAAACAATCATCCCTTTGTCTTTATATACTATTCCTGATCTCTTCAAAATAAAAGCTCTTGTGCAAATAAAAAAATTTCAAGTCAAAATTTAGGAAGACTTCAAAGTGCGGTTTTTATAACCAACAAACACAAAAAAAACAAAGCAAATAACATAAAATAAATAAACAGAAAAATAGAAAATCCCCCCAAACTTGAACTACACATTGGCCCCAATGTTTCAGAACAAGATAGAGAAGGGTGACTCATAGAGGGTAATGCAACACCAATTGTTGCATCATACCTCGCACCTATAAGGTCCTTTTTTTTTCCGAAGACAAAACAAAACAAACAAAAAAAATTAAAAGATAGGTAAATAAATGTGTGGGTTGCCTTCCACATAGCGCTTTGTTTAACATCGCACGACTCAACAGTTCAATCCCCATTGTTATGGGGGGTATTTCAGCTTCCACACCTTGTTGCTTGTCCTTCCCGTAACAAAGAAATGTTCAGACTCAGAGATAAGAGCTACTTTGTGCCTCAAGTCGCCTCCAACTTCCATATCATCACCTTGATGTTCCTTTTTCTTTCTCTTCTTCACTTCTTGAATGAACTTTGGAGTTTTTCTATGTGTTATAGATGAATGAGATAATGCAACCTGAGAGATTATGCTTGAGACTTTTTCTAGAAGTAGTTTTGAACTTTTTATTTCTCCCACTATTTTAATTATGCCAACTGAATATTAATTATCTTCACCTTCACCTTGCTTCTTGATGTCAAACACTTTCAAAGTTATTTCCTCATCAAAATATTTCAGGGTTAGAATACCTTTTTCAATATCAACATTGCAACAACTAGTAAGCAGGAATGGTCGAACAAGAATAATAGGGGTGTCTTCATCTTCCTAAATGTCCATGATCTCAAAATTAAATGGAAATACAAATTTATCAATTTCCACAAGTACATCTTCAGCTACCACATATGACTTCCTTATGATGTTATCAACACATTTTAAATTTGTCCCCATCTTGCTTACCTTTCCAATTCCAAGATTTTTGAAGATAGATAACATCATTAGGCTCATACTAGAACCCACATCAATTAGAGACTTCTTGAAAGTTATGTCTTTTATAGTGAACATTATAGAAACCGATCTAGGATCCTTCTGCTTGATTGGGATCCTCCTCTCTGGTGATATTTCACACAATTTCTCATTACTGGGTACCGATCCATCTCCTGTTAATCTCTTTTTAGATAGTACCTCCTTCATGAATTTCTGGTACATGGGCATCTGCTCGAGTGCTTTAAAGAAAGGCATATTGATCTCTAACTTCTTGAACAATGTGACAAATTTCTCAAAGTCTTTCTCTTTTGGATCATTCTTTGTTACTCAGGAGGGATATGTTAACCTAATCACCGATTTAGACTTCTTTTTATTTTTCTCTTCAGTTGGCTTCACAGGAGGTATAACTTCTTCCAAATCTTTCTTATCTTCCCTCACTTCCAGCTCTACATCTATGACATGGTTATCCGATTTTGCCTCCTCTTCTTTATCATCCGTGACTTTCTGACTTCTTATTATGACAACATTAACATTCTCATGATTTTTTGGATTTGTCACCGTGGAGCTCAGAAAGATGCCTGGTGCTTGAAGAGATAATGGTTGTGCAATCTGTCCCACTTGAACTACCAAATTTTTGATTGAAGTTGTGGTATTCATGTCATTGCTCCTTGTCTCTTCTTGGAATTGATACGTGTGGGCAACCACCTTTTCAATAGCTACTTCACAATCTGCCTTCTGTAGAGCTTGTTGCTAATTTTGGACATTTCCCTGTTGATCTTTCCAGAAGAAGCTTGGATGATTCTTCCACCCTGGATTGTAAGTATTTGAGTAGGGATTATTCTGATTCAAGAATTTTATCTCTTCAATTTGTTACGGAGTCGCAAGACACCATACAATATAATGAGGTCCACTACAAATTTCATAACTCACATTTTGAATAAGTTGAACTTGGGCAACCTGTTGGGTGAATATACTCATTGCCTTCATTTTCTTTTCCACCTCAGCAGCAACTGTGTCTTCTATCCTTATTTTGTTGGTTTCCAACTTCAGATCAATAACTCCTTCAGGCTTGCTTGCACACCTATCATATAACTCTAAATGCTCATTAGCCATTATTGCTTGAATTATCTTTTTGATACCAGTGGTTGTTGAAAAATTAGTTGAGCCACCTATTGCTGTATCATTCAACTTCTTGGTCTTAATTCTAAGACCATTCATATACATCTAGATCTGCTCAGTCTGATCCATATTATGAGTAGGACAAGCCACTAGGATCCTTTTAAATCTTTTATAAGCATCTCCCAATGACTCACCCTCTTTCTGCTTGAAGTTGAGGATGTCATATCTTTTTCTCAAGAATACAGATGCTGGAAAGTACTCATTCAAGAAAGCTTTTTCCAACTCTTCTCAAGAAGTAATACTTCCAGCTGGAAGAGAATAAAGTCACTCTTCAGCATCTTCAGATAAGATAAACAGGAACATTCTTAATTTCTTTGCTTCATCTATATGCCCATCAATCTTCAAAGTGGTACTCATGGTTAGGAACCTCTACAAGTGTTTATTGGCATCTTCATTGACCTTTTTGGTGAAATATCTCCTCTAAAGTTAAGTGATTGTGCTCGGATGCAGTTGAAAATTTGGCACATTCACCGGTTGGTTTAAAATTGTCAACTTACCATCGGGTCTATTTCCCCCACCATAGTCACTAAGGAGTCTCTCTGGAGGATCTTCAGCCATTGGTGTTTCTTCTGACTCTGACTCTGAACCTAACTCTGAATGAACTAATGTTTCTGCTTCGTAGGATACCAGTCTGGGTAATCGAGCTTGTCCACACCTTGCGTGGAAAGTTCTTTCAATTTTTGCATCAAAAGGAAATTTAGCTGAGGGCCCTCCTCGCATACAAATGTCAGAAGCAGATTAGTAGTAACAAAATTAAACAACAATAATAATAAAACTAAAATAAATTTTAGTTTACGATAAATGTTTTTTCAATTGAACTAAAATTAGAACTTTATATTTTGCTAGTCCCTGCAAACGGTGCCAAAAACTTGATCGGTAAAATAACAAGTGTAATATTTTTCCCGTGTAGTAAAACGAGGAAATTTCCCCGAATGTCGATATCAAGGAATGCGTATAAATATTGAGTTCAAATTATTGTTCATATAAATAAAAACTAGTGTTTTGGTTTGAATTGCGAGTAGATAATAATAATTGCGAATAAAGTAATAAAATTGACTAAGTGGTTTTAACAAATATGAGTAACATGCTAGGGAAGGTGTGTGAATTATCCATGTAACAACTATGAATTAATATTGAAACAACTTATTTTAAATAATCAATTACCAGTTCTTAAGGGTGTTTTATCCTAATTCCTTAGTGTAATACGGTGAGATAACTGACTTGGTTGTTTTGCGTTTGATCGGAAATGTTGCGGTTAGCAAGAGTCGCCATCGACTTTTCTTTTATCCAAAAGGAAAGGCTGAAAAGAACAGGAAAGACCTTTGATATATTTTCTTGAGTTCGGGGGGTAGATTATGAAAAGGGAAGGTATTAGCACCCTTTTCATCCATGGTTTTCCATGGGCTCTTAGTTACTTGCTAGATCACTTGCTTTTGTTTGAAAATATGCTTTGTGTGGTTTTTGAAAGTATTTTGAAAAGGCGCCATTGTTTAGGTAAACTTTGTCATGATTCTCGTTCGTAAGAATGTATACAAAGTGTTGATTTTGTAAAAATGTTTTCAAGTTTGAAAGATGTTTTTGAAAGTGTTGGTGTTTGTTTTGAAAATAGCAAGGATGTTTTGTTTTTGAAATTGAGCAAGCAACTAGGAACAATCTACCTACTCGAAAGTCTATCATGTTTATTTCCTCTTTCCTTTGACATTGTTATCTTACCATTGATTTGGTAAGTAACCCTATCTTTGGATGTAAAAGAGACGGACAAGGGTCATTGTATAGCCATGATTAGAAATGTTGTAAGATATCTTAGCATTTTCTTTAGGGACTAATATCATTTTGAAAAGCAACATGGATAGCGTCATCGAGGGACTATGATCTTGTATTTTTTGCTTGTTTTTGCTAAGATACCTCACATGCATAATATGGCCAATTTTGTAAGGCAACAAAGTGGGTTTACCCTAAGGGTTTATGTGTGCAAGTGTATTGGTTTACATGCTTGATTTGTCTTGATTAAGGTTTGCTACTTGTTGGTTTTAATCTTTTCATACAAAACCCTAATTACTAGTATTTGTATATAAAGCATTTAAATTGCGGAAAATAAAAATACTAAGCTATTACATCATTTAGGGGAGGGGTGTACAAATTTATAAATGGGGAATTGCAAGAAATTAAAACCTAAATAATTATTACAACCATGTTGAATATTGTACAAAAATGAATAAATAAAAATGCAAGAATGTAAATGCAAAAGAAAATGTGATTTTTGTTTAGTTTTCATGAAAAAGATTTTTTTTGACCTAGTTAATTAAAATAAAATAGTTAACTAAAAATAAGAAAATTAAAACTAAGTTAATAAAAGAAGTTAATTTATTAAAGAAAATAAGTTTTTTAGGGTTTTTGTGAATTTAATTAAATAAAATTATTTAAATAAAAGTATTAAGTTCTAAATTGATTTTAATTTACAAGAAAATAATATAATAATAATTAATACTAATTATCTAAGTATTTAAAAAAAAGTTAATTTATTAAAGAAAATGTTTTTTGTTCTTTTAGTTTTTATGGAGAAAATAAACTAAATAAATATAAATATTTTTGGGTTTTTATTAGTAGAAAAAAAATGATATTAATTATAATAATAATAATAATAATAATAATAATAATAATAATAAAAGATGAAATAAAATAAAAATATAAAATTAAAGAAAATGGGCCAGGGGTATAAACAATAAGGCAGGGGGTCAGAAATAGCAAAAAAAAAATCAAGGCCCAATCATTTGGAGGCCCAGGCACTGCAAGAGTAAAAAACATGTAAAGAAATGTGAAAAAAAGGCAAAAGGCAGCGCGTTGGGTGTTGAACCCACGCCTTCTTGGTTACTAGCGTGCTGCCTTACCACTGGAGTGGCTATACATTCGTTAACTTAACTGAAATGATAAATATATAATATAAAATGAGTCATGAATACACTTCATCTTCAACCTCCAGCCAGACCACCTGTATCTCGTTCATTTCTCAACAAAAATGAAAAATGCAAACATGAAAGTTGCTCCATTTTTCCATCCAAATCCAACCATATAAATATCATAAACTATAAATTAAAGATGAATGAGAATTTTTGAAAGTGCCAAATTCTGACCTAATTATTTTCAGAGGTTCAATCCTAAAATTATCCTAGCTGAATCAATATAAATAAAATCTATGGACATGTACAACTTCAGGGTAATGATGTCTACATTTTATCTTCACAAATGCAAGCCTAACAATGCCTAAGTAATGAGATATAAGTTCAAGAAAAATACTTCAAAACTGGAAATCGTGAAATGCAAATGAGCTTGATTCAAGGTGCTGTAATGATCAGGTTATCTTCCTTAAGTTCCCAGGAAGCTAATGCAATGGTTAGCTTGAGTTGAGAGTGGCTGAAATGGCTTGGAGAAGTCAATATGCAGTGCTCTGTTTTTGGCTATGAAGGGTGATGGAAATGGAGTTACAGTTGTGTAACAGGGACAGGGATGAGTTGTATTTGATGTAAGGAAGCTTTAGGAACCAAAAGGCTTGAAAACACACGAGGGAGATGTGAGTTTCAAGTTTCTGGTCAGAATGTGCAACAATGGTGATTTTTGATTCAGTTCTGAGTTCTTGTGTGTTTTAGGTCTTGTGTCTGTGCATGTTTTCTTGCAAATGACTTGTATATCTATAAGAAAAAGGTTAGAGATGTTTTTCCCAAGGGATTTCTGAGTTATAGGGTTATGGCTAAGTTTCTTGATTTTGAAGAAAAGTGAGAAATGTAGTTTCAAAGTAGAAAGTACAAGCATGTAGAGTGGTTAGGCACTTTAAACATGTTTTCTTTTGATCATTTATCTTGAGTGTGGACAGAGACAACAAGTGAGGAGGTCAAGGAGAGTTGACATTTTCAAAATCAATGCTTTATCAAAATAGCAATGGTAACTTTGTTCCATAAATGGAAAACCAACTTGGACAAAGCTTCAAAAACTTGGATAAGCGCTTAATCAATTGTGTAAACCATTAATTATATATTGAAACACAAGTTTGAGGCCTTTAAAGTGAAGATTATGCAACATAGGCTTGAGATTTGAATTCTTGTTCATCATAAAATGGCCTATAATTTTAGTTTGAAACCCTAACTTCCTCTCTTCGATTCTCCTTGCTCAAGAATGATCTCAAGGAGTTCTTGGACATTTTAGAAAGCTTGTAATGTGCTCTATAATCCATATTTGAATAACTTTTGAAAATTCCCCTTGTAACTATATGAAAAATTGCCATGAATTTAGGTCAAAATCCTGCCTAATATAGGGTAAATTTTCACTAAGTGTTTAGTTTCATGACCAAGACTTCATGGATTAATAACTTGAGATCCAAGCATTTCTAGGAGAAGTTATGTAAAACAATGTTTTAGATCTCATGGAGATATACAACTTTCATGTTGAAAGTTTCTTTTGAATCATCTTGCATCATGGTGAAACATTGGCTTAAAGTTGTGAAAAATATGAAGTTTTCAACACTTTGAAAAATTTCTAAGTTTGGAAACTTTGACTTTTCAAAATGAAATCTTGACTTTTTGATTTCTTGATGAAAAAGTTTCACATTTTGATATGTTTTGATGAATTGTGATCTTTGACACTTGATTTTGACCAAAAAGTCAAAGTTTGACTTTTCAGTGTACATTTGACTTTTGATCAGTAGACTGGAAATCAACTATCAATCAATTGATCTTGAGCAATGTTTTGAGTCATGACATTAGGTAAAAATGATGCAATTGAACTCTTGAGATCATACCTCAAACCAATTAACCATTTGCTAGGTCAAAAATCAGAAATTGCCCTTTCTTAGTCAAAACCCTAATTTTGACCATTTTGCCCTTTTGATGATCTGATCAAATTTCTTGAGGAATTATGGTCCAAACTTGATCAAATGATACATATGAGTTTATAATGTTGATATGGATAAAAAATTATGAATTTTGACTGTAAATTGGCCATAGTTGACTTTTTCCCCAATACAGCTGATTTTTAGGTCAACTACTCAATTAACTGGGCAAAAATGTGATCCATGACTTGAAACTTGACATGAGTAATCTTGAGGTTCCATAATGATACATGAAAGTCATATGAGGCATTAACAGTTCAATTATCCTTGTGAAATCTCAAACCCTAATTTCAGTCATCAGTGCTTAAGGAGGTGTCTTGAGCTGATTAACCCTTGTGCAGTCTTGAACCAAAAGAGATCTTGTGGAAAAATACTTTATAAATGAGAGGGAAAATTTTAGGGTACAACAGCTGCCCCTGTTCAATCTTCTTAAACCTGAAGAGTTAGATTGGCGGATCCGCCATTCGTGACTTGAAGGTGGAAAATGATTGGACACTAGAGTGCCCATAAATTTGCACTCGAAGATGAATTGTGAATGGGCTTATAGATGCCATTTAGAGGAATGATGGAGATTTGATTGAGATGGGCGTGTAGATGCCATCCAAGTGTGATTGTTGATAGAGAATGGACTAAGTCTGAACTTGATTTCAACTAGAAAGGAATCAGAATAAATCTTTGGAGCGACTTATCTAAACAAGAAGAAGTCTTGTATGTTGTTTGACTGGGAAGAATCAAAATAAATATTGGAGTGATTTATCTGAACAAGAAGTGTTCCTTTGGAAAGTATCAGGATAAACCGTTGAGGGGTTTAAACTGAACCAAAAGAGATCTTAAATATTCTTTAACTGGAAAGAATCAGAGTAAATCTTTGAGCGATTTATCTAAAGCAGAGAAAGCGTCTGTGGGAAAAGAATCAGAATAAACCGTTGAGAGATTTTAACTGAACCGACAGGGATCTGGAGAAGAATCAGAATAAATCGTTGAGAGATTTATCTGAACCAGAAAAAACATCTGTGGGAAAGAATCAGAATAAATCATTGAGAGATTTATCTGAACCCGACGTGTTTGCGGGAAAGAATCAGAATAAACCGTTGAGAGATTTAAACTGAACCCAAAGTATTCCTTTGGAAAGTATCAGGATAAACCGTTGAGAGGTTTAAACTGAACCAAAAGAGATCTTGAATTTTATTTAACTGGGAAGAATCAGAGTAAATCTTTGAGCGATTTATCTGAACCAGAGAAAGTGTCTGTGGGAAAGAATTAGAATAAACCGTTGAGAGATTTAAACTGAACCAGCAGGGATCTAGAGAAGAATCAGAATAAATCTTTGAGAGATTTATCTGAACCAGAAAAGACATCTGCAGGAAAGAATCAGAATAAATCATTGAGAGATTTAAACTGAACCGGCAGGAGTCTGAAAGAAATGTCTGTTATGTAGATGGTTGACTAGCCATTTCTTGGGAATTGATCTGTAATTGACTTTCTGAAAAATTTGACGATAATTTTATGTTGATTGATCTTTCCTGAAAAAGATGAAAAGTTAGTTTCATGCAATGTCATGATGTATGAAGTGCATGGTGTAATGATGTTCTCAAAATAAATGATATTGTGTCGTATGTATTTGTGCTGTCAATGTTATGACGTATGAATGCAATGTATGGACACATTAATTGTTATGCCTCAGTATTGCTGGAGTCAAGGAAAATAAATCCCTGAGCATTGCTAAGAATGAGGAGTGCAAGTCTTCATGTTTTGAAGTTGAAGTGTGAGTTTCCATTTGTTAGAGAAATAAACTCTGTTGTGTAGGGGAAATGTCATGTATTGCTTGTAGACCTCGTGAAATCCTGCTGGGGAATCCTGAGAAATTGGGTGACTTTCACTGAGGAATCTTAGGAGCGGTAACTGGAAGTTTGTTCTGTTGGGGATGTGAGAGAGCTTGATATCATTAACTGCACACTGTGGGGGAATTTATGGAATAGTCTAAAGATATTATCCTATTTCTTAAATCCATTAGTGGTTGTCTTTCTATTTTATGTTCCTTTTGTAAATAGTAGTCACGTTCAAATGCATATGTTAAAAAATAAATCATTGGACATTTTTGTAAACAAAACACAAAAATAAAAGAAAAACAGATGGTTTTGCACTTTCAAAGGGATATCTTTGTATTAACTTGAATAAGTATTTTTGTACAATGAGACGAACATTCTAGTAAGAGAATGTCGTCGTAGAAAATGAAAATTTGATACAAAGAAAAGATAGCTATGTGAAATAATCCCATGGGGTTCCCATTCTGCTATAGCCTTCGTGTCTCTGAGCGTCTTGTCCACTTGCTGCCTTGTCTGAAGCTGATTGGATTGATCAGAACCGTTGAGTTTTTTAGTCGATGCTAAAGGTTGTTTGTAAGGTGATCCAACGAGACATAGTCATACGCTTTAATTCCCTAACTTTTCCTGGACCGCCCTTTTGATTTTTTAGTCCACTGGGATACCCTTTTTTGCCCAAGCCGTCTTTTCTGGTTTTCAGCTTGCACGGTGTACAAATTTTTTTGTATTTTATCCCTAATTTTTACTTGAACCTTTGTGGTTCGCCAGGATGCCCTTGTTTTTCCTAGGTGTGTCAACCTAGCGGGTCTCTTATGCGTATTATCTTTTGAATATGTCTGCATTCACAGGGTGCAGAAGGTCGTCTCCATCCATAGTGGTTAGGATCATTGCTCCACCAGAGAATATGCTTTTGATCACAAATGGTCCCTCGTATGTAGGAGTCCATTTTCCCCTGGGATCACCTTGTGGTAATATGATACGTTTGATTACCAAGTCATCAACCTAATATACCCGACGTCTGACCTTTTTGTTAAAAGCTTTGATCATATGTTTTTGATACATCTGGCCGTGACAGACAGCCGTAAGCCTCTTCTCATCAATTAGGTTCAACTGGTCTAGTCGAGTTTGGATCCATTCATCTTCATTCAGACCTGCATCCTTTATGATTCTCAGAGAAGGTATTTGGACCTCAATTGGTAAGACAACTTCCATGCCGTATACCAAGGAGAAAGGAGTTTCCCCTGTTGATGTGCGTGTTGTGGTACGGTAATCGTGGAGAGTGAATGGTAGCATCTCATGCCAGTCTTTGTAGGTTACTGTCATTTTTTGTATGATCTTCTTGATGTTCTTATTTGCGGCTTCGACAACACCATTCACCTTTGGTCGGTAAGGAGAGGAATTATGGTGTTGGATCTTGAATTGCGTGCATAGTGAAGTGATCATAGTATTGTTGAGATTCGTACCATTGTTTGTGATGATTCTCTCTGGGATACCATACCGACAGATGCGATTCTGTTTGATGAATCGGGACACAACATTCTTGGTAACGGAAACGAAAGAAGCTTCCTCAACCCACTTCGTGAAATAGTCAATGGCCACCAAGATAAAGCGGTGTCCATTAGAAGTTGTAGGTTTGATTTCTCCAATCATATTGATGCCCCACATCGCGAATGGCCAAGGAGCAGTCAGGACGTTTAGAGGCACGGGAGGCACATGCACTTTGTCAGCATAGATCTGACACTTGAGACAGGTTCGTGAATGCTGATAGCAATCTACTTCCATGGTAGATCAATAATACCCTGCCCGTAGGATCTTTTTAGCTATCGTATGTCCACCAGAATGGGTGCCAAAAGTGCCTTCATGTAGATCATCCATGATCTTTTCTGCCTCAACCTTGTCTATGCAACGAAGTAACACAGAGTCGTGGTTGCGCTCGTAGAGAATGCCATTACTGAGGAAAAACTTAGCAGAGAATCTCCTCAAGAACTTCTTATTATTGACTGAAGCTCCTTCCGTATACTCTTGAGCCTCGATATACCTCTTAACTTCATGGAACCAAGGCTGGTCCACTACTTCTTCAGTATCGATCTCGTAACAGTAAGCTGGTTCGTCCATCTATTCAATGGTGATCTGGGGAGCCTCGCTACCCCACTTGAGCTTAAACATGGATGACATGGTTGCTAGCGCGTCCACTAGTTGATTTTCTTCTCGTGGAAAATGCTTGAAGGTAATTTCCTTGAAATGTGGGATTAATGTCAACACATGTTCTTTATAGGGGATGAGGTTAGGGTACTTCGTGTCCCATTCTCCTTTGATCTGACTGATGACTAAGGCTGAATCTCCAAATACACTTAAGGACTTGATTCCCAAATCTAATGCAACTTTGAGACCAAAAATACACGCATCGTATTCTGCCATGTTATTGGTATAATTGAAGCAAAGTCTTGCAGTGAAGGGAGTATGACATCCTTCAGGGGATATGATTACAACACCTATGCCATTGCCGAGTGTGTTGGAGGCTCCGTCGAAAACCAAGCTCCATCGGGATCCTTGTTCAGGTCCTTCATATGGTTTGAGTTCTTCACAATTGTTTACTATCATGATGTCTTCATCTGGGAATTTGAATTTCATGGACTGATAGTCATCCACAGCCTGATGAGCAAGGTGAACGACTAGCACACTGCCCTTTATTGCTTTGTGGGTAGTATACTGAATGTCGTATTCAGTCAGAATCATTTGCCATCTTGCTATTCTCCCAAAGAGGGTGGGCTTCTCGAATATGTATTTAATTAGATCCATCTTGGATATTAATAAGGTAGTATGGGTCAGCATATAATGTCTTAGCCAGCGAGCAGCCCATGCCAGAGTGCAACAAGTTTTCTCGAGCAGTGAATATCTTGTTTCATAGTCGGTAAACTTTTTGCTCAGGTAGTAAATAACATGCTCTTTTCTGCCAGACTCGTCATGCTGCCCCAACACACACCCCATTGAATTTTCCAAGACAGTTAGATACATGATCAAGGGTCTTCCATCGACTGGCGGCATCAAAACATGAGGCTCTTGTAGGTACTCTTTGATCTTCTCGAAGGCAGCTTGGCATTCATCATTCCATTTGACTACTTGATCTTTCTTCAGTAATTTGAAGATTGGTCACAAGTAGCTGTTAAGTGAGAAATGAATCTGGCAATGTAGTTTAGCCGTCCTAAGAATCCTCTAACTTCCTTCTCGGTAAGAGGAGCAGGAATTTCTTGTATTGCTTTCACCTTGGTAGGGTCCACTTCGATACCTTTACATCTGATGATGAATCCTAGGAGTTTACCGGACCTCACCCCAAATGTGCATTTATTCGGGTTCAACCTTAGCTTGTATTTCTTTAGCCTTTCAAACAGTTTATGCAAATGGTCAAGATGTTCCTCTTCAGTTTGAGATCTGGCTATCATGCCGTCCATATAGACCTCTATTTCATGATGTATCATGTCGTGAAATAGAGCTACCATGGTGCGCTGATAAGTTTCCCCAATGTTTTTCAAACCGAATGGCATAACTTTGTACCAGAATATACCCCACTGTGTGACGAGGGGTCGTTTTCTCCATGTCCTCAGGTGCCATTTTGATTTGATTATAGCCTGAGAAACCATCCATGAATGAGAACACTTTATGCTGTGCATTATTGTCAACCAGAATATCGATGTGGGGAAGTGGGAAATCATCCTTAGGGCTTGCCCTATTCAAATCTCGGTAATCCACACACATGCATACCTTGCCGTCCTTTTTAGGTACTGGAACAACATTGGCGACCCATTGTGGATAGGAGGTGATGGCTAAGAATCCGGTGTTGAATTGTTTCATGACTTCAATCTTGATCTTCTCTGACATGTCTGGCCGCATGCGACAAACTTTCTATTTTACCGGAGGGAAGTTTTCTTTTATCGGTAGACGATGGACCACGATATCAGCATCAAGTCCTGGCATGTCTTCGTATGACCATAAAAAGACCTTAACATAGTCATGTAGCAACTGAGTTAAATGCTTCTTGACACTAGGTTCCAGATCGACACCTTCTTTCTTGTCCTCTTTGGTACCTAAGTTAATTGTTTCCACTGGCTCTTCGTGGGGCTGTATGGTCCTTTCTTCCTGTTGTAGTAACCTGGCTAGTTCCCCTGGCACTTCATAATCTTCCTCACCTTCGTCTTCGGCTTGGTAGATTAGATTTTCAAAGATACAATAGGCCATAGCTGAATCGTTACCCATGGGATCCTTAGTGGATGTAGATTTTCATTTTAATATGTGAGTGTGTGTAAGAGCATAGCTATTTTTGAAAAAAAAATAAAAATGTAGAAAAAGAAAGACAAAGAGCACAAAGTTTGTATGCAAAAACGTCCATGATTCATTGATGACATATGAAAATGAAGTAACAACCCTTACAAATGGACCGTTGTGCCTCGGGTAAGACACAAGGTTTTAAAAGTCTGAATTGTTTAATTATTACAAGTCGGACAAAAATTTAAAGACAATTACTGTTGGATAAAAGTAATTGGGACAAAATCTTTGGCTTCCCAGTTACTGAGTCCTCCATTGATGGTTGGGAAAATCCATTCTTCCAGGTCACAACTGTCATCACTATCCTCTACTATGTTGACTCCATGGTTGCTGATCCGCAAAGGTGGTCCCCCGACACGAGCATGACGAACAACTTTCTGGGCTCCTGAAGTGAAACCCAAACCAAATTTGTCAGATTTGTAAGGGATATCCAGCAGTTGGCCCCAAATAGTACACCCACCTTCTTCGATCACTGCCTTGGCATCTTTCAGAGAAGACATCTTTAGCGGAGGTCTTGTAATCTTTGGGACTTGGGAAACAGTCTTGGTTGCTGCCACTGTTTGCAGGACTTCCTCGAAATGATGAAATGGAGTTTCAACGAATTCCCCATCCATTTCCACATATCTGAAGGAGTTCAGGTGACTGACCATATATTCCTCCTCTCCATGGACAGTTATGATTTTCCCTTTGGTTGGGTATTTCAGCATCTTATGTAATGTAGAGGTGACGACACCAGTGTCGTGAATCCAAGGTCGGCCTAATAAACATGAATAGGAAGGGCGAATGTACATCACGTAGAAAGTTGAATCAAAGGTTTGAGTTCCAACTTTAATGGGGATGTCCACCTCCCCATGCACCATTCTCTTCGAACTATCGAAGGCCCTTACCACCATGTTGCTTGGTTTTAAGGTCAGACCTTCACAGTCGAGTCTATCCAAAGCTTTCTTAGGTAACACATTCAAAGATGAACCAATATCAACTAGGACATGGGCCAAAGTTGTGCCCCTGCATTCGACAGAGACACGCAACGCCTCGTTGTGCTTCCTCCCTCTAGGTGTCAAGTCAGCATCAGAAAAGCCTAAACCATTGTCAGCGGTCAAACTGGCCACACAGTCTTGGAACTGATCAGCAGAGGTTTCTTGTGGCACATGGGAAGTTTTGAGAAATTTCACCAAGGCCTTCGCATGAGCCTCGGAGCATAACAATAAAGCTAGCATAGAGATCTTTGACGGAGTCTGCCCTAGCTGTTCGACTACATCGTAGTCGCTTCTCTTTATAATTTTCATAATTTCTTCCATCCCCTTTTTGGAGGCTTCCGGGATAGATACTAATTGCGCCTTCATCCGGACAGGCTCAACCATAATGCCTTTGCCCCGAGTCTCAGTCGACTCGGAGATAGGGGTATCAGCAGGGGTAACCATAGGGACTGTAGTAGTAGTGTCAACAGGAACAAAAGCAGGGACAATCACAGGACCAGTAGCAGTTTTCGGAGGAGAAATCTCTGGGGAGAAAACTCTTCCACTTCGGGTTATTTTGCTGGTTCCCGCAATGTTGCTGATGTCGGAGTTATCCTTCTCAAAAATCGAGTCTTCATCATCCAGCCAATCCTGCTTGACGTCGTGATAGTAGACGTCTCCCCCATAGTTCCAGGGGATAGTTTTATCTGATGAGTACGAGATTGGTCCAGGCATAATAATTATCAGTGGAGTCACCTTAGGAACTGATGTAATCCTAACGGATCTTTTGGTGGAGACCTTGGAAGGATTGGCGAAAATGGTTACTATTGAAACATCCTTGTAAGAAATGGTTGGAACAGGAGTCTTTTCAAACAAAATCTCCTTTTAATCCATTAGGTGTTAGACACATGCTTTCAATAAATGAAAACCAGTTTGTCGGGATAAACAGAGGTGGCAGCCTTTGTCACAACCCGAAAATAAACCGACCTTCAACAGGTTCTTCTTGACAGTCAGGAGAGGAGTAACAAGTTCATAAACCACAGTAACAAACATATCATCTTCAACAGCGTTAACATCACAGCCATGCTTGGGCATAGGAGCGGTGATAACATTTGGGATCTCAAGAGCATCAAATTCAATTTCTTTTGCTTCGAGAAGGTCTTGCACCTTGTTTTTCAAAGCCCAATAGTTGTTGGTATCATGGCCTGGACTTTCTGAATGGTAAGCACAACGAGCATTAGGGTGGTAATGAGGAGAGGCTATGTTGGGATTCTTCGGGGATTCCTTCAAAGTTACCAAATTATATCTCAACAAATGTGTCAGGACTTGAGACAATGTCATATTTATCCGGGTAAATTGTCTTACTAGTCTTTCGGTTCTAGGCTGATTATTCCTTTGTTGAGTAGGTGCAGGCTTAGGGATCATGACGGCCCCTACCATTGGAAGGTGTTCAACTCTATCTTGATTCCTTTGAGGGTATACAACACCAACTTCTTTCTTCCCAATAAATGGTTTTCTCACGGCACTGGAGGATGCGTCTTTTTGGATCTTTCCACTCTTAATTTCAGCTTCCACTCTTTCCCCGGTCAAGATTAATTCAGTGAAACCTATTGAGGAGCTTCCAATTAGATGATTAAAGAAAGGATCAGACATGGTACCCAGAAACATGTCTACTAGCTCTCTTTCAGATACGGGAGGCTGGACTCTTCCTGCTAAGTCCCTCCATTTCTGAGCGTAGTCTTTGAAACCTTCACTTGAACCTATAGCCATACTCTGGAGTTGAGTACGGGTGGGAGAAAGGTTTGTGTTGTATTTATACTGTTTATAAAAAGCAGCGGCAAGGTCTTACCAATTGTTGACATTGTCCCTCTCGAGTTGATAGAACCAATCTAGTTGAGTTCCGGATAGACCATCCTGAAAGAAGTGGACCCACAAATCTTTGTCAGCAGTGTGAGGCTGTATCTTCCTCACATAAGATCAGAGATGCATCTTAGGACACGAAACCCCGTCGTACTTAGCAAACACTAGTGCCTTGAACTTTGGTGGAATGACAATCTCAGACACCAAACCCAGCTCTTCAAAGTCCAGGCCGGGCACTTTCTGAATCTCCATTGCACTTAGACGTTCTTCCAGATGTTTGTACTTGTCATCAGCCGGAGGATACTGTTCTTCAGAGTAGTCCTCTTCTTCTTCCTCTTCAGATTCTGGTTGGGCAATCACTTCCTCACCTTTCCCTTCTTGATTATCCTTTTCACCAGATGATGTTGCAAAGTCTAGGGTTCGTCTAGCTGGCCCTGGGAACCTTCTTCCTAGATTTAGAACTCTGGTTGTTTTCTTTGCTTTCTTCTTCTTTTCTTTGATCAGAAAAGTTTTCAAATCCTCTTGTCCTTTGGCTAGAGTCAAGAACATTTGTTGAAACTGAGCACTCTACGCCTGGAGATCTTTTACTGTCTGCTCAAGATCCATCTTACTTAAATAAACAGTAGAAAGATAAGGAGACCTATTGTAAGAAACCTGCTTGTGTTATGATGAATGGAGATGCATATGCAATGATTTCAAGGAAATTAGAGACTTAAATTTGCTTTGGACAAAAAAGGAACACACGTCATATTTAATAAATCAAAGTTTGAGTACATCATGCCTCTTTGGGCTTACAAAGAAATACAAAAACTCTAAGATAAAAAGGTTGAACGCATTCTCTTTGGTGCGATGTAGGCGTTCAGACTCTTCTCTTCATGAAGCTGCTTGGTGAGCTCCAGAACCTTCTTCTCGCTGGCGTAGAATTGGGCCTCGAAAGTGTCTCGCTCCCCCTTAAGATGTATCTAATCCCTTTGTAAGTCTTCGAGAGAGGTGGTCATGTTAGGATGCAGGATAGTGTATGGGACATCTCCTTTCACAACAGGCTCTTTGATAACCAGAGAACGGAGGGGTAAGGCATCATAAGACTTTGAGCACGAGCTCGTACCCATTTGAGATAAGGCTCAAGAGGGATGGAATTCTTGTGCCCCAATTTATTTCTATCTACCTTGTTCAACATCCTCCAAGCTCGGATAAACCTCTGGCGGTGACCTTGATCGTCATTCTCGTAGTCAAATAACAACCCTTGAATAAGCATCTCACGTGGGCCATCCCTTCGTGCGTAACCAAACTGTCTTAAGGCTTAACAGGGGTTGTAGGTGATACCTCCTCTAATTCCAAGTAAGGGGACATTAGGGAAATCTCCACAATGGTTGATGATAGTAAAATTCTCTACAGATCAGGAATACCAATGAATGTCTGAATGTTTGAGCGTCATCAACCTATGTGACCACCTTGCACCTTGCTTATTCTTTAATACAGATTGAGGAAGATGTTAAATAAACCATCTTTCCAAAATAGGAGTACAACACATAAGGATACCTCTTTTCCTCATAGTGAGATTGTGAAAAGAACGTAGGATGTCTCCTAACAAAGTAGGCACCGGGTTACGAGACATAAAGATTTTGATGACATTTACATCTATGAGTTGGTCAAGGTTTGGAAAAAAAACCATACCATAGATGAGGAGAGCCACAATTTCCTCAAAAGCTTGCAAGTCTAAGGAGTTCCAACAGTTTTGAGCTTTCTCAAACAAGATCTTGGCTAAGAAACCTTTGACACCACTCCTTGTTTCCCAATTAGTTGTGACATCAGATGGTTGCAAGTGTAGGGCTTGAGCAATCTCTTCTGGTTTTTGATCTCTTTCTGTACCGTTGAAGGGTAGTTGATTGAGAATGGCAATCCTCAAGAGTTGGGATAATTCTTCCAAAGTTGGCACAAGTTGATAATCGGGAAATGTGAAGAAATGGTGTAGAGGATCAAAGAACTGGAAGAGCACCTTCATCATGTCCTCATCAGTGTTAGAGGTAACCAAGTTTAGGAGGCGACCATGTCTTTCGGTAAATGGAGAATTCTCAGGAACCCTTGATTCTAACTCTTTAAGTTGAGGAGGGATCCTTACAAGATTGACTTGAATGGTTTTCCTGCAAATAGAATCCATGTCCTACAAAACAGAACAAAGATAAATCCTAAAATCCTTGAAATGGTTAGTGAGTATGAGTATGATGTTATGTACAAGTAATTATATACAAACAAAACAAACAAGTCCTTAGGTTTAGGTTTGCATGGAGTTTCATAGGTAAGTACCCTCTTGAAGTTTAGTTGGCTCAAACCTGTCCTACAATAGTAATCAGGTTCTAAGGGAGCTCAATATCACTGACTTGTTTTCTCGGGCATTATTTCAGCGCAAGCCTTTTTACTGGTGACCAAAATATCCCAAAAAACCAAACCTCAATGAGTGTAGTATCGAGTATCTACCAACTTCGGACTGCACCAAAGCCGGTCATCTCACTACGTCCTAATGGCCAAGTTGGTCAAGTAAAGGTTCTAGAAGTTAGTTAGTGCTTCATGACATCACTCAGCGGCCCCGTATTCTTCTTGACTACTCAAGGGCTACCGGTACCCACAAATATGTCACACTAACGTAGATATTTCTTATACCATGTCGGTATACCCCGCACAGTTTCCACAATGAATTGCTACTTACCTATAAGGTATCCCAAACCCGGATAGAGGATTCAAACTCAAATAGAGAACCAAAATGTAAAGCATACAAGTCAAACAATGAAAGCAAGTAAATGTGATCTAACCCTAAGGTAACCCCACTTTTAAAAATTCTCCCTAGCAGAGTCGCCAGTTTTGTAACGCGGTGGGAGATCTGACTTGGTTGTTTTGCGTTTGATCGCAAATGTTGCGGTTAGCAAGAGTCGTCACCGACTTTTCTTTTATCCAAAAGGAAAGGCTGGAAAGAACAGGAAAGACCTTTAAGATATTTTCTTGAGTTCGGGGGGTAGATTATTAAAAGGGAAGGTATTAGCACCCTTTTCATCCATGGTTTTCCAAGGGCTCTTAGTTACTTGCTAGATCACTTGCTTTTGTTTGAAAATATGTTTTGTGTGGTTTTTGAAAGTATTTTGAAAAGGCGCCATTGTTTAGGTAAACTTTGTCATGATTCTCGTTCGTAAGAATGTATACAAAGTGTTGATTTTGTAAAAATGTTTTCAAGTTTGAAAGATGTTTTTGAAAGTGTTGGTGTTTGTTTTGAAAATAGCAAGGATGTTTTTTTTTTGAAATTGAGCAAGCAACTAGGAACAATCTACCTACTCGAAAGTCTGTCATGTTTATTTCCTCTTTCCTTTGACATTGTTATCTTACCATTGATTTGGTAAGTAACCCTATCTTTGGATGTAAAAGAGACGGACAAGGGTCATCGTATAGCCATGATTAGAAATGTTGTAAGATATCTTAGCATTTTCTTTAGGGACTAATATCATTTTGAAAAGCAACATGGATATCGTCATCGAGGGACTATGATCTTGTATTTTTTGCTTGTTTTTGCTAAGATACCTCACATGCATAATATGGCCAATTTTGTAAGGCAACAAAGTGGGTTTACCCTAAGGGTGTATGTGTGCAAGTGTATTAATTTACATGCTTGATTTGTCTTGATTATGGTTTGCTACTTGTTGGTTTTAGTCTTTCCATACAAAACCCTAATTACTAGCATTTGTATATAAATCATTTAAATTGCGGAAAATAAAAAAACTAAGCTATTACATCATTTAGGGGAGGGGTGTACAAATTTATAAATGGGGAATTGCAAGAAATTAAAATCTAAATAATTATTAGAACCATATTGAATATTGTACAAAAATGAATAAATAAAAATGCAAGAATGTAAATGCAAAAGGAAATGTGATTTTTGTTTAGTTTTCATGAAAAGGGTTTTTTTTACCTATTTAATTAAAATAAAATAGTTAACTAAAAATAAGAAAATTAAAACTAAGTTAATAAAAGAAGTTAACTTATTAAAGAAAACAAGTTTTTTAGGGTTTTTGTGAATTTAATTAAATAAAATTAATTAAATAAAAATCCTAAGTTCTAAATTGATTTTAATTTACAAGAAAATAATAATAATTAAGACTAATTATCTAAGTATTTTAAAAAAAGAAAAGTTAATTTATTAAAGAAAATGTTTTTTCTTCTTTTAGTTTTTATGGAGAAAAAAAAGTAAATAAATATAAGTAATATATATATATATATATATATATATATATATATATATATATATATATATATATATATATATATATATATATATATATATATATATATATATATATATATATATATATATATATATATATATATATATATATATATATATATATATATATATATATATATATATATATATATATATATATATATATATATATGGGTTTTTATTAGTAGCAAAAAAAAATGATATTAATAATAATAATAATAATAATAATAATAATAAATGATGAAATAAAATAAAAATATAAAATTAAAGAAAATGGGTCGGGGGTATAAACAATAAGGAAGGGGGTCATAAATAGAAAAACAAAAGCAAGGCCCAATCATTTGGAGGCCCAGGCGCTGCAAGAGTAAAAAAAATGTAACGAAATGTGAAAAAAGGCAAAAGGCAGCGCGCTGGGTGTTGAACCAACGCCCTCTTGGTTACCAGCGTGCTGCCGTACCACTGAGGTGGCCATACATCCGTTAACTTAACTGAAATGATAAATATATAATACAAAATGAGTCATGAATACACTTCATCTTCAACCTCCAGCCAGACCACCTGTATCTCATTCATTTCTCAACAAAAATGGAAAATGCAAACATGAAAGTTGCTCCATTTTTCCATCCGAATCCAACTATATAAATATCATAAACTATAAATCAAAGATGAATGAGAATTTTTGAAAGTACCAAATTCTGCCCTAATTATTTTCAGAGGTTCAATCCTAAAATTCACCTATCTCAATCAATGTAAATAAAATCTATGGACATGTACAGCTTCAGGGCAATGATGTCTATATTTTATATTCACAAATGCAAGTCTAACAATGCCTAAGTAATGAGATAGAAGTTCAATAAAAATACCTAAAAACTGGAAATCATAAAATTACAATGAACTTGATTCAAGGTGCTGCAATGATCAGGTTAGCTTCCTCAATTTCCCAGGAAGCTAATGCAATGGTTAGCTTGAGTTGAGAGTGGCTGAAATGGCTTAGAGAAGTCAATGTGCAGTGCTATGTTTTTGGCTATTGAGGGTGATGGAAATGGAGTTACAGTTGTGTAACAGGGACAAGGATGAGTTGTATTTTATGTAAGAAAGCTTTAGGAACCAAAAGGCTTGAAAACGCACGAGGGAGATGTGAGTTTCAAGTTTTTGGTCAGAATGTGCAACAATGGTGATTTTTGATTCAGTTCTGAGTTCTTGTGTATTTTAGGGCTTGTGTATGCGTGTGTTTTCTTGCAAATGACTTGTGTATCTATAAGCAAAAGGTTAGAGATGTTTTTCCCAATGGATTTTTGAGTTATAGGGTTATGGCTAAGTTGCTTGATTTTGAAGAAAAGTGAGAAATGTAGTTTCAAGGTAGAAAGTACAAGCATGTAGAGTGGTTAGGCACTTTAAACATGTTTGCTTATGATCATTTATCTTGAGTATGGACAGAGACAACAAGTTAGGAGCTCAAGGAGAGTCGACATTTGCAAAAGCAATGCTTTATCAAAATAGCAATGGTAACTTTGTTCCATAAATGGAAAACCAACTTGGACAAAGCTTCAAACACTTGGATAAGGGCTTAATCAATTGTGTAAACCATTAATTATAGATTGAAACACAAGTTTGAGGCCTGCGAAGTGAATATTATGTAGCATAGGCTTGAGATTTGAATTCTTGTTCATCACAAAATGACCTATAATTTTAGTTTGAAACCCTAACTTCCTCTCTTTGATTCTCCTTGCTCAAGAATGATCTCAAGGACTTCTTGGACATTTTGGAAAGCTTGTAATGTGCTCTATAATCCATATTTGAATAACTTTTGAAAATTCCCCTTATAACTATATGAAAAATTGCCATGAAGTTATGTCAAAATCCTTCCTAAACTAGGGCAAAATTTTCACTAAGTGTTTAGTTTCATGACCATGACTTCATGGATTAATAACTCGAGATCCAAGCATTTCTAGGAGAATTTGTGTAAAGAAATATTTTAGATCTCATGGAGATCTACAACTTTCATGTTGAAAGTTTCTTTTGAATCATCTTGCATCATGGTGAAAAATTGGCTTAAAGTTGGGGGAAAATATGATGTTTTCAACACTTAGAAAAAATTCTAAGTTTGGAAACTTTGACTTTTCAAAATGAAATCTTGACTTTTTGATTTCTTGATGAAGAAGTTTCATATTTTGATATGTTTTGATGAACTGTGATCTTTGACACTTGATTTTGACCAAAAAGTAAAAGTTTGACTTTTCAGTGTACAATTGACTTTTGATCAGTAGACTGGAAATCAACTATCAATCAATTGATCTTGAGCAATGTTTTGAGTCATGCCATTAGGTCAATATGATGATATGGAAATCTTGAGATCATGCCTCAAACCAATTAACCATTTGCTAGGTCAAAAATCAGAAATTGCCATTTCTTAGTCAAAACCCTAATTTTGACCATTTTGCCCTTTTGATGATCTGATCAAATTTCTTGAGGAATTGTGGTACATACTTGATCAAATGATACATATGAGTTTATAATGTTAATATGGATCAAAAATTATGAATTTTGACTGTAAATTGGCCATAGTTGACTTTCCCCCCAATACAGTTGATTTTTAGGTTAACTACTCAATTGACTGGGCAAAAATGTGATCCATTACTTGTAACATGACATGAGTAATCTTGAGGTTCCATAGTTATCTACGAAAGTCATATGAGGCATTAAAAGTTCAATTATCCTTGTGCAATCTCAAACCCTAATTTCAGTCATCAATGCTTAAGGAGGTATCTTGAGCTGATCAACCCTTGTGCAGTCTTGAACCAAAGGAGATCTTATGGAAAAATACTTGATAAATGAGAGGGAAAATTTTGGGGTACAACACTTAGAGAGGAAACCTTAAATAATTCATCCTAATCCCTAAGTCCAAAGAAACTTACCGATGAAATTAATCATTTGTATTATCAAGAATATCTAGTTGCTATAGGGTATCCCTAGTCCTAGGTAATATCTACTATATCATAATCTTATAAAAGCACTAACAATGGTGGTCTATCCCTAATTGTTAATCATAAATCAGTCCATATTTGTCCGAACAGAGAAGGCACTAGAAACATTATAAGATTAAATTAATAATGAAAAACATTGTGATTGAAAATATAAAATCAAGTCATTACAGAGTCAAATCAGGGACACCCACTAACATTGGGGGGTTTAGCTACTCATAACATTTACGGAAAACAAAAGTTAAATTGTAGACATTACAAGTATTGGGGAGAAATTTTATCTTCAATTGCTTCCGTTCATGAAAATATCCCTCCACCGGAACCCTTGTCTTCTCCAATCTTTTCTCGTGAAATTCTTTGCTTTCTAAACAGTCCCCTAATTCCTCTTCAAAACTCATCCAAATAGAAAACATTAACTCATATCAGTTGGAAATTCCCAAGTTCCCCCATAGCTCAACACATGGACACAAATATAAAAAAAATAAAATTAGCATCACACTATGCTACGAGCCGTGTCAGCCAACATCGACACCCGTAACGCTCTTCTGTCATTTTAAATCTGGACTTTTGGTCCTAGGCATCCTGAGACGGGCCTTGTCATTTGACAAGGGCGCCCGTGTTACACCTATGAATTCAATTTTGAAACTTCTGCTTGCCTGACACAGCCAGTGTCAGCTGACACGGGCAGCCGTGTCAGACCCTCTGGAGTGTGCTGGAAACTTTTCCGAATTCTTGCGATTTTTCTGGTTTTTTCTCTGATTCTTCTTGAATGCTTATCTGAACCTAAAAACATTAAAGAGATACAACCAAAGCATAAAATGCTGAAAAGGGAAATAAAATACTTAAAAACAACGAGAAGATTAACTAAAATTATCGGTAAATAAAGGTGTAAAAACCACTGATCAGGAGGCTTGAATCTGGTACAACGGAAATAAACTTCGACGAGATGTAAATGGAGGAAATAAACTTCGACGAAATGTAAACGGCGGAAAGATAAATAACTTTAAAGTAATTATGATCCAAACTAGACTACAGACTCAATCAACGGTGCGATAACTCTCCAATGTGAAGAGTTAAGCGTTTACAAATTCAATAGTATATGGCTATAGTTTGTAACTAATCTTGGATGCCTCAAAATGTGAAGTGAATGGGGGGGTATTTATAGGGTTCTAAGACCCTAAAAATCACCAAAAATAGTTCAAAGGTCGTGGAGATAATGTAGGAGCGATTTGGGAAGACTTGAAGACTAAGCAAAACCCATTTCCAACCGTTTGCACGTTTCAACGTGTGGCTAACACCACACCTCCATGGAAAACACCATGGAGTAAAATTGGGAAAGGCTTGGTCTTGTAATCGTTGGGTCGTGGACCACTCATGGCCACCTCTATGGTGAACGCCATGGTGGTTGTCTTTATTGTAAAATGTCCTATTTCCTCCATTTCTCGTCCGTTTTGCTTCGTTTCTTAGCATGTGACTCTTAAATGGCTAAAGACTTGAAAACAAACAAAATAATAGCATAATAGTGGAAATGTAAAACAAAATGACAATAAAACATGCACAAATCGAGTCAAATAAACGGTGAAATCAGCTGTCATCAAACTCTCCCACACTTGAACCATTACTTGTCCTCAAGCAAAATGAAGGTAAATAACGACACTCGATAGCTATTTTGGGCTTGGCGATTTTTCTTTGGACAAAGTTATATCAATGGGTAATAAATCATAAAACAAGAGCATCGTAATAACACATTTCACATTTTTCGGTCATAAGTCTCTTTCTTATACAAACCAAATCAGAATCATGTCATTATGCCTAAGCCTAACTTACTCATCCCATTTTTCATCCTTTTTTTTCGTTTAGGCTCAATCACATTAAGCCTGTTATTCGTACATACTTATAGTAAGGTGACCAGTTAGTGATTTTGATCCTTTGCACGCAGTTATGGTACTTTAAGCAGTGTAACCCTTTTTTTACCCTATTGTAGTTGGGGGGATCTAACTGTAATCTGCCCTACCAAGTTCAGCATCAGAGTACCTTTGAACCAACTAACAAAAGTTTTTATTCAATTTTTCCAGGTTCCATAACTATTGGGTTAAATGACCAAGTAAAATTCACCTAACTTAGAAGGCGCATTCCCTATTTTCAATTAATCAAAGCAGAAATAAAATTAGGATCATTCACTTATATTCATCGGCTTCCTTACGTAGAGCACACTTAAGCCGGTGCCGACTACTTTTAAATAAACTACTTTAAGGACTAAATTTGGGTGAGAAGTCAAGGCAAAGGCATAATAATTTATCCAGATCAATTTCTATAATCAAGGGACTTATGGTGTTAAAACGATACTGATATTTCAGAAAACTTTCCAAGTCTCTATAACCTGTCCTAAAATTGTCTAATAGCCCACAAATTAGAAACAAACACTGTTTATTTTTGCAAATTTTTTTGTTATGCCTCAAGAAAGAGGAAAATATCTGATGAACAACAAAACACATATATAAGCTCGACAACACATGACATGATAAAAAAACTAAAAAGAAACACTAAAAAACAATAAGGAAAACAAGAAATCTAATATAGAAAGCAAGTAAAGTTCCTATCCCACACTTAAACCAAACATTGTCCTCAGTGTTTTGATCTAAGGTGAAAAAGGAAAAGTATAACCTGGTGTGTATCAGATCAGAGGCCATGACGACCTTGAGATCTTATTAATGAATAAACCTCTTGGAAAAGATGGTTCATTTGCTCGGTTAGTCTGTCAACTTGATCCCTTTGTTCATGACGAAGGGCCATAATCTCTCTTCTTAATTTGTAAAGCTCATAGTCAACATTATTCGTATAAAAAATATCTGAGGAAGGGGGTGATGAAGGCACATCTAAGTAAGAAGAATGTTAAATCATAGTTTTGGTAGGAGTCTCAGGTGCTGATTGGTTATTAACCAGGTTTTTAATTTTGGTTATGAAACTAGTAACTCGTGATTAGGTAAGGTTAAGTGGTGGACTACTTCATGGTTAATGATAATTTTGAATAGTTCAGGTCCTTCTCGCCTCACTAAACTATAGTTTAGGCAACGTTCAATATTTAGTAGGTTATAACCAAAGGTGAGGGTTAGGTGAGCTACACGATTGCGTAGGCCTAGGGCTATACCAATATGGGTAACTAATCAACCCACACAAATATTCTCTATGGTCTGGTTAGAAACCTTATTAATATATTTTAGTATGAAGGTTTCATAGTTTATAGGGCGGTCCTGTAAAATCCTTAGGATGAAAATGTCCCCTCTTTGCTCACACAAGTTTGGTTTTCAGCTTTTCCAAAAAAGTTTGGGCGGCGACCATATGAAAGTACCAAATGGCAAAGTTATGGATGAGAGTGATATTCATAGCTTCACGACCATGGGGAAAATCATTAGTGGTTTCTCCCCAGAAATAATCTAGTTCACGTTGCATATCATCAGGGACTTCAAAATAAGCATTAAGACTATGGTGAAATGCAAGGGATCTGTATAAATCTCTACTGGTAAGATGATAATCCTGGCCAAACAGTCCGAAGGTAGCTAAACCCATGTTTTGTCCTATTCAAATGTGGGGCCAAAAACATAATGAACTTAAGAACTCCAGTGTGAGATTTCAGTAGGTTAGGTGTTTTGCTACTTAAAACCTATCCCAACTCATCTGGCTAAACATAAAACGGACACTGTCAGCAAGTCCTAGTTGGACCAAGGAAGGAAAATCCGGGTAGCAAGTAGGTGAGAGGGTTCTCTTAACTAGGATATCAAACCGCTTCCTCTGGTTATCTTCTTTGAAAATGGTATGCAAGTCATCAAATGGCTGCATCCTGAAATAATATTAGTGGATAAAATCTATCTAAGTAGGATGTGGTAGCCCTGAAAATAAAACATACACAAGTTAGATATTTATTGACTAAAATTAAAATAACCACTATGAAAATGAAAATCCATGGGTTGCCTCCCATTCATCTCTTTGTTTAACACTGATATCTCAACGACTCAAGAGTGTACTCATGGAGGTTCTTTCGAGAATGATTCCTCGGTCAAAATTTTAATAATCTTCGATTTCAATGGCCACTTATCGATCCATCTCTCATATCCCTCACCTTTTCTTTTCTTCCTTATGTGGGGTGGTTTATGCTTCTGAACTTGTGGGGGTGGTCTAGGTTCTATCCTGAGTATCAACTTTTCAGGTTTAGGTTTATTTCCTTCATCCACCACCTCAATGGTTAACTTTCCTCTCTTAACACTAATGACTTCCCTAGTTTCATGGTCTTTTGATTTTCTCTTTTTATGTAGGACCTTAGACAAAAGTGAATTGGTGTGGATATTTTCAAATACCACAACATACATTTTGGTTTGGGAATCTACCTTAGTTTCCACAAAACTTTTTGGGAAAAGAATATGTGGGTTGTAGGGAGGAGGAATAACATAAGGTTCTTCCTTCTTTACCTCTTTGACAACCTATCTTTTGGGTGGTGTCAGTGGATTTTTATCAATCTCTACTCTTTTCTCACCATAACTCTCATTAACCTCATTATCACTCGCCTTAGGATTTTCGATTTGTTCTTCACTATTGGTTGTTACAACATCTGCATGTCTCTTAAGGAATGGTCCTAGAGGTGTCTGTGAAAGCAAAGAGATTTTAGTCTCCAATGCCATGTTGTGAGTTGCGAGGGACTCGACCATAGTGTTAGCCGCCTAAGGGCTTCATTATTATGGATACTTCACTTTCTAAATTCTTTATTCTGGAGAGTTTGTATTTCTACAACATTTATCCACATACATTCTAGCCTATAGAGAGTTTGTGTCTCAATGAAATTCTCCATTACCATTTCGAGGTCGAATTTATGGGAAACTTGCAGTTTCTCAAAATAGTGGGAGTGGTAATTATAAAGAAAATTTTGGTGATACATGGTAATAGAGACAAGGAGCATCTTAGTCTATACGGTGCAACAACAGAGTTACAATATTTGACGTAATTGGTCCCCAACAACGATGCCAAAAACTTGATAGGGTATTTCTCAAGTGCAGGAAAGATATCAAAGTAATGCAAAGAGTGTCGAACCCACAGAGACCAATAGTCAAGCTATCATTTTCTATTGTTATGGTGTTTATCTAAGGCTAATAAAATAAAGATTGGAGTTGTGCAAATAAAGTGAATAAAGGGCTTAAATCAATATAAGAAATGCAATTATGGAATATGGATCTTATCAATTCGTTGGTACTCTTGTTATTCATAAATTGAATTTCTATAGGATACTATTTTCTACTTTGAGAATAACTAATTGAATAGGAATTGTCGCTTTCACGTATTCAGAACCGGGTTTTACTCTCTAAATTATACCGTCCACTGTCACGGTGGTAGGCATTGTTTGCATTAAAGTAGTAAAAAATTATTTTAAGAAATTAGACTCTTTACTCAGTTGAAAAGTAATTTTGTTTGGAAAGTTAAACTTAAAAGGGTTCGAGGCTTTCACTCAAGGTAACTAGATCTTAAACCTATAAACGACGGGCTTTCATAAATAGTTTTAAAATCACTTTCTAGAAATATTATACTCTCCTAATTAATTAAAAAATAGCTTTCATGGTTTTTATCAATTTAAAACTAAACAACTTTATTCTTTTGTACCCGACGACTTTCGATCTTATCCGACATATAAATGGTTCTACTTTCATAGTAACTGACAAAATTTAGTTTAGAAATGTTGTAATTAAAACCATAACAGTCCCAATAGGATTTCCCAAAGAACAACAATTTATAGTACCTTCGAAATGGCAGTCCTCACATTCCAACACTTATAAATTTATCTAGACACGATTATGCCATAAACTAGAGTGACTGATTTGTCCATGCGATAAAGCATAGTAAACATATAAGCATTAAACGTGTGATTAAAATAAAGGTAAAAGAAGGACGTGTGACAAAATAAACATGCAAAGTAAAGTAAAGTCGACAAAATGTAAATATTGCTGAATTAAATAAGGACCTTCTCCAAAACAGAGGCTTGAATCTAATACAATGGAAATAAACTTCTACGGGATGTAAATGGTGGAAATAAACTTTGATGAAATGTAAATGGTGGAAAGATAAATAACTTCAAAGTAAATGTGATCCAAACTCGACTACAAAATCAATCAATGGTGCGATGACTCACCGATGTGAAGAGTTAATCGCTTACAAATTTGACAGTATATGACTTAAGTTTGTAACTAAACTTGGATACCTCAAAATGTGAAGCGAATGGGGGTATTTTTAGGGTTCTAAAACCCTAAAAATCACCAAAAACGGTTTAAAGGCCGTGGAGAAAATGTAGGAGCGATTTGGGAAGACTTAGAGACTAAGAAAAACTCATTTCCAACCGTTTGCACATTTCAACGTGTAGAAAACACCACACCTCCATGGCGAATGCCATGGAGTCCAAATTGGCAAGGCTTGGTCTTGTAACCATTGGGTCGTGGACCACTCATGGCCACCTCTATGGTGAACGCCATGGTGGTCGCCTTGAGTGTAAAATGTCTCATTTTCCTCCATTTCTCGTCCATTATGCTTCGTTTCTTTGCATGTAACTCTTAAATGGCTAAATACCTAAAAACAAACCAAATACCAGCATAATAGTAGAAATGTAAAATAAAATGACAATAAAACATGCATAAATCAAGTCAAATAAACAGTGAAATCTGGTGTCATCAATAATCTAGGAAATTCATACAAATGATACTATCCCTCAGTTGGGAAAAGTAACATAGGGAAATACAAATTTATAAATAAAAAAATTAATATAAAGTAAGGGCAGTTGAAAATATTAATTTCATAAATCAAAATAATTAAATAAAGCGAGAAGGGAAAGAAACCAACTGAAAAAATGTAACACTTGACCGATAAGCCAATTGAAAAATAAAGGCTTAAATGCAACTTTAGTTCCCCTATTTTGCCTTTTTTTCTCCAATTTTGGTCCCCTCATTTCAACACTGGTTCATTCAGTCCCCTTATTTTGTTTTTTTGAGGACTATAGTCTCTCTTTCAATATTGGTGTGTTTTCTAATGACGTGGAAGATCTATTGCATATGAGTCATGTTCCAGATGGATATTATAATTTATAATTGTATGTTTTGTTTGTTTTTTAATTTTGGTAATGAAATTAAAAATTAAAAAATAAATAAATTGTTATTTAACCCCAATTTTACAGAATCAGCTTCAAAACAGATCCATCAAAGGGGAAGTTGCGTCTTCTCCCACCAGGTAAGATGCATCTTCCCCTTTAAGTTGCATCGTTCCTCTTGTTCGGAAGCGCCATCTTTCGCGTCTTCCTCAAGCTTCATTCATATTCTTCTCATACTTATGATACATCATTCATGTCTTCCTCAACGTTTTCAATTACTTCAAGAGATCATTTGGGTTTAAGAAGAAGAGTCCATACATGTTTGTGTGACACTAAGTCACCATTAATGACATCATGGACCTACAAAAATCCAGGTAGAAGGTTTTACAGTTGTGGTAATTACAAGCTCGTGAGGAAAATAGGTTGTAATTATTTTGAATGGTATGATAAAGACACGGGAGATCGCACAAAGGATGTAATTAGGTCATTGAAAAACATAAATGCTTAACTTACGGAGAAGCTAAGGGAAAGAGAGAAAATGAAGAGTTGTTGAAGGCCAAGAACAAGTTTATGGGTTATTTTCTTGGTTTATCACTTGTGTTTTTTATTTTATTTGTGTTTGTATTTGTTGCCAGACAATTATTTAAGTAGGTGTAATGTTGTAACATGTGGCTGGTTTATCTATGTAACCTGTGTCTGTTGTAATTTTCTACATTTAATTGCATTTGTATGAACCTGTAATTTTACATTCAATTGAACTGAAATGTGTTGTTGAAATTACTTTTTTTATTAATTTAATTGCATACAAATGATATTTCAAAACAAAGTATGCAGACCTATAATTTAGGTACAAATGATATCCACTATACCTTTTTTGATTGATATGCACTATTACAGACATGTAAATGATATCCACTATAACATGCCTGTTTTGATTGATATGCACTATAATAGACATGTAAATGATATCCACTATAACAGACCTGTTTTGATTGATATGCACTATAACAGACATGTAAATGATATCCACTATAACATACATGTTTTGATAGATATGCATTATAACAGACATGTAAATGATATTTCATAACAAATTCATTATATTTCCATAAAGATTCATAACAAAGCCATTATAGGCCCAAACAAGTTCACTATCCAAAAGCCATTATAGGCCCAAAACATGTTCACTACACAAAAGCCATTATAGGCCCAAAACAATATCACTACACAAAAGCCATTATAGGCTCAAAACTAATAACATAAACTCTAATGTAGATCTATTCTTGAGTTGCTCTTGGTGCTTGAGGCCCTCCTTCTATGACAGTTTACCTAACAACCTTTTTTGCCTTTTAATTTTCCTTTTTATTGCCACCCTTAGGAATGGATCTCTCATCCGCTCTCTTCCCTTTGCAAGTTCTTTTGTTATGTCCCATATTACCACATTTTTTACATTTCACAGTTTGAAGAAGTCTTGGAAAAGTTTTTGTGCTTCTAGGATCATCATTAACCTTGTTTCTGTTCGTCTTTGGGCGCCCAATAGCTCTTCTCATGACAGGTGGGTTGATGGCTATGTTTCCATCATTTGACCATAACTGTGGCCCATTTGTTGGCAAGATGATGTGACTGTATGTAAAAAGCACGGTAGATTTCCTATATGCACACAAAATTATATCATTAATATGATAACATACAAAATGCAAAGCTGAAATGAAAAGACAAGGTGAATATGATTGGTTACCTATAATACAATGAAACATAATCTTCTGGTGCTTTTTTGTTATACCATATGCAGGCAATAACATGGTAGCACGGTATTCCAGTCAAATTCCACCTTCTGCAAGAGCAATTATTTTGAAGCAAATTCACAACATATGTTTGTCTACCATCTGACACCCCAAAAATGGAAAAGTCATCATCACTGTGCCAAGTTGTTGTCCATCCACCAGCTTCCCCTTTTGACCTTTCTAAGACCTTTTGGATGTTGGGACTTATAATTCTTTTACATTTAACTAGGGCATCTTTTTGTGTAGCAATCCTTAATGTTAAATAGTGCTTAATTCCTTCCAGCAGTGTAATAGTCGATTTGTCTCAATACTCCAAGATTGTAATATCCATCTGGAACATGACACATATGCAATGGATTTGCCACGTTATTAAAAAACACACCAAGATTGGAAGGGGGACTATATTCCTCAGAAAAACAAAATAAGGGGACTGTGTGAACCGATTTTTGAAATGAGGGGACAAATATTGGAAAAAAGGAAAAAATAAGGTGACTAAAGTTGCATTTAAGTAAAAAATAAATAAAAATAGAAATGAAAATAACTAGGAACGAAGCAAGGTCACTAGTAGATCTATTCTCTCATTTATTTTTGAAAAACTGAGTGAATAGGTTGTATATATTAAAAAAATCTTGGCGCTCCCATGACATATACCTCGGTTATTTGTTGGTTGATGTGAAAACTTTATCAAGGTGAAAGCTTTGTAATATAATGTATTATTTGTAGTAGTGTTAATTTAAAGAGTACGAGTATAGTAACCAATAATTGAATTTCCAGTACAGTAACCAATAATTTGAAATTTCATGCTCAAAAATAAACAAAGCAGAAGATAATACCTAAAGCAATGCTATGTCTAGACCATCGTTATAAAGAATAGATTATAAAGCCAAACTGACTAGGCACCGAAATCAACAATTCACACAAACTTTAGAAGAAAATAATTATGTGAATACTTGTCAAAAATGGCCTAAGGTCCAACATTTGAAACAAGGATTACTCCAGTAAAATATACATCATTTACTATATATCAGCTTAGAATGAATGTGATGTTACAGGTCAAAAATGCCAAGATCCTTTGAGCACAATTCCAATATATAGATTATAACAAAATCTGGTCACCCATAATATTATTGATGAAATTGTTAGACGACGACGTGTATCTAGAGAGGGTGAATAGAGACGCAAAAAATAATTCTAGACACAAATCTAGAATTTAAATTGTGTTCAAAACTTTTTAATGCGGAAGCAAATCACTAGATAAGTCGTCTAAAATTCAACTTATTGGAAACTCGAATATATAAATTGTTAACATTAAATCTCTGAAACAAAATTGAATAATTGATTAACACAAACTTAATTCAACAATCCATTTATTTATTGTTTGAACACAATCACTTTGTAATTCTATTTCCAAGGCTAAATAATCAAAGAACTAACTTGATCATTTTATCAAACACTTGGCGTGTAAGTGAATTTTCAGAAGTTTTCCTTGAGTGGTGTTAATATTACAAAACCACTTATAATCAAAAGTGATTATAAGATATATCGACACCTAATTCAAAAACAAATTTTGAGAGGAAAATTCTTACAATTCAATTACTAGCACAATGCTATTTGTTAAAATGATTGATGAAATTGAAAGCAAGTAATAACGAAAAAGTAAAAACACACAAGGAATTTGTCTACACAGTTCCCCACTGTTGTCCTCGCATGTGGGTACGTATGCGCCTAATTCTAATGGAATTAGGATAATTCTTATATGCAAAATTATTTATTACAAAACGAAGAGATAGAACAACAATACAAAATTCTCCAATTTGGTGTTGATGCTCCTTCTTCCAACCTTTGATCTTAAGCAAGATCAAATCAACCGATAGATGTAACCTATTTTCCGCTTAAGCTACTTCCTTGAAAAGATTTCAAACACTCCAAGGTTCCTTGCAAAGATTTCAAACACTCCAAGGGATTTTTCACTCGAGTAAATCTGATTGCACACTATCAACATAAGATCACCGATTCTATCATCCAATTCTTGCTTCTTCCTTAAAAAGTTTTCGAACACTCTAAGGTTCCTTGAAAAGATTTCAAACACTCCAAAGGGTTTTTCACACGGACGATTACTTCTCGCACGATCTTTCACGATAACCCCCAATTTAACAAATGATTTTGGAGGAGAAACCCGATGGTTTTTCCAGGATGAATACCCCTACAAATCTCAACCCAAACCAATTGGAAATCCATAATTCTTCGTCTATATGGAACCTTGACAGAACATCATCACAATGTAATGTTGGTGTGTATGCATAGATTGGAAGGTTAAAAAAGAAGAAGAAATGTAGGCTAATTTTATGGTATCATCAAGTTTAGAATGATGCATTAATGGATATTTATAGTTTTTAACATTTAGGATAAGAAGAGTAAATTTGGAATTGAATGGTTTGACAATTTTGACAAGTTTAATAGGGATGTATCGACCTATCTTATGTATGTGTTGACCTATAGCAATGCTAAGTGTCGACCTGATTGAGACAGAGGCTACGTGCTTTAAAACTTGAGTGAATGTGTCGACCTGAAACACGGATGTGTCGTCACATAAAATAGGAATTTGTGCATTTCAGAATTATTTCAGTATGTGTCGACCTGTATGATGCATGTGTCAACCTGTGAGTTACAGAACCTCACAGGATTTAAAACTAAGTTACATGTGTCGACCTGAAACTCGGATGTGTCGACACATGCAATAAAAATTGACTCAAAAACTTAGTTTTAATGACTTAAATAATTCAACAAACCATTGTGATGACTTCCTAACCATTCTCAAGTGGATTAATACATCAAACCATCCAAGAGGCCATCCAATGCTTATAAAGACACTTGTGCACTTGTATTATTGACATCATACAAAGCCCTTACAATGATAGATTTAACTCACATAAATAATGTTTTAGGGTTTCAATTGATTTAGGAATAAATCAATCGATTTTAGAATTCTGGGTTCAATTTATTTTTAAGGTTAAATCAGATTTAAGAATTTTTGAGTTATGGATTCAATTTTAGTTCTAGGTTTTTATGTTTGTGAATGGAGGCTAAGTTTGAGGGAGAGAATTTTTTTTTTTTGAGTTTGACAGAGATAAAAAGAACTTTAGGATTTTAAGGTGAATTTATTTGGGGAAGAAGAGGGATTCTAAGTCTTGGGGAAGAAGAGGGGTATTGAGTCTTGGGGAAGAATACTTTGTTTTCGATAGTGGAAGAATTATTTGAGTTCGATGAGGGAAAATGTGTGTTTGATAAGGACTCAAAATTCTTGAGACTGGAAATGAGAGCTCGTGGAGTTGTGTTTCTAAGGTTTTGGGAGTTTGGTTAGAGCCTAACAACGTGAAAATAAAAAAATAAAACATTTCACTTTTTATTTTATTTTATTTTATTAGAAACCCTTATAATAACGCTCACTCATAAAATGCTATTCAATTCCTTAATTTTTTTAAATTTGGCACCCTATGACAATGTTCGACAAAAAGTGCTATTTTTGTTGTCTGTTTGAAAATTTTAATAGCTCTTTACTCAAAAGTGAAATTAAATTAGTGTTATTATATGATAAAATTATAGTAGTTCCGTTAACCACTCCTTGTTTTCCAACTCTTCAAAAGCTGCCAACTCTTCCATATCCACCCACTACAAAAAAAATCTAGGTTTGTCATGTGATTAATCCCACACATCGTAAGAAAACTCCTCGCAATGTTGATCTTTCCAAAAGGAAAGAACCCCTTGCAAAAATAGTTGTCGTGGCTTTTTTTTCAGGTGATAAACCCCTCACAATTTTGTCAGGTGCTAAACACCTCGCAAAGTTCTGGAGGGTGCAGAGAAAGTGTCAACTACGAGTCAAACAAGGTGAAAAGATTTGACGTGCTTTGGCAAAGGTTATACTCCTTAAAAATTTCCCAAGTGGTAAACCCCTTAAAACAAATTATCTTTTCCATTTGGAAAACCCCTCACAATGTATTGTGTAGGAATTGCGTGTCAACTACATGTTAGATTTTTTATTGGGGTTTTTACCCCTTGCAAATCATACATTTTAATAAAAAATATTTATTATAAATAAATTTTTATAATTTTAAAAATAACGTTTATATTAATATTTATAATAATATAAATATAATAAATAAATTATAGGCTTATATAAATAAAAAATTTTAAAAAATTAATATTGTTGTAAAACTAAAACTAAAAAATAATTAATAAATATTCAAAAACTAATATTTGAAAATTAAAATTCAAATAAAAATAAAAATATTCAACTACTATCAAAATATCACTCATCCATATTATCTTCACCGCTCTCATCTTCTTCTTCATCCTCGCTTACTACTCATTGTCTACCAACTGCTTTAAATTCACTAACTTTATCATATCCACTAAAACCTTGTTTTTCATCCATTGAACCATAAGTTTGATTCCTTTGTGAGAACATATATTCTTAAAAATAATCTTGTGAAACTCAAGGCTTTCTCCAACTCAATTTGTCTCTTCCTTATTTTCTCCATTTCAGTCTTTTGCTTAGTTGTGCGTCGCCTCGTTTAGAGCTAATTGTCTAATTGTTTCCTCCATTTTAGGAGTTAATACAAATGGATGTGACGACCCTTCCCTATCTACAAGTCTCATCTATAACCTTCTATCTCATTTCCTGTAGTTGGAGGCCATAGGTCCAATACCATAAAGTTCCTCATTTTTCTTCCAGCCACTTACATCACTCAAAGTATGACAAATGTAGGGATTTTCCTGTAGTTAGATCTTTGTGAAGAAGAATGCCCTACTTATCTCAAGAACAAATGTATGGATTTTCTATTTCTTGGTTTAATTAGGAAAGTGATCCTAATTATGAATCTTCCAAAGATATTAGTGGTTTGACTGGAAGATGGACTTCTGATGAAGATTCGTGTACTGAAGAATTATCTCATGATGAGATGGTTGCTTATTCAAAGACTTGTACATCTAGAATGAAAATGGTTGTCAACCATGAAGAAAATAAAAGGTGACTATGTCTTATTTTATATCTTAAGAGAAGGAATGTTTGTCTACCATCTATAATTTGCAGGGTGAGGTAACTCTATTAACCTTCAAGCTTGATATCATAATCAAATTTATAAGGATAATTCAGATCAGTTGGAGGAGGTTCCTCAAGTTGGAAGATAATTGGAAGCCTAAAAGGGATAGAGTTTTCAATATATAACTAGCAAAGAGAAAACTCAAGTGACAAAAGGTTGTTTTCATCAAAAAGCAAGTTGAGTCAAGGATGTCAATCTTAATATCTCAACATTATACTAGACATCAGAATACTCAAGCTAAAGGAAGATACTTGCACTGAAGATGTTTCTTCTGCGAAAAGTTGATCTTAACAGTTTTTTTTTGGTTTTCTTTGACTTCCTCAAAGGTCAAACTTAACATTGGTTAACTAAGTAGTGGTTAAAACTCGGGGAAAATGATAACTGCCTTATTTTTCACACCTTTCTTAAAACTTTAACTAAGATGATTGATATTTAGAAATTGACTGCTCTAGACACTAAACTACAATAAAGGTGTTTCTGGTGGTTTGTTTAGTCCCTCTCTCTATCAATTGTTTCTTTTGGTGATGATGCTAAAAGAGGAGATTAAGGGCATTGGATAACTGAAGAATACATGATGGATTCTCTAAAAGTTTTGGTAATGTTCTTCTTACTAAATGACTAATGACTATTGTGATAAACATAAGTCAGTTGTGTGGTCAAGGTCTAAAGGTGAATGTCATCAAGGAAGAATATTTTGTCTCCAATGAGATGTATGAAGTTATTATGAGGATTTAAAAACAGTTTTGATTTGTGTATTCCACAAGTATTTGATTGCTTATTCTCTTGCTTGATGTTCCAGAAAGATGAAGTCAAGATGTCCACCATAAGGTGCAACATCAGACAGTTGCAAAAGCTCTAGAATATGTTATATGAATCTAATTAGTCCAATACAAGGTGAGTATCCTGGTGGATAGGGACATTATATATGTTTTTCTTTTGTGATCTATAGCACGACCCCATATTGTTGAATGTTAGTTTTTCTTCTTTTTGTTGTTGTTATTTTATTTATTTATTTGGTTTTTAGTGTTATTTACCATTTATAATTGTGGTTTTAGAGACACATGAATCTTGAGCCATGTTTAGATTTCATTTTTGCACTCTTTTGTTTAAGCTTAGTAACCCCCCCCCCCTCTCTTTTAACCTACGTTATTTAGTTTTTAATATATAGTTTAGTTTATTCTTTTTATGCACATTTTAATTATTATCAAAAATAGAAAAAAATACCAAAAAGAGTCTTTTACTCTGATTTAGATTAATTACCTGTATATACTTTTTAAAGATTTTCTCCTTGCTTTCGTTTTGCGCAATAAATAAATCAATTTTCTATGCTTTTGTGCATTTAACTCAAAATCAAATATTTTCTTTATAAATAAAAAAATCAATCAATCAAACATGGACGAATTACGTAGGATTTTGATTTTTCTCATCTCTTGATGAAGATACGTAGGCACACGGTTGCGAAACCTAGATGAATCCACTAACCTAATCCTACATATAAATATTCCCTTTGTAAATAAAATAATTGTAGGCAAAAAATAATTAAGCAAGATTTCCCTTAGAATCACACTGTTTTGGTCTGACCCAATGGGTAAGTATGGCCTAATCCACTTCTACATCAAGGATGGCCCAATAGCTTTGACCCAATCCACAGAGACAGACAAAGGGTCGTCTACCCCTCTGCCTCTCAGGTGGGGATGCTTGGTCGGCGACCCTCTAGGACCAACCAGACCAACGACGCCCTGAATCGCACTTTTGCCCGCGTCAACAGGCTAGTCCTTACTCTGCATTTCATGCGAGGACAGCCACCCGGGAATAACCAGTTGACGCTTGCCCGTGAATACTCATCTTCTCGTCGTAACGGCTAGTTCTGAGCATCTCTGCTCGTTACAATGGCTAGTTCCTAGCAGTTGCCTATTTTTGAGAAACCTGATCACTATATAAACCCTTACACTTGTGAGGGTTAGTGTTGTACCCCAAAATTTTCCCTCCCTTTTTCACAAGAAATCACAACTTCAGGGTTTTCCTTGATTTTTCAGATTGGCTCAAGAATCGGTCAAACAAACTTTTCTTTATCAGTCAAACCAGAATTAGGGTTTCCATTGATTGAGTTGAGATTGGCTCAGGATTGATCAAGACGACGTTTCTTTGACAGTAATCCAGGATTAAGGTTTGCGCACGCATTTCTTAGAAGAAATTGAATCCACAATAATTCAATTGACTGTTACATTATTTTTATGCTTGTTCCAAATTACCGGTTATTTCTCAAAATCTAAATATCTGGGATAGGAACTGAGGCTTTTGATTGAAACTTTGAAGCATTGGTTTGATCAGTGAAGTGAAAAGTGTATGGAATGCTTGTTTTTTTAACTGTACAAAGCGTATGATTAATTGGAATGCCGGGCGTATTGTGGTTAATGCAAGGTTGCGAGACGACAAAGTTTGTTGATTATTTATTTTATCTGAGTTAAAGTTATGGGGATGCATTTCCAGTTGTTTTAACTTAAGAGATTTAAATAAATAAATAAACAGTGCAGAAGAAATAAGGAAATATGTGACAAAGACTTTTTATTCATTTCAAATGATGTTACAAATGTTATTCGAATATTGTAAATTTATTTACAGTGTTTACAATAATATTTATTACAATAAATGAAAAGAAAATAAATCTAAAGTCTAAGTCTCTTGAAATCTTCTATCTTCTACTGCTTCTTCCATTATCCAACTGGTATTTACCTACAAAGACAGAAAAATAAATCAGTGCAGTTAAATTGAAAATCATTTTTAAGCAGACAAATAAGAAAGATCATCATTAAAGCTTGTTGGCCGAAATCCGATTGTTTTTGGTTTCATCATGTTTTACTTGTCCTCTTTTAAAATCACAAGAAGATTCCTCTTCTTGGTTCACAAAGAGGAAAGTAAAATATTTTGCAAGCATACAATCAATTAAATGCAAAGATACAAGGCACAAGGCTGCACACAAAGAAGGCACAAGGCTGCACACAATGTCAAACTGAAATGCCAAACTGAGTTTCACAATGTCAAACTGAACTGCCAAACTGAGTTTCACAATGTCAAACTGAACTGTCAAACCAAGTACAAAGCTGTCCAAAAAGCACAATGCAGAAAATATGGAAAGTACAATGCAGAGATAAACCAAGATACAAGCAAGCAGGCTTGACAAAACTTTTCATCATATTCTGGCCAACAATCTTTTCAGAAAAAGTACATTAAGCAATTAAAAATGCTTTTTATGGAGAGAGAAAGAGAGAATCAAAAAAAGGTTTGCAATTTTGGCAGGCTTAAAAGATATAAGAGAAGATAACAGGCTAACAGTTCAAAAAGAGGGGGAGAGAGCCACAAAAAAATGCAACTCAAAGCAAACTAACAACAAGCTCAACAAAAGTTATCAAACCTGCATCCAAACTAGCAAACTAACACAAGTCTACCTCAAACTAAATAGCAAGCCTGTCATAACCTGCATAACTGCCTAAAATCAAACCTGCTTTCAAACCTGTTTCCAAACCTGTAAGTTATCAAAGCTGCAAAACTGCTTGTAAACACAAGCATAGCAAGACACAACCTGCCTCACAAACCATTGAAACAGGTGTCACAAAATAGCAAACCTACAGAAGCAAGTCTGCTTCCAAACCCAACAAACCTGTAGCCTACTATCAAAAACCCAACACTGCATAACCTGCATAACCTATTCAAAACTGCACCAAAGCTCAACCACCTGCAAAACTGCTTGTAAATACAAGCATCAAGCAAAACTGCATAAGCCTGCATAACTACAAACACAATAGCGTAGCCTACCAAAAGCAGAACTCACAATCCTCCAGGCCTGCCTTACAAACTCAGATCTAAAAAACTCAAGAACCTATTCAAACATGCAAAACTGCAAGTTTAAGAAACTCAAAGCTTGTTTCCAAACACATCAACATTCATCATTAACATAAATCAACAGAATATATCCAAACACCAAATCAACAACAACAAACAATTTTTTCAGAGCACATATACTCATCATCAAAAGTTAACACCCCAAAGAAAAAGAAGAGGTCCAGAAGTGAAGGAAAAGGGGCAATGGTTTTCAGTTTCACCATCATCAAACATCCATGAAGAACAACAACAAATAAGTTTCAGAATACGTATGTTCATCATCAACAGTCAGTAGCCAATAACCAAAACAAAGAACAAACAGAGTTCATCATTAAGATTCAAATCATTAAGCCAACAAAGAAAAACATATCAAAAAGCAAGTTTCAGGTTTGATCATCACTAACATAGCTAAAGAGAAGAAGAAGAGAAGATTCATAAGCAAAATGGTATAGGGTTTTCAGAATATACATCATCATCAAACGATTCAAGGGAAGTCAAAAGATATGAAATACCAGAAGTCCATACGCAATCATCACGGTTCTCCTCCTTCTCCGGCCACCAAGAGCGCTGCCATTCCAAGGCTTCTCCCTCCACCCGTTCTCTAAAGACGAAGCGCCAAGGTATCCGTTTCCCTCTTTCTTTTTCTGTATCTCGCACACCAAAAACATCAAAGATTAAGCATTGCAAAACGATAAACATGCACGACTTCAAACTGTAAAAGAAAACGCGTTTAGGACAAGACGAAAACAATACCTTTTCCAACCACTGTCTTTGTTCCGTCGTGGAGAGGAGATGGATGGAGGTAGCACTCTGGAGGCTGGAGGGTTAAAGGATTAGTCATAAGCTCATGGCTGAGAAACGAAGAGGACGAAGACGAGAGAAGGAGCGGCGCCGTTTACAAACTGCAAACCCTAGGTTCTGAGTGACCAAAACATTAACCCTAAACAAATATGTTCAAACAATGCATTTGGGCCTCTGCCCAAGCCAAACGCCCTAAAGCCCAACACATTCCAGCGCCCACCCCCCTTTTTTCTTCATTTTTTGATTTCTTAAAGTGGCTCTTCTTCTTATTTCCCTTGGACCAAAGCATACAAACTCAAAAGCCCATTTATCTTTTCTCTTTTAAATGTTTTAAAACCAATATTTTTTTTATCACCATATTTTCATTTTTCTTTAACCTAATTCTTTTTTTGTTAAATAAAAATAATATATTAAATTTTTGTATAAAATATTCTTAATATCTTTTTTTTAATATTTATTGCATTTAAAGGTATGTAAATAATAGATTTTTAATAATTTTCTTTGCTTTAAAACTCTTTGTTTAATTAATCTTTTTATATAAGTTTCTAAAAAACATATAACTAACAAAAACACAATAATAATAAACACTTAATTTTCATTAGGTTAATATTTTATTTGATCATTTGTAAATAACCACATACATCTCACAATACTTTTGATTCTCTTTGATTCTTATACCTTGTTATATTTTTACATTGAGAATGCGACGATTCGATTTGGTTGTAACATAATACTTGGACACATTATTCTGATAAGACTCATCCCCATTTGTAAACATTTGTACCCCCATCCCCGAATACTTATTTGTAATAAATTAGACTTTAAATTCCCGCAATTTATCGCTTTCCATATACTGTATAGTAATTAGGGTTTGTATGCGAAGATTCAAAATCAATCGCTAGATGACCTAATACAAGAATAAATGCATGAAAATAAATACAAAATCCACACTCGCACCTCTAGGGTAACCTCGCTTATTGCCTCGAAAAATGCAATCATGTCCCTCGAGTATGAGACACTCTAGCAAATGTCCCTTCGATAAACAAAGATTGTAGTCCCTCGATGACCCTCGATGTTGCCTTCGATAAAACGATCTCGTCCTTACAAAATTGCTAGAGCGTCTCACAAGTTGCCTTCATTGATTGTATACGATGACCCGCGCTTGTCCCGTTTAACATCCTAACGCAAGGTTGTTCATCAAACACAATGGTGAAACAACACTGTTAAAAGGGTTAAAACATAAGAAAGATCTTTGAGTAAAATAGGGTAGACAAACTCTTAGTTACTTGATCAAAAATCTTGCAAAACATCCTTGCCATTTTTCAAACACACTTCACAACACAACTTCAAAACAATTTCAAAACAACTTCAAAACAATTTCAAAACAACTTTCAAAACATTGAATTATATTTTCAAAAAGACACACACCTTTGTATATATTCAATCAAGAATCATTACAAAGGTTGCCTAGACAAGGCATCTTTTTCAAAACATTTTCAAAACCATACACATAAAGCACCATTTCAAACAAGTGAAAAGCAAAGGCAAGTGATCTAAAACAAGTAACTAAGAGCCCATGGATAACCATGGATGAAAAGGGTGCTAGCACATTCCCTTTTCATAATCTACCCCCCGAACCCAAGAAAACATCTCAAAGGTCTTTCCTGTGCTTTTTGGCCTTTCCTTAGGATAAAATAAAAAGTCGGTGGCGACTCTTGCTAAACCGAAACATTTGCAAACACAAACGCAAAACCTCAAGTCAGTTCTCCCACCGTATCATAGAACTGGCGACTCTGCTGGGGAATCATCTTAAAAGTGGGGTTACCTTAGGGTTTTTTGATCACCTTTACATGCTTACCTTGATTGTTTTGATTGCTTTACTTTTTGGGTTCCTTGTTTGGGTTTGTTTTAAATCCTACACCCGGATTTGGGGGCACCTTTTAGGTAAGTAGCAATAAACTGTGAGGGAACTGTGCGGGGTATACCGACATGGTTGAAGCAGTAGCTACGTTAGTGTGACATATTTGTGGGTACCGGTAGCCTTTGAGTTAATCAAAGAGAATACGGGGCCGCTGAGTGATGTCATGAAGCACTAACGAACTCTTAGAACCTTGCTTGACCATCTAGGCCTTATTAGGGGTAGTGAGATGACCGACTTTGGTGCAGTCCAAAGTTGGTAGATACTCGATACTACACTCATTGAGGGTTATTTTCTTGGAATGTTTTAGTCGACAGTTAAGTGGCTAAACCAAAACAATGAACACAGAAAATAATCTAATGATATTGAGCTCCTTAGAACCCGGTTTCTATTTTAGGACAGGTTTGAGCCAATTAACTTCAAGAGGGTACTTACCTACCAACCCCATGCAAGCCTAAACCTAAGGACTTGTTTGCTCTGTGTGAATATGATTACCTGTATATACACTTGCTTACTTTTTCATATATGTACATAACATCATGACATCATACCATAGCATTTTCAATAACCATTTCAAGGATCTCGAGGGTCTTTTGATGCAGGGTCACATTGAACCAGACGGAAAGAGGTTTCATTTTCCTCTAAACAAACACCGTCAAAGATCAAGTACAACAACTTGAATCAGGGGCTATGACCCACTCGACATGGTGAGCTTGATTCTCGTGGAAAGACATCCACCGATACAAAGTTCTCCAATCAAAGATGTTGATAAAAGTTCAACCTCTAACATTTTCTTGTGTTTACCCCGAGAGTTCCTTGAAAAATGCACCCACATATCATGCATTATATCATAACAGGTTTTCCTTTTCAGGTTTCCTTATTCTCCTACTGTTTATTTCAGTAGAGATGGCTCTAGAGAGGACTGTCAAAGATATCCAGGATCAAAATGCTTAACTTCAGGAATTGTTCTTGAACCTGTCCCAAGGGCAAGAAGAAGTGAAAGCTCTCCTCCCAAGGGGCATGGTCCTAGGGAATTCAGGCAGTGTCAGGAATGATCAGTTGGAAGAACTACAGATTGAGCTGGCAACAATGAAGATCCAGATGATGGGACAACTGGTGGGCCAGATGGCTCTCATTCAAGACTTGGCTCAAAGACAAGAGGAGCTCAGGGTTCTCGTCAACAAACTGCTTCGAGATAACCAAGTGGGGAAAACAACTAGGGTTGAAGATCAAGCCATCATTCAACCTCCTTTGAGACAAGAAGACAAGGGAAAGGCTCCCCAACTTGCTTCAGGGTCACAAGCCCAACAACAACCTCGTCAGCATCAACAGGGTAATCGGCGTAAGAAAAATACGTCTGGAAGACATTTCTCTGAGACTGACATACCATCATCTCTAATACTGAAATGCTTGTTGGAGGTCAATCTGCTTTCTTTAAGGGATCCTATTCGGAAGCCCAATACCTCTACTCCTAGCTATCACCCTGACGCATTTTGTGTATACCACTCCTATAGTCCTGGACATGACACCGATGACAGTTGGGCTTTGAAAAACAAGATCCAAGACTTGATTGACGAAGGAGTGCTGGAATTCATGCCGGATGGCGAGATGAAAATCTTCCGCTAAGGATTCTCCACCTGAAATGACAAAGCTCGAACTGAGAGACTTTTGTTCCATTTGAATTTTCAAGTTGTAATTTCTTTTGTTATTTAAATAATTATCTGTTGATGTCAAACTCTGTTTCATTAATGCATTGCATATGTTTGTCTTGAATTCATCCATTCGTTTTCACTATTCTTGAATTATGCTTCCTACTTTCTTTATGATATTTAACTGTTGATAAAATGCTACAAGCCTTTAGAGGGAGGATGATGAAACAATGCCATAATCTCATATAGTATGCTTTTGAACAGACCTTGCTGACAATGTACAGGTGTTTCTTTCAAATCCTAAACACTGGAGTTATAAGGAAGATAATCCCTAGTCAATCCCTTCGAGCCAAAGAAGTAGGAGTTTTCTGTTTTTTTAAAACACAGATCGAAACCTTTGATTTAAACCTGGGGCAGGGTAGTCACTCAGTTAATTCAAAAGACGCACATTAAAATCGCAAACTCTCAGTTCATAATACAACGAATGACATCAAAAAACATTCCTTTGGAATCAAGAGACAGTGATGGTTACTTATCTCATAGGCAGTCATTACCTCTCAAAAGAGAAAATTCCACTAAGCCAAAACCTATAAAGGAGGTTTAAGAAAGCTAGGGCATCCCGCTGACTGTAATCTCGAAAACCAGAACAGTCAGGCAAAAATTAGGGATAACGAATCAAAAGAAAGAGGTCATTATAAATCCTCAAAAACATGAAAAATGTTGCAAACATGATGACTGCCTTCCATAAAATCCAACTGGTGTGAACCATCACCAAAATGTCGTTCCAAACTCGAATAGAGTTCGACGCACAATTAGCTGAGTTTAGGACTGAAGGACATCACGAAGAGCGGGTGGGTACAAATATACTTTGAGCCTTTATCCTTTGTTCTTAAACCGTGAACCAAGCCACGTTACAAACCTTCAAAAGTCCTAATTGAAGCATGGGTTAGTCCAAAAGCATACTGTTACAAAAGGTATCCTGACTCCTGTAAGGCTTTGCCCTAAAATCTTGTGTTGAATTTGTCTTATAAAAAGTTTTCTGCTAAAAAACGAATTTTTCAAAACTTCGAGACAAGCATAAATTTTATATTATTTGAATGTCATTGTTTGCACATGGTTTACTTGTTTAACAGCGAAGAAATTCACAACGGTGAATGTTCGGAGAAACAAAAGCTCTCAGTGAGTAAAATCACTTCAAGTGGGATGACACTCCCATGGCAAAAATCTCCTATCAACAAAAGGGGATTTGATATGGTATTGTCTAGTAAACCAGGGGCAGTCAAGATTTCAACAAATCTTTCAAAGTTCAGTTGACCTCGGGCAGTCCAGTCAAGATTTCAACAAATCTTCCAAAGTCCAGCAAATCTGGGGCAGTCCAGTCAAGATTTCAACAAATCTTTCAAAGCTCAGTTGACCTGGGGCAGTCCAGTCAAGATTTCAACAAATCTTTCAAAGTTAACCTGGGGCAGTCCAGTCAAGATTTCAACAAATCTTTCAAGGTTAAACCTGGGGCAGTCCAACCATGGTTTCAAGAAATCTCTCTATTGCAGGATAATCTGGGGCAAGTTTCCCCCACCATCACTTGGGGCATTTAAGCGCCAATCTCAACAAAGGGTTACGTGCAGTCCAAGTTTCCTAGCAATATCACAAGCATCTGATACTAGGGGCAGTGATGAAACCTCTCCGAAATATTTCTGAAAAGAAATTCAAGCGTCCTCGAGAAGGTTATCATCTCTCTAGCAGACCAGCAATCATGGGTTTATCTCCCCAACATTTGTCAAGGATTTATTCTCCAAAACAAATTACATTTCAAGTTGAACGGTCGTTAAAAATTTCCTTCATCACCTGCTGGAAGTTACAGTCGTCATCAAAATTTCCTTCATCACCTGTTGGAAGTTACGGTCGTCATCAAAAATTCCTTCATCACCTGTTGGAAGTTACAGCCACCAACAGAATAACGGACAACTGAAGCTCCTAAAAATCTGTTTCTCTCAAGAATGAAGATTCTCATCCTTGAAACCTCAGAAGATTGGTATACTCCCAATTTCCTGACCCTTAACAGAATGAAGATTCTCATCCTTGAAACCGCAGAAGATTAGTATACTCCCAACTTTCTGACCATTAACAGAATGAAGATTCTCATCCTTGAAACCTCAAAAGATTGGTATACTCCCAACTTTCTGACCCTTAACAGAATGAAGATTCTCATCCTTAAAACCTCAAGAGATTGGCATACACCCAATCTTATGACCCAAGACCTGAATGAAGATTCTCATTTTGGCTTCCCCACTAGATTGGCATACACCCAACCTCCTGATATTCCCGACAGAATGAAGATTCTCATTTCTCAAAGTGGTATAACATCTGAATTTCCGGTATTCCTGACAGAGTGAAGATTCTCATTCTTAAAGTGGCATACCACCTAAACCTGAACTCATTCCAGACAGGAATAAGCTTTTTCCAGAATCCCGAGTTTTACTCTCCGACAGGATAGCTACTTTTCAACAGTATGGCTATTCCCCATAGAATTCTTATTCCCCAAGCAGAACGAAGACTCTCATTCTCAGTACCTCACAAAGTATTCAGATATTACCCAGTGAAGATCTCCTCAAAACAAGAATCCCCAGTAGATTGGCATACAACCCCAAACTCCTGATTCCCTAACAGTGGTCCCAGGACTTCTCATTTTCAACGATTAAAGGATTTTCAATCCCCTGCAGCATTCAAGGATTTACTTTCCCTGGCAGCAGTCAAAGATCTCACTATCAAGGATTCATCTTCCTCAGCAAGACAACTACTCAGCTTACATGTGCATCCATTACATTCATATCATAAATATTGATGAAGTACAATTCACTGCATCATACATATCATGCAACATGACTTTATGTTTTATCTAACATTTTACCCTTTTCAGGATAAGATTAAAAGGCTATCGTTAACAACTATTCAGATACAATACAGATACACCCCAGACACGGCGGTCATTCTAATACTCATTCAGACTTCAGCAACCAGATACAGTACAGATACACCCCAGACACGGCGGTCATTCTAATACTCATTCAGACTTCAGCAACCCGATACAGACTAGATACGCTCCAAACACGGAAGTCATTCTGCTACTCATACAAATCTCAAATTCAGATACAATACAGATACACTCAAGACACGACAATCATTCTGATATTCATTCAAAGTTCCAATATAGTTACAGTCTCAGATATACTCCAAACATAGAAGTTATTCTGCTACTCATACAGACCTCAACTTTTGAAAATAGTTTACGGATTCTCCAAACACGGATGCTGATCTATTGCTTATTCAACTTCAACTTCTAAAAACAGTTTACGGATTCTCCAAACATGGATGTCAATCTATTGCTTATTCAGACCCCCAGTTCAGAGATGTTCCAAACATGGATATCTTTCTGATACCCACCCACTCACCTACAACAAACATTCTTGGATGGCATCTTTTAAGCCCATCTCCAGTAAGATTCTGTCACATCTCCAGATGGCATCTTTAAGCCCATCTCCGACAAGATTCTGTCACATCTCCAAATGGCATCTTTAAGCCCATTCCCTCAACCATGCTTTGACGAGTGCAAATTTTCTGGGCACTCTAGTGTCCAATCATCTTTTACCTTTGAGTCGCGAAAGGCAAACTCGCCAATCTAACTCTTCAGGTTCAAGAAGATTGAACAGGGGCGACTGTTGTACCCCAAAATTTGCCCTCCCTTTTTCACAAGAAATCACAACTTCATGGTTTTCCCTGATTTTTGAGATTGGCTCAAGAATCGGTCAAATAGACTTTTCTTTATCAGTCAATCTAAAATTAGGGTTTCCATTGATTGAGTTGAGATTGGCTCAGGATTGATCAAGCAGACGTTTCTTTGACAGTAATCCAGGATTAGGGTTTGCGCACGCATTTCTCAGAATAAATTGAATCCACAATAATTCAATTGACTGTTACATTATTTTTACGCTTGTTCCAGATTACCGGTTATTTCTCAAAATCTAAATATCTGGGATAGGAACTGAGGCTTTTGATTGAAACTTTGAAGCATTGGTTTGATCAGTAAAGTGAAAAGTGTATGGAATGCTTGTTTGTTTAACTGTACAAAGCATATGATTAATTGGAATGCCGGGCGTATTATGGTCAATGCAAGGTTGCGAGACGGCAAAGTTTGTTGATTATTTATTTTATCTGATTTAAAGTTATGGGGATGCATTTCCAGTTGTTTTAACTTAAGAGATTTAAATAAATAAATAAACAGTGCAGAAGAAATAAGGAAATATCTGACAAAGACTTTTTATTTATTTCAAATGATGTTACAAATGTTATTCGAATATTGTAAATTTATTTACAGTGTTTACAATAATATTTATTACAATAAATGAAAAGAAAATAAATCTAAAGTCTAAGTCTCTTGAAATCTTCTATCTTCTACTGCTTCTTCCATTATCCAACTGGTATTTACCTGCAAAGACAGAAAAAGAAATCAGTGCAGTTAAATTGAAAAGCATTTTTAAGCAGACAAATAAGAAAGATCATCATTAAAGCTTGTTGGCCGGAATCAGATTGTTTTTTGGTTTCATCATGTTTTACTTGTCCTCTTTGCAAATCACAAGAAGATTCCTCTTCTTGGTTCACAAAGAGGAAAGTAAAATATTTTGCAAGCATACAATCAATTAAATGCAAAGATACAAGGCACAAGGCTGCACACAATGTCAAACTGAAATGCCAAACTGAGTTTCACAATGTCAAACTGAACTGCCAAACTGAGTTTCACAATGTCCAACTGAACTGTCAAACCAAGTACACAAGCTGTCCAAAAAGCACAATGCAGAAAATATGGAAAGTACAATGCAGAGATAAACCAAGATACAAGCAAGCAGGCTTGTCAAAACTTTTCATCATATTCTGGCCAACAATCTTTTCAGAAAAAGTACATTAAGCAATTAAAAATGCTTTTTATGGAGAGAGAAAGAGAGAATCAGAAAAAGGGTTTGCAGTTTTGGCAGGCTTAAAAGATATAAGAGACGATAACAGGCTAACAGTTCAAAAAGAGGGGGAGAGAGCCACAAAACACTACAACTCAAAGCAAACTAACAGCAAGCTCAATAAAACTTATCAAACCTGCATCCAAACTAGCAAACTAACACAAGCCTGCCTCAAACTAAATAGCAAGCCTGTCATAACCTGCATAACTGCCTAAAATCAAACCTGCTTTCAAACCTGCTTCCAAACCTGCAAGTTATCAAACCTGCAAAACTGCTTGTAAACACAAGCATAGCAAGACACAACCTGCCTCACAAACCATTGAAACAGGTCTCACAAAATAGAAAACCTACAGAAGAAAGTCTGCTTCCAAACCCAACAAACCTGTAGCTTGCTGTCAAAAACCCAAATCTGCATAACCTATTCAAAACTGCACCAAAGCTCAACCACCTGCAAAACTGCTTGTAAATACAAGCATCAAGCAAAACTGCATAAGCTTGCATAACTACAAACACAACAGCGTAGCCTACCAAAAGCAGAACTCACAAGCCTCCAGGCCTTCCTTACAAACTCAGATCTAAAAAACTCAAGAACCTATTCAAACCTGCATAACTGCAAGTTTAAGAAAATCAAAGCTTGTTTCCAAACACATCAACATTCATCATCAACATAAATCAGTAGAATATATCCAAACACCAAATCAACAACAACAAACAATTTTTTCAGAGCACATATACTCATCATCAAAAGTTAACACCCCAAAGAAAAAGAAGAGGTCCAGAAGTGAAGGAAAAGGGGTAATGGTTTTCAGTTTCACCATCATCAAACATCCATGAAGAACAACAACAAATAAGTTTCAGAATACATATGTCTATCATCAACAGTCATTAGCCAACAACAAAAACAAAGAACAAACAAAGTTCATCATTAAGATTCAAATCATTAAGCCAACAAAGAAAAACATTTCAAAAAGCAAGTTTCAGGTTTGATCATCACTAACATAGCTAAAGAGAAGAAGAAGAGAAGATTCAGAAGCAAAATGGTATAGGGTTTTCAGAATATACATCATCATCAAACGATTCAAGGGAAGTCAAAAGATACAAAATACCAGAAGTCCATACGCAATCATCACGGTTCTCCTCCTTCTCCGGCCACCAAGAGCGCCGCCATTCCAAGTCTTCTCCCTCCACCCGTTCTCCAAAGACGAAGCACCAAGGTATCAGTTTCCCTCTTTCTTTTTCTGTATCTCGCACACCAAAAACATCAAAGATTAAGCATTGCAAAACGATAAACATGCACGACTTCAAACTGTAAAAGAAAATGCGTTTAGGACAAGACGAAAACAATACCTTTTCCAACCACTGTCTTTGTGCCATTGTGGAGAGGAGATGGATGGAGGTTGCACTCTGGTGGCTGGTGGGTTGAAGGATTAGTCAGAAGCTCATGGCTGAGAAACGAAGAGGACTAAGACGAGAGAAGGAGCGGCGCCGTTTACAAACTGCAAACCCTAGGTTCTGAGTGACCAAAACATTAACCCTAAACAAATCTGTTTAAACAATGCATTTGGGCCCCTGCCCAAGCCGAACGCCCTAAAGCCCAACACATTCCAGCGCCCACCCCCTTTTTTCTTCATTTTCTGATTTCTTAAAGTGGCTCTTCTTCTTATTTCCCTTGGACCAAAGCATACAAACTCAAAAGCCCATTTATCTTTTCTCTTTTAAATGTTTTAAAACCAATATTTTTTATCACCATATTTTCATTTTTCTATAACCTATTTCTTTTTTTGTTAAATAAAAATAATATATTAAATTTTTGTATAAAATATTCTTAATAGCTTTTTTTTTAATATTTATTGCATTTTAAAGGTATGTAAATAATAGATTTTTAATAATTTTTCTTTGCTTTAAAACTCTTTGTTTAATTAATATTTTTTATATATGTTTCTAAAAAACATATAACTAACAAAAACACAATAATAATAAACACTTAATTTTCATTAGGTTAATATTTTATTTGATCATTTGTAAATAACCACATACATCTCACAATACTTTTGCTTCTCTTTGATTCTTATACCTTGTTATATTTTTACATTGAGAATGCGACGGTTCGATTTGGTTGTAACATAATACTTGGACACATTATTCTGATAAGACTCATCCCCATTTGTAAACATTTGTACCCCCATCCCCGGATAATTATTTGTAATAACTTAGACTTTAAATTCCCATAATTTATCGCTTTCCATATAATATATAGTAATTAGGGTTTGTATGCGAAGATTCAAAATCAATCGCTAGATGACCTAATACAAGAATAAATGCATGAAAATCAATACACAATCCACACTCTCACCTCTAGGGTAACCTCGCTTGTTGCCTCGGAAAATGCAATCATGTCCCTCGAGTATGAGACACTCTAGCAAATGTCCCTTCGATAAACAAAGATCGTAGTCCCTCGATGACCCTCGATGTTGCCTTCGATAAATTGATCTCGTCCCTTACAAAATTGCTAGAGCGTCTCACAAGTTACCTTCATTGATTGTATACGATGACCCGCGCCTGTCCCGTTTAACATCCTAACGCAAGGTTGTTCATCAAACACAATGGTGAAACAACACTGTTAAAAGGGTTAAAACATAAGAAATATCTTTGAGTAAAATAGGGTAGACAAACTCTTAGTTAGTTGATCAAAAATCTTGCAAAACATCCTTGCCATTTTTCAAACACACTTCACAACACAACTTCAAAACAATTTCAAAACAACTTCAAAACAATTTCAAAACAACTTTCAAAACATTGAATTATCTTTTCAAAAAGACACACACCTTTGTATATATTCAAACAAGAATCATTTCAAAGGTTTCCTAGACAAGGCATCTTTTTCAAAACATTTTCAAAACCATACACACAAAGCACCATTTCAAACAAGTGAAAAGAAAAGGCAAGTGATCTAAAACAAGTAACTAAGATCCCATGGATAACCATGGATGAAAAGGGTGCTAGCACCTTCCCTTTTCATAATCTACCCCCCGAACCCAAGAAAACATCTCAAAGGTCTTTCCTGTGCTTTTTGGCCTTTCCTTAGGATAAAATAAAAAGTCGGTGGCGACTCTTGCTAAACCGAAACATTTGTGAACACAAACGCAAAACCTCAAGTCAGTTCTCCCATCGTATCACAGTTAGATATTCATTATTCAATCTAAAACTCTAAATTCTCTCTTGTATCTCTTGGCACTCTTACTTACTTGCGCATCGGGGTGCCTTGCATGTACACTCCCTCCTCCTTGATTCCATCCTTACACACGTCATCTATCGGCCCATTACATGTTCTGATCACCGGTAAGATCACCGACGTCGTCTATGGGAAACTATTTTCTCCCTCTTTTTTTACACGGAAACTAAAGATCAAAACGAAATTTCAAGATTCAAACATTGTGGCCGATCAACATGACAACCACCTCGCTGGCAAAACCGTTATCTCCCCTGTCTGCAAGACAAACACTGACAGAGATAATCATCTCCATGAAGATACTCCTCTACAGAGGGATGACTGCACTGTGTCTCCTTCCTTAGTTAAGGCGGAAGATGACGACATTCATTTCTTGGAAAATCAGAAGTCTAATAAAGTTCTATAAGAACTGTAGGCGATCCTCCAACCAGTTCCGATATCAGCCAACACCGACCCGGCCATAGCAGCTATACTCGCTGCACTTAACTAGAACAACACTCTGATCCATCAACAGAACACCAAGATCAATGATTGGGAAGAAAAACACCACTCGGAGTCTCCTCCTCAGAGACACCGTTGATACATATCACGTAGTCCATCACCAACAAGACATGGCTTCTTCCCAATGTAAGGAAAGCATAAAGTTTCTTCTCTCAAGAAAAGAGATTGTACTGCGCCCCATAGAGATCGGTGTAACACCCCATTTCTACCCGACAAATATCATGAAAATCAGAGTTACAAAATTTCTAACAAACAAACAGGATGCTACACTTACAACTTATAACAACGAAATTTAATTGCATGTAACATAGATACATAACACTTAAAACATTGGATGAACATATAACAACATAATTTAGTCTTTAAAACAAAGCACTTTATTACTTAAGCAGCAGAATCATAATTTTCAACTCAAATGACATAACATATTTGTCCAAATGAAAACAACTTTAGAAACAACAAAGTACTTAACGTAATCAATTTAAAATTCAACAACTGAAGTCATAACAACAACATAGAAACAAGCATTCATCCCCCTGAGTGTTATGTATCAGAGCGACGACACTAACTCGAACTACTGAAGGTAAACAACCTTCACTCTAGATTACCTACACGTTACCAACATATGAGTAACATTCAAACCGAAAGGGTGAGATATCAAACAATATAATAGAATGTATGATAAATAATATATTAGAATTAGATCATACAAAATCACCGCTTCATAGATTTTAAACGACATCCAATCCAACCAAGTCATCAACATAATATCATAACTAATTCATCATCATAACAACTCAAGATGCAACATGAAATGCGACTTGTTACGATGCAAATGCATGTGGTACCAATGAAGCAAAACTCCTAACTTAATAATCTGCCAAGTAATAGAGGCATCAACAAGGCATAAGCCTTCAACTTAATATTTTGCCAATCCAGACCAACTTAACGAGCATCAGCTCCAACTTGTTATGCGATGTATGCGACACAACATGAATGTAGCAACAAAAACAACAAACCATAACTCAAACTAAATCAACGTTAGCCATAAGTCTATAACATCAACAACAGATTCAACATCAACTTAACATAAGTCAACATTGGCCATAAGCCTATAACATAATATCTGCCAAGAATTAGAGGAATTTCAACAACATTGGTATATCCTGCAACTTCGCATCGTCAATAATATTGACATTACAATAACATAGTAAAATTCATAAATACAATCAGAACCTGTTGCAATAACATTACATAATTATTCAGCTATACGCCTATATTCAGCTATTAGACGTTCTACGACGGTTCCTCTAATATTAACCTGCTGCAGCTATTATATAAGCTAGTACTTCTATCAACAAATTCTACTACTGCTAGTACTACTAATTAATTCTCTATTGTTGTTTTATTGTTAATAGATTTCTGCAACTATTTCACAATTAATTCCTACTGTCAACTTATTCCTGCCACATGGGCTATGCTATTATATTGTTAATAGTTTTTCGATAAGGTTCCTACAATTACATCCTCCTACTATGAATAATCTCCTACTGCCATGAATCATCTCTGCTATTGTTTTAATGTTACTAGCCTACAACTTGGTTTCAGCCAATCAATACAGGCAACACAACAAAATTCATCACTACAACAATTAACAATAACATCATCACAACAACTTAATAATTGTCCCTGCTAAAGCATGTTGACTCTATCATCTATTAATCCTACCTGCTATATATGCCAATCTACACTTTTTTTACTTCTATAACTAACAATTAGTCTCTGCTATTATTTTTGCTAACTCTGCTACATAACAATTCTGTAACTAATTTAATTTAATAAAGTAACTGACATTGGAAACATACAACACAAACAAAGGAAAATAGAGGTTTATGGGTGTGCCCCTCATCACCCAACTGTTCCCCTCGACACTAAGCTAAAAGGTCGTGTCGCTCGACACACTCCTCTCTATACCATGCCGATCGGCATGCTCGTGTTCTCCTCATAACGTTCCTTCATCTGTCGTCGTCCGACACAACACTTGTGCCCCCCTCAACACAGAGTGTTTCTCACGCAGACTTACAAATTCAACACAGAATTCTCCAAATCTTCCTTTGATTAACAATATTTCAAATACCAGACCAACACAACATATAACCACAACAACATAACCCCTATAGCAACATCAACATAGGATAATTTTCCCACAACAGATTCATTTGACAGTAAGATAACTTCAGCAATTTCAGAAATAACCACAACAAATATACATGTACAACAAAAATTTAACATGATCCGATTCCTACATGCTATTCATCATATACCAAATTATAGAGTCAAAACCCCACCCTTACCTTGGATTGGAGACCGCTCTACAATTCTTTGATCGAACCTAGCTTGGCCTCTCTTCCCTTTGCTCTGCAACTTCCACATTCTCTTTCTCTCTTCCAACCCTTATTCCTCTTCTACTTGACAAAACCTATACTCTCATATTAGCTTAACCTTATTTCAGTAATCACATTTGGGCCTAACTTACACATCCTCACTTACTACATACCACCATATAAATAAGCCCAACAACTTAATCTTATATTATTCCATTAGTTCCAACATTATTATTATTATTGATCAACTAATTAATTAATTAATAATAATCTAACAACTTATACCAACAATTCTCAACATCCCACAACTTCAACAAATAATTCAAAAGTAATTTAATTAAATAATCAATTAAATTATCGGGCGTTACAACTCTCCCCCACTTAGAATATTTTCTTCCTCAAAAATCTACTCGATACTACTACTCTTAACGCAAATTTCGCATCTCATTCTCTGATTCCTAAGTCGCGCCTGCAACACTTTGACCACTACTTTCTTGACATAACCATAACTCAACACGATTTAAATCAAATACACACATGCTAATCATTAAACATCTCCGCGACATAATCGTTAATAACTTATCAACCACTTCAACAATATTTTGACATATCAACATTTAAAGTAGTAACAACCATAACACACTTATACTTGGATATACAACATCACCTTATCATCTTAACAACATTTCCAACACCAAAACACATACATAATTTTATTCACACACACATATATATATATATATATATATATATATATATATATATATATATATATATATATATATATATATATATATATATATATATATATATATATATATATATATATATATATATATATATATATATATATATATATATATATATATATATATATATATATATATATATATATATATATATATATATATATATATGTCAATTATCAATAAAATATCAATAATTCTATTCATATCGTCGTATCACCCTTATAGTGACGTCAACATAGCCAACATAATCAACTTTGTCATATTATGGAGTACTATTCATCATTTATGATAACCAACAACAAAATCAGGATAACGGGAACAAAATCATTATAACATCAATTTAACAGTATAACTCAACAAATATACACACAACTCACCATCAACCAACAACCACATTAATACCCTTATAAAATCAGCAAATATTTATGAGAAAACACAATACCCTGACACATCATCCCTATATCAACAATCCACCAAATCAAACATGTAGATCAAGATATATCATTCCCATAGGATTTTGATATTTAGTCCTTCACTTCTAACGAGTCGTACGCGCATACAACTGTGCCACATCACGCTTCAGCCGCGCAACTCTGATCATCCATCTTAAGTCACCATCCTCATTAAAATTTCCGTCAACTATATGATTTACAAGTTTCAATCCAGTTTCAGACTTTTTTTAACATCCAATATAAAATCGTTGTTCACTTGATATTCTCAATCTTTCACTTTACGACATTAGCTCACATATAAGCCCGCTACTCTGAATTGTTTAACATGTCTTAACTCTTTCCTAGCCACTCCTCTATTATTTCACACAAACTGGCGAGTGACTATCCTCACAATATAACATCAATCACTTTACACACCATTAAGACAGTAAGACAAGTCTACACCATCCAACACGATCTCGTTTACTATCAACAAGAGATTAAGGGTGATCAGTTCCTCAATTTGTCAATAGATAGCCGACAACCATAACAGAGTATAAAACATCGTTACCAAACTATAATAGTGTTCCTTTAGAACTTGTACTCAAGTCACCTAAAGCACCATAATCTAATAATTTCCAATGAGGTTTACAAATACTCCCACAATTTCCCTCTCATTCGATTTTGTCGATGAGACACAAACACTCAACATATTACACGATCCATATTACACTTACTTAGCCTCACACGAAGGTTAAGTATCCTCCAACTCAAGAATTAATTTCTTCATCTCCGCATCATCAAGAATAGAAATTCGATTACAAAATATCAACACACCCTGCACATATAACTTGAAACCATCATTCTCAGATTGATCGAGTCCAACCATTGAATCTACCAATTTCACATCTAACTTCTGAGCTTCTTTGATACTATCCAGAAAATCATTGTTAATCTTTAACATCCCCAATATAACACTCTTTGGTGTCACTACGCAAACTAAGCTCATATCTCTGAACTGTTCAATTAATTCTAATTCTTTAACCATCATTGTCGACATATGTAAAGTATTTCGACTTAAAGCATCAGCCATGGCATTAGCTTTACCTAGATGATAATTCAAATTAAAATCATAATCTTGCAACAACTCAAACCATCTTCGTTGTCTCATATTCAATTCCTTCTGATCAAATAAATACTTTAAACTCATAAGGTCGCTAAATACTTCAAATCTAAAACCAAAAAGATAATGTCTCAAAATCTTCAACATAAACACCACCGCTGCTAACTCTAAGTCACGCGTAGGATAATTCCTCTCATGCATTATGAGTTGTCTAGAAGCACAAGCAACAACTTGTCCATTCAGCATTAGCACACCACTAAGTTCCATCTTAGACGCATTCATGATACACAACAAATGACTCACTCAGATTAGGCAAAACTAATACCGGAGCAGTCGTCAATATTTTCCTTAGTTCTATAAAAATTTATTCACATGCAACATCCCATACTTGAAATGATGAACGACTATCCTTTTTAATGCTGAACATCTCATTTCTCAACTTATTCGCCAACAACATAATATGCTTGATCTCGTCTCGAACAACTGCGATAATAATCATTTATTCCCAAAAAACCGCTAACTCCGTAATCGACTTCAGATTCCATCCATATAGGAATGCATCTACCATATACGAAAACACTTCATAGGATAAAATACATTTCTATCTCCTCACAGGTTTAAATGGAACATCAACCGATACCCAGAACACAAGATATGAATATCTGTAGTTATCCAAAAATGCGAACATCGACGTCATGCAACGATATAATAATGCACACCTTACGATAACATCATAACAAAATTCCTTCGTACCAGTACCAACACTTACCATGCCTGAAATCATACTCATCTCCTTGCATTTCCAACTCCGACTCGCGATTCAAAACATTCCAATAACTTCAACAACTTTAACAATCACTCACAGGGATCCCACGAGAAGGTCTACAACAATATGTCACTCTATCATCGTTCAAACATTGACATCTTATGCAAGGGCTACCCAAACCGAAAACTTCACAGTCTACCAACATCACTGAAACATCACAACTTTCTAAATTCCATCTTCTGAAAATTATCCTTGTTACTTAACAATCACCTTCAAAAACATCAGGGATATACACTCTACTTGTATATCAACAACTGTTACATTGCTCCTCATCCTTCGAGAAGTAAACATCAACAGTGTCTGATCATCCTCCCTCAACACGCTCCAACTTGATTACAAAACAAATTCTTGTTAGAAAGTGTGGCAAGTGATCGAGAGGGGGAGTGAATAGATCACCTCCTTATTCTTCAAGGATTTAAAATCTTTTATCAAAGTTTGTTAAAAGCAGCAGAAAAGTAAGGTCCGGAATTAACTTCCATCTATTTTGAACCAACTACTAGAAAATCGGACATGCCATAAACTTGCTGGATTTTATTAGTATGAAATACATGAATCTTAAACACATATTACTTAACGTTTTTAATGCACTTATAACTAGAACAATGTTTCCAATGAATTAAAACTTGTAAGAAATTTTGTCAAACGGTTGGCGTATGCTTGTTTGATGATTAATAATGGTGATTTGATGAAAGTATTTGAACCACTATTTTATCATTAAACAGAAAACTCAGCAAGCCAATTGAATCAGAAAATTGTGGAAAATGTATAAAGATAGCGAGAAAGAAATAACAATATGCAGGAAGTTTGGTAAGGAAGTTCCCCACTGTTGTCCTCGCGTGTGGGGTACGTCTCCCTCTTAATTCCAAAATTGAAATTGAGAACTCTTATAAATTTTTTGCTGAATGTTTGAATACAAGGTTACACTACACATACAAAAAGAAATCTCTAAGATATTATTCTTCTTGTAAGAACCTCCACTTGATATGAGCCTTATGAAGATTCCCTGCAAGATCTACAACTGATCTTCCATTTCCATGACCTGTTTGCAAAAATCCCTCTGATTTCTAAACCCCTCGCTACGGCTGAATTCGACTTGTGCGACCGTGACTAACAAACCCTCAAGAACACGTCCATTCTTGAAGGACAAACCCTTTGGTTTTTTTCTCGAAGCCCCCTTCAGAATCTTCAACCCAGTTGAGATCCCTTGAATGCACAGATGAACGTTATCTCTTGATCTCTTGATCCAATTGAACAAAGATATTTGATTTTTGTTATTGTTGTTTTTGAATTAAGATGATTGAGAAGATGATGAAGATGAAGTATCTTTCAGGCTTCTTGCTGCTCAGAATTGATGCTCACAATTGTAATAAATGTGTCATTGTTTTTTCTGCTAAAAAAAACTTACTTATATAGGAAACAGAAAATGGTTAGAGACAAAAATTTGTATTATGAGTCGATGGATGTTAGCATGAGTCGACTCATGTTAGTTATGTAACACAGAATGAGTCAATACATGTTGTTATGAGTCGATGCAAACAGATATTACAGCATATTACAGAGCCAACCATTTTACACGAGTTGATGCATAACACGTATGTGTCGACACATACTGAATTGAACTTTTTATTTTTGAAGACAAAACGTGTTATGAGTCGATGCATGATGTTATGTATCAATGCATAAAACTTTAAAAATGTTTTCCAGGGACATCAACATATCATGTGTCGATGCATGAAGTTATGTATCGATGTATAAAGGTTGAAGGTTGTATTCCAGCGGCATTAACATGTTATGAGTCGATGCATAGCATGGATGTGTTGACTCATACTGAAGCATAATCATTTTTATGATTCTTTTCTTAAGTATGCGTCGATGCAAAGCTGTTTGTGTCGACTCATAACAATGTTTTATATGAAAAACACATTCTTAACTCATTTTAAATATGTTATACTATATTTTTTACAATTCACACATGTAGGTAAATTGTTTTTAACATTAATTGATTATTTCACATATATTTGCTATCATTCAAAACCAATTATATGAAGGGGTTGCTCACAAACTACCCCTTTTCGATGATGGCAAATATTTGATGATGTGTGATGATACAATATGGATGAATGAGCTGCTCCACCTGAGTTTGTGCATATTAAGAATTCTTTTCTAACACTAACACCATCTTCTTCTCCCCCTTTGACAACATCAAAAAGAGAATAAGATAGATTTTCAGCAATTTCAGCACACGTGAATTGAGATGCAATCTCAGCAATCTTGTAACAAAAAGAACCAATGTCATTCACACAAAATGAGTCTTGGCATAAGCATGGTAATAACAGAGTAAACAGAAAATAATGTTAGAACAAAGTTTGGTTCTAATCATGTCTTAGAGTTTTGATGATAACAATGAAATAAATTTTGTAAAATATATTTTATACTCTGATGTGCATGTTCTCTAATTCAGATGATGTTGTGACTCATGCATCTCAAGAGAGAAACATCATTCTACACAAGTCTAAAGCAAACTCTGAAGGAAGCACTCCAAGGAAAACTCTGATGAAAAGCAATCTTAAGAAACCTCTGATAAAGCTAGTTGAAGCAAAGATTTGAAAGAAGCACGCTGAAAGCAACATCTGATAATGCAAGCTGAATCAAACTCTGATGAACATAAATTGAAGAAAACTATGATAAAAGAAAAGATAAAGCAAACTCTGAAGTGGAAACGCTGCAAGCAAACTCTTAAACTTCCAGAGACAAGCTTTGAAAATATCGTTGGTCATTTAATGCTAAGACGGCTAACACACTCAAGTGGTACTATGCACGAGAACATTGGAAACATAAAGACCAAGCTAACACGCATCATTAATGCATACACTCTCTTCAAGGCAGTAATGGTCAAGACTGGAAGTTATATATAGAAGATCATTTGTTTCAAAGAAAGGTTACTGATCCACGAAAAACATACTAAAGCTCACTGTTTTCATTCTTGTAAACTAATAGTATATTGTGGGTAATTCTTAAGTATTGGGCAATAATTTTAGTGATAAATCACAGTTTGTGATACAACTTATTAGAAGCATTCTGATTCACTACTGTTAAGAGATAACTTTTGTAAGTGTTCCTTGAGAGACCAGTTGGGTCAGAGTTTTTAAGAGGTCTAGGACTAGTTGAGTCTTAGAGGTGTTAGTCACTTGCAGTTGGCTCGTGCATTGTATTGCTAGTCACAATAGTTTAGTTGTGCATTTGTAATCAGTTTGATTATAGTTGATTAAGTCCTCGTTGAGAGAGGCAAAATCACCTTGGCGGGTGGACTGAAGTAGTTTGAGTTTTAAACGAACCAGGATAAAAATACCGGAGTCCTTCCATTATTATTGCGCGAGAAAAAGGAAAAACTTATTCAATCCCCCCCCCCCCTTCTAAGTGTTATCTCACCCTTCAATTGGAATCAAAGCTCTAGTTCTGGGTGCAAACACCTAACAAGGTCAGAAAAAGATCCAGAAGGAAAACACTATGGAAACTGGACAAAACAACAACAATTGCGCCAAACCTCCTGTGTTTGATGGAGAAGACTTTGAATATTGGAAGGATAGACTAGAAAGTTTCTTTCTAGGTCATGATGCTGATCTCTGGGATATGGTCCTAGATGGTTAACACATCCAGAAGACAAAGAAGGAAACAAGATTGACAGAAAGAACATGGATAAACAACAGAAATTAGATTTCAAAAAACACCACAGAGCCAGAAACATCTTTCTGAATGCTATCTCTAAAACGGAATATGAGAAAATCACCAACAGAGATACAACACATGACATGTTTGAGTCTCTCAAAATGACTCATGAAGGAAATTCTCAAGTAAAAGAGACAAAATCTCCGGCTCTCATCCAGAAGTATGAAGCCTTCAAAATGGAAGAAAATGAGTCTATTGAAGCTATGTTCTCAAGATTCCAAACTCTGACCGCTAGCCTGAGAGTTCTGAACAAAGGATACACCAAGGTAGACCATGTTAAGAAAATTATCAGAAGTTTACCCAAAAGATGGGTACCTATGGCCACTGCATTCAAAGTGTCAAAAGATTTGAATGATGTATCCCTTGAAGAACTTATCAGTGCATTAAGAAGTCACGAGATAGAACTTGATGAACATGAGCCTCAGAAGAAAGGTAAGTTTGTCGCCCTTAAATCTATTAAAAATGTGAAACTAATGCTTTTCAGGCAGAAGAAGGAAACTCTTAAGATTCTGCATCAGAAGAAGATGAGTTATCTCTTCTCTCCAGAAGGATCAACCAGATGTGGAAGCAAAGAAAAAAGAAGTTTAAAAACTACAAGAGGTCAGAAGATAAACTAGAATATTCTGGACATAAGAAGTCAAGCAGGAGAGATATAGTATGCTATGAATGTAAAGAACCAGGACACTACAAAAGTGATTATCCTAAGCTACAAAGAGAAAGACCAAAGAAAAGGTTTGGAAGAAAGAAAGGCATGATGGCCACCTGGGATAATTCAGAATCTTCTGAAGCTGAATCCGACTCAGAATATGAACACGCTAACCTAGCATTTATGGCTACCACAACAGATAACGATGACTCAGACTCTGATTCAGAACCGAAAGAGGTATTCTCTGAATTCTCTAGAGCCGAACTTGTTGAAAGCTTATTAGAACTTCTTGAAAACTACAGTCAACTCAAAATCAAATACAAGAAACTCAAAAAGAACCTTGCATCTGATTTTGAGAAACTTGAAACAGAAAACTCTGATCTTAAAGAAAACATTTTTAAACTCAAAGAGGAAGTTCAAAAAGTTCAAAATATTTCTATTTCAGATTTTGCTTCAAGTTCAAGAGATATTCTTAAAGAATATGATTCTAGTTTTCAAACATTTCTTGCTAAAAGCATAGATATAAGCAGAATGGCTTCAATGATCTATGGTGTTAGTGTAAATAATAGAAGAGGTATTGGATATGAAACTCACAAAGGGAAAGAAACATATAAACCTAAGCCTGTTGAGGAAATGGTTATCACATGTAAACCACTACACAAACAATTTAGTTTTGGGCATACACATGATATCAAATACACTTCTCACTCTGAAAATTCTTATGCAAAATCAAAGTTCAAGCAGAACTTTAGAAACTCTAACCCAAAAGGACCCACAAAGATATGGGTACCTAAGGAGAAAATAATATATGTTGCAGATGTCCTTAATAGCTCAGTTGAAACACCAGCCATGGTACCTGGACTCTGGATGCTCGCGACATATGACGGGAAGAAAGTCTATGTTCCAAAGTCTGGAACTTAAATCAGGAGGAGATGTCAAATTTGAAGGAAATCAGAAAGGAAAGATTATTAGTTTTGGAACCATTGGAAACGGTAACCTTCCTTCTATAACTAATGTTCTGTTGGTAGAAGGATTAGCGCATAACTTGTTGTCCATAAGTCAATTAAGTGAAAATGGTTATGACATAACCTTTAATCAAAAATCCTGTAGAGTTGTTAGTCAAAAAGATGGATCAATCCTTTTTACTAGAAAGAGAAAGAACAACATCTATAAAATTGATCTTTCTGACCTTAAAACTCAGAATGTAAAATGCCTTATGTCTATTAGCGATGAGAAATGGGTCTGGCACAGAAGATTGGGGCATGTTAGCATGAGAAGAATATATTAAATTAACAAACTCAATCTTGTCAGGGGACTTCCAAATCTGAAGTTCAAATCAGAAGCTCTGTGTGAAGCATGTCATAAAGGAAAATTTTCAAAACCTTCTTTTAAGTCAAAAAATGTTGTTTCTTCCTCTAGGCCGTTGGAACTTCTTCAAATTGATTTGTTTGGACCATTTAAAACTGCATCCATCAGAGACAATAAGTATGGATTGGTCATTGTTGATGACTACAACAAATGGACATGGGTTAAGTTTTTAAAACACAAGGATGAGTCACATTCTTTGTTGTGATACGGTGGCAGAACCAGACTGTTTTTAGGAAAATACTGGTTTGCGTTTTGCGTTTGTGTTCGCAAAATATCGCGGTAAGCAAGAGTCGCCACCAACTTTTATTTTATCCAACTGGAAAGGAAAAAAAGCACATAAAAATTCCTTTTTCGAGATTTTGAGTACGGGGGGTAGATTATAGAAAGGGAAGGTATTAGCACCCTTTCTATCCGTGGTTTTCCACGGGCTCTTAGGTACTTGCTAATCATTTTAAAATTTTCTTCTGTGTTTGTGTGTTTTGAAAAGTTTTTGTTTTACTTCATTTTAACCCTTGTATTAGTACTCAAGAGTGTTACAAAGTTGTTTTGAAAACTTTGTTTGAAAATAGTGTAAGTGTGGAAAAGTTTGATTTTGAGCAAGTACCTACTAGCATCTACCTACTCGAAAAAAGAATGTTTATGTTCTTGTTTCCTTTAGACAGCGCTATCCCACTATTAAAGAGTAGGTAGCACCGTCGTTGGAGTTGTAAGGGTCAATTCAAAAGGGACGTACGATCACTAAAGCAATGTTAGGACGTCTTAGTAATAACCCTAATGTCTTAAGATCATATTCGAGGTAACATTTCTGAGGCAACCTTTCCGAGGCAACATTTCCTATGCGACATTTCCGAACGGGACATTTGATCTTTGTTTAGACAAGAGAGCGACCACTAAAACACCCTATACTTAATGATCGTTTACCAAAGGCAACCGAAGTGAGAGAATACCCTAGGAGTGCGCATGTGCGAGTGATTTGATTTCAGTTATTATCTTTGAACATTTAGGGTTTGCTAACCATTTTAAAATTAACATACATTCTTGTCATGCAATCTTATTATCATACATCTAACAGTTAATATTTGCGAGAATTAAAATGCGAGAAATAAAACTACGCTATTACAAGACTTCGGGGGAGGGGGTTAATTACTTAGCCAAAAACCCGTAAAACGATAAATAAAAGAAAAATCCTAATTAAACTATTACATACCATGAGCAGTTACATCAATATCGTAAAAATAAATAAACGCGCGATGAATCGAGAATAAGAGAAAATTAGGGTTTTGACCCCGTCTAAACCTAATTGAAGGAATATCATTTTTTTGTTGTTTTTGATTATTTTAAGAAAATGAGGTTTTAATTAAATAAGTACAAACCTAATTACTAATTAATTTAAATTAAGAAAAATAATTTATTTGAATTATTTTTGTATTTTTGGTTATTTTAAGAAAAGAAAAATAAAAATTAAATCAAACAAATCCTAATTTTCTAATTGATTTTAATTTATTTATAAAAAGGTTAAAATTACCCTAAAATTAAATTAAACTAATTATTAAATTAATTTTGACAAAATAAAATAAAAAAACCTAAATCTAATTTGATGAAAATTGATTTTAAGAGTTTTTGTAAAAAAAAGAATTAATTTTTTATGTGAGAAAATAATTATTCAAAATAATTAAAAGAAAATAAATATAAAAGAAAAAAGAAATGGGCCTGGTGTCAAAGTAGAAAGGGAGTGTCAATAGCAGCTTCTGAGCCCAATAAGCCTGGGTCCATGTTGACTCTCATGATCCAATGTTGCACGTTTGACTAGGCCTATGGTAGACCTTCACATGCCAGACGTTGGATTTGGCTTGTTGGACATCTGGTTGGCTGATCATTGAGCACATATGGTGGATATCCTAGAAACCTGCGCATGGAAATATGCATAGAAAAATAATATTGAAGAACAAGGGGACCTGGGGATCGAACCCAGGCCCTTTAGCATCTGGCCATAGCGTGCTTGCCAACTGGGCTGGCTGGTTCTTTTGTATCTAAAATAAACAATAATTAATATAATGGAAAACGAGATAATGGATCCAAAAACGCGCGAAGTTTGAAAGGACCAGCCAGGGGGTGCCACGCCACCCTTCTTCTTCCTCCCTCCATTGGCAAAAGTCCAAGACTTTTACCTACGGTTTTCTGGGCGTACGTATAAGCATGCGTTCTTCCAAAATCCACTGCACGCATGATAAATCAATTCCAGTGGTACCAATCAACTCGTGGCAACCTCACGAGCATCATGGTACCACTCTTCATGGCCAATTGTCCATGCAATCAAAACCCCTAAAAACGAAACCTAAACCCTAATCATGGCAAATCTCTGTATGGCTAACAAAAACGTAATTGAACATTATCATTAGCTTGCAAATGTTTCATTGAACAAGAATATGTAAAGAATTCATGCTACAAATTTCAGAATCGTGATATTGAATTTCAATAAAGTAAGGGTATCGTGAGGTGCTTACAGTGCGTGTCTGGGCACGAAAATGCTTGTTGATGATTGGGATAGACTCCTTGAATGTCCAACAAGTGAATGGTATGCTTGGAATAGCTTGAAAGAGCCTGGAACTATGAAATCAGATTTCCACTTTTGTTGAGTTTTTTCAAGTCTTTTCTCAACTTCTCACGCCTCCAATCCTTATGCATTTGGTCTGGATTTGTTCTATATGTACCCTTGAGTGAATTAGGTTTACAAATTTGCATCCAATCCTTGCCAATAATGATCATTGATCATGATTTGATTCTCATGTAGATCTTTCCAAATCAAGCCAAAATCCAATCTTTTTGTGTACAAACAAGCCTTGCACGATTTGATCTCATTGCCAGCTATTCATGGACCTGAAATATGCACAAAATCTCAAGGTTTAAATAATTTTTGATATTTTCATTATTTATTATTGATTTGATTTGATTTGATTTAAATGAAATAAAAATCAAAATAAATGACAAAAATAAAATAAAGGCAAGTGGGAAGGATCATGGGTATTGGACCATGTTACAAACTCAATGCAACCACAAAAGGTTGGGCCCATTTGACAAAAATTGCAATTTTGGCCACTTTTAACTTTTGGCAATTTTGTAAAATAGGTCAACTTCACCAATGCATAACTCCTTCGATTTTGACCCTAGAGATGTGTTCTGGGACTTTTTAGAAATCTTAGGATGTCCTCTAAGCAAACCTTTTGGTCTCATATCAATTGAGTCTTCCATGTTCATGTATGAAGCTTTGATAAAAATGTGTTTTTGTTGACATTTCAAAATGACCTATAATGTCCAAATTCATAACTTCTGGTGAGTTTACATTTTGAACTTGGGAGCTGAAGATGAATTGTAAGGCATTTCATCCTCTTAAAAATGAGCTTTGGATGGATCATTCTTGATAAAGTATGAGAAAGTTATGCTTGGTCAAAGTTGAGTTGACTTTTCCTACAAAACCCTAATTTAGTAACTTTTGGGTTTTGATGAATTGTGAGCAATCCTTGAGGAATCATGATCAACCCTTGATCAAATGAAGAATAATACTTCAAAATGAGGATGTTGATCAAAAATCATGAAGTTTGACTATATGTGGGCCACAGTTGACTTTTGCCCTAGCACAGTCGATTTTCAGGCCTTTGAGCAATTGACTGAGCAAATTTTCTCTGCAAGGCTTGAAAATTGACATGGATGATCTTGAGAACATATTAGGACAATGGTGAGAATTTGGGATCCCTTTGACTCAAGTATCTTGATGCAACATGAAACCCTAATTTGAGGTAGACTGCCTTAGGAGGGAGTTTGTTTGGTCAACTCTTGGACTTCCTTGGACAATTTGAGGACCTCACTTGAAATGTGTTGAAAAATATGGGAGGGCAAATTTTGGGGTACAACAGCTTCCCCTGTTCAATCTTCTTAAACCTGAGGATGTAGATTGGCTTGCTTTCCTTTCGTGATCCGAAGGTGGAAGATGATTGAACACTAGAGTGCCCAGAAATTTGCACTCGCAGGAAGTGGTACTTGTCTTGTGATGTTGGGAATGGGCTTATAGACGCCATTTGGAGATTGGTGATGGAGGATGGGCTTAAAGATGAAATTCGAAGGAGTGTCGATCGAATAAGAGATTCCTTTGCGAGAGCTTGTATACATGTTATTGAGGAGGACTTCGCTGGGGAATACTAGTCTTTGTCTTGAGGAAAAGTTTAATTTTAAGAGCTTTGGTCGTCCGTTATTCTACTGGGGAATTGTCTCTTTGTCGAAGAGGTGAAAATGAACTACTATCTGGTCGTGATCCAGGCTTCATAGTGATAAGATCGACTGCTATCTGATCGTGCTCTAGGCTTTACAGTGACTTAACGGGGAGATGAGATTAAACTTGCTATCTGGTCGTTCTCCAGTCTTTGCAATTTATTAATTCTTATCTGGTCGTAATCCAGGCTTCAAAAGGAATTAAGTTGTTATCCGGTCGCATCCGGGCTTCAACTTGAATTTAGGGCGCACTAATATCCGATCGACTCCTGGCTTCTTAGTAATTGTCCAGGTAAACTGTTATCTGGTCAAAATCCAAGCTTCGAAGTATCTTATACTGTTATTTGGTCGATTCCAGGCTTCAGTGTCCTTTACCGCTATCTGGTCGTAATCCAGGCTTCACGATGTCTTATACCATTATCTGGTCGAATCCAGGCTTCATGGTGTTCTGTACTGCTATCTGGTCGTAATCCAGGCTTCACAATACCTTACCTCTTATCTGGTCGTATTCAAGGCTTCAGAAGAAATCAAGTGGTTATCCAGTCGCATCCAGACTTCCATTTGACTTTAAGGCCTACTAATATCCGGTTGATTTCTGGTCTTCATAGCAATTGGCCGGGTAGACTACTATTTGGTCGAAATCCAAGCTTCCCAGGGTCCCTCACTGTTATCTGGTCGTAGTCCCAGGCTTTCGTGTCTTTTACCGCTATCTGGTCAAAATCCAGGCTTCACGATGTATTATACCATTATCTGGTCAAATCCAGGCTTCATGGTGTTTGGAGACATCAAGATATTATCCGGTCGAATCCAGGCTTCATAATTTGCATTAAGGAAATACCACTATCTGGTCAAATCCAGGCTTCGTAGTATTCTTGGCTTCTATCTGGTCGTAATCCAGGCTTCACAACGTCTTATACCATTATCTGGTCGAGTCCAGGCTTCATGGTGTCTTGTATTGCTATCTGGTTGTAATCCAGGCTTCATAATAACTCTGTTAAGCTGTTATCCGGTCGATTTCCGGGCTTTACGACTTGTGTTTATGATATACCACTATCTGGTTGATTCCAGGCTTCATGGTGTCTTTGTACTTCTATCTGGTCATAATCCAGGCTTCACAGTAACTTGCATTGCTATCTGGTCATTCTCCAGGCTTCACAATAACTTGCTGGGGATTAAACTATTATCCGGTCGAATCCGGGCTTCATAGCTTAAATTTAAGGTAAACCATTATCTGGTCGATTCCAGGCTTCACGGTATTTTGGTACTGTTATCCGGTCGTTCTCCGGGCTTCACAGTATGATGGAGAAACCAAGAAACTATCCGGTCGGATTTGGGCTTTATAGCTTGAACTGGAATAGAAATCTTTAGCATTGATTTGACTGAACCAGAGAAAACTTGTGAGAATTTGGATTGTACCTTTCCCTGAAAGGTAAAGAGTTAATCGTATGTAATGTCATGATGTATGAAATGTATTTAGCAATGATGTTCTCAAAATAAATGAGATTGTGCTGTATGATGCTTATGCACATGTCATGATGTATGGATATGCAATGTTTTTTATGATATTCTCTAAATGGGGAAAATAAATCCTGGACTGCTGCTGGAGAGTGCAAGGAGTTGAAATCTTCGTTCTCGCTGGGGATAACGATCGAAGATGATTTGATAATAAATTGGTGGGAAAATAACTCTGCTGGAGAATAAACTGGCAAGAGAATGACTCTGTGGGGAAGAGAGACTCTGCTAGAAGATCTGCTGATTTGGAGAAATAACCTCGGATAGGGATGAATTACCGTTGCTGGCAATAATGAACCCTTGTTGGGGATTGAGTTTCTGCTTGTGGAAGAAATAAACTCCACTAGGGATAATCTTTTATTGCTGGTGATAGATAAACTCTGCTTGGGGAGAATTAACACCACGGTTTTGGGCATTTCTTACTCTGCGGGGAGTGTATGTACCTTTAGTCATTTTCTCAAGTTGGCTCTATCCGTACTTGGTGGGTAGAGCAACTGTAAGGTTTGTACACTTCTTGTTTTCCCCTGTTCCTGAAATTACCAGTAATCGTCTTTTGTTTCGCATGTAAATATTTATGAGCAACAATTATTTTCAAATGCATATATCAAAAATGAATCATTGGACGTTCTTGCAAAACAAAACAGGAAAAAGAAAAACAATTTTGAAATTTATTGTAAAATGAATTATATTGATTTTGAAGTTAGCCTGTGATAGGCGTTTTGTACAAGAGGCCGACGTCCTAGTAAGAGAACACCGCTGTAAGAATAGAAATTATACAATTTATGGAAAAAAAGAAAAACAGATATGTGAACAATCCCACTGGGTTCCAACTCTGCTATTGCCTTTATATCTTCGAGCGTCTCATCACTTTGCTACTTGGTTATAGGTAGATCCTATTGATCGGCACCGTCCGAGCTTGATAGTCGATACCGAAGTCTGGTTGCAAGATGATCCAATGAGATATAATGTTACTCTTTGATCCCTAAATTTTTCCTGGACCGCCCTTTCATGTTTTTAGTCCACCGGGATACCCTTTTTTGCCCAAGCCTCCTTTTCAGGTTTTCGACTTGCTGGGTGTACATATTTTTTTCATTTTCATCCTTTACTTTTTCCCGAACCCTTTTGGTTCGCCGGGAAGCCCTTATTTTTGCCTAGGCCGGTCGACCTAGCGGGTCTTAGATTATGCATAGTATTTTTTCACTATGTCTGCATTGACGTGGTGAGGAAGGTTGTCACCGTCCATGGTGGTTAGAATCATAGCTCCTCTCGAGAAAATGTTCTTAACCACGAATGGGCCTTCGTAAGTGGGGGTCCATTTGCCCCTGGGATCACCTTGCGGCAGTATGATGCATTTGATCACCAGATCCCCAACTTGATACTCTTGTCGTCTGACTTTCTTGTTAAATGCCTTGATCATCTGCTTTTGATACGTCTGACCATGACAAATAGCAATAAGTCTCTTCTTGTTGATTAAATTCAGCTGATCAAGCCGGGTCTGGATCCAATCATCCTCGCTCAAACATGTATCCTTCATAATCCGGAGAGAGAGTATCTGGACTTCAATAGGTAAGACTGCTTCCATACCATATACCAAAGAGTAGGGTGTTGCCCCTATCGAAGTCCGCACTGAGGTACGATACCCATGAAGAGCGAATGGTAGCATATCGTTCCAGTCTTTGTATGTCACCGTCATCTTTTGCACAATCTTCTTGATATTCTTATTAGCCGCTTCAACAACCCCATTCATCTTCGGCCGGTAAGGAGAAGAGTTGTGATGCTGTATCTTAAATTGTTTGCAGAGCTCGGTGATTATTGTATTGTTCAGATTTGTACCATTGTCCGTAATGATCCTCTCTGGTACACCGTATCGATAGATCATATTGTGTCGAATGAACCGCGCCATGACGTTCTTGGTTACTGTAGAAAAGGAAGCCGCTTCAACCCACTTCGTGAAATAATCAATAGCTACCAGGATGAAACGATGTCCGTTGGACGCAGTAGGTCTGATCTCGCCAATCATATCGATGCCCCACATTGCAAAAGGCCAAGGAGTTGTCAAAACATTCAGAGGAACTGGAGGTACATGCACCTTATCAGAATAGATTTGGAACTTATGACAGGTCCGAGAGTGCTGATAACAATCGGCTTCCATAGTGGACCAATAATATCCTGCCCGTAGGATTTTCTTTGCCATGGTATGTCCACTGGAATGAGTTCCGAAAGTACCTGCGTGTAACTCTGCCATAATCCTTTCTGCCTCGTTCTTGTCCACATATCGCAATAAGGTTGAGTCATGGTTACGCTTGTAAAGTATACCATTAATAATGAAGAACTTTGCAATGAACCTTCTCAAGAACTTCTTATCATTAACAGATGCACCCTCGGGGTACTCTTGAACCTCAAGATACCTCTTCACCTCGTGAAACCAAGGTTTATCTGCTACCTCTTCAGTCTCAATATCACAGTAATATGCGGGTTCGTCCAACCTCTCGATGGTAATCCGGGGAGCTTCATTGTCCCACCTAACTTTGAACATAGAAGACATGGTAGCTAGCGCGTCCGCTAACTGATTCTCCTCTCTAGGGAAATGTTCAAAGGTTATCTCCTCGAAGTGCGGAAGCAATGTCAGTACATACTCTTTGTAAGGAATAAGATTTGGGTGTTTCGTATCCCACTCGCCTTTGATCTGACTGATCACTAGAGCAGAATCTCCGAATACACTTAAGAACTTAATCCTTAGGTTAATAGCAGCTCGAAGACCCATGATGCACGCTTCATACTCCGCCATATTGTTGGTGCAATTGAAACATAATCGGGCGGTGAATGGAGTATGACAGCCCTCAGGAGATATAATTACAGCGTCGATGCCATTACCCAATGCGTTCGAGGCTCCATCAAAATACATAGACCATCAGGATCCTTCCTCAGGTCCTTCATCTGGTCCAGGTTCTTCATAGTAGGTCACCAACATGATGTTCTCATCCGGAAACTCGAAATTCATGGATTGGTAATCATCTACGGCCTAATGCGCCAGATGATCCGCCAACACACTCCCCTTGATTGATTTTTGGGTTGTGTATTGGATGTCATACTCAGTTAAGATCATCTTCCATCTTGCTATTCTTCCAGATAAGGAGGGCCTTTCGAAGATATACTTGATTGGATCCATCTTTGATATCAATAGGGTAGTGTGAGTCAGCATATACTGTCTCAGCCGGCGAGCAGCCCATGCCAAAGCGCAGCAAGTTTTCTAGAGCAACGAGTATCGGGTCTCATAGTCGGTAAACTTTTTGCTAAGGTAGTAAATAGCGTGCTCTTTTCGGCCAGACTCGTCATGCTGCCCTAGCACACACCCCACTGAATTATCCAGCACTATCAAGTATAAGATCAAAGGTCTTCCTTCAACTGGAGGCATCAAAATAGGTGGCTCTTGGAGGTATTCCTTGATCCTTTTGAAAGCGTTCTGACATTCATCATTCCATTTTACCACTTGATCTTTCTTCAGCAGCTTGAAGATCGACTCACAAGTAGCAGTTAGATGTGAAATGAATCGGGAAATGTAATTCAGACGCCCCAAAAAGCCTTTGACTTACTTTTCTGTTCGGGGAGCTGGCATCTCCTGTATAGCCTTTACCTTTGCAAGGTCCACCTGAATACCTTTATCACTGACCACAAAACCCAACAACTTACCAGACCTTACCCCGAAGGTGCACTTGTCCGGGTTTAACCTCAGCTTGTACATCTTCAACCTGTCGAACAATTTCTGGAGATGGTTAAGGTGTTCTTCCTCATTCTGGGACCTTGCAATCATGTCATCAACTTAAACCTCGTTCTCATGATGAATCATGTCGTGGAACAAAGCGACCATGGCGCGCTGATAAGTTGCCCCAACATTCTTCAACCCGAAAGGCATTACCTTGTAATAGAAGGTGCCCCACTGCATAACGAAGGTTGTCTTCTCCATGTCCTCAGGGGCCATCTTAATCTGATTGTAACCAGAAAAACCATCCATAAAGGAGAAGATCTTATGTTGCACGGTGTTGTGGACCACAACATCGATGTGAGGAAGTGGGAAATCATCTTTGGGGCTCGCCCTATTCAGATCTCTATAGTCCACACACATTCGTACCTTACCATCCTTCTTCAGCACCAGAACAACATTGGAAACCCACTGCGGATAAGAAGTAACAGCTAGAAATCCGGCGTCAAACTGTTTCATGACCTCAACTTTGATTTTCTCAGACATCTCAGGGTGCATACGGCGAACCTTCTGCTTTACCGGAGGGCAGTCTTCTTTAGTTGGGAGGCGGTGAACCACAATATCAGTGTCCAAACCAGGATATCTTCATAAGACCAGGCGAAGATCTCAACATAGTCGCGTAATATCTGTATCAACCATTGCTTGATACTAGGCTCCATATTCGTACCTATCTTGACCTCTTTCTTGTCTTCCTCCATACCCAAATTCACTGATTACACTGGCTCTTCATGAGGCTGTATGGCCCTCTCTTCCTGTAGTAACAGTCTAGCAAGTTCCTCAGGCACTTCACAATCATCCTCACCTTCGTCCTCGGCTTGGTTGGTCGCATTTTCAAATTCATAATTGGAAGTAGCAAAGTTGTTATCAGTGGGATCCAAAGTGGATGTGGATCTGCATTATGATATGTGAGTGTGTGTAAGACAATAGCTGTTTTGATAAAGTGCAAAATAGAAAAGAAAAACAAGGAGCACAAAATTTGTAATGCAAGAAACGTCCAATGCTTTATTGATGATATATGAAAATGGCAAATAATAAGCCCTCACAAACAAAGCCAAGGTGCCTCGGGCAAGGCACCGGGCCGTAAATTTTCAAACTGTCTGTTACAAATCTCAAAACAAAAGTCAATTACTGTGTAATAAAAGAAACGGGTATGAAGTCCTTTGCCGTCTAGTTGTTCAATCCACTGTTGGTAGTCGGGTAAATCCAGCTGTCGACATCTGAGTTCTCATCATGAGCATCTTCCGTGGCGGAGACAACCTCAATAGCATTCATTCCCGAGTCATACTTGAGCATGGGAGCTGTTATGACGTTGGGCTTCTCCAGAGCGTCAAACTCAATCTCTTTGGCTTTGATCAAGTCTTGCACCTTATTCTTCAAGGCCCAACAGTTATTTGTATCATGACCTGGGCTATCGGAGTGATAGGCACAACGGGCGTTCGGATTATACAACGGAGAAGTGGTGCTGGGATTCTTCGGGGCTTCCCTCAGAGTTACCAGGTTGGTCTTCAACAATTGTGGTAGAATTTGAGACAAGTTCATATTAAGCCGAGTGTATTGTCTTTGCGGTCTCTCCATTCTTTGATGACTGTTACGTTGTGGGGCAACGGTGGGTCTTGATATTACTACCGCATTTACTGCTTGACGATGTTCAAGTCTGCTTTGGCTCCTCGAGCCGTAGACTGCACTAGCTTCTTTCTTACTGGTGAAAGGCTTATTTTCTGCACTTGATGAAGTACCTTTCTGTATCTTACCACTTCTGATACCAACTTCTACTCTCTCCCCAGTTAAAATCAATTCAGTAAACCCGAAGGATGAACTGCCGATCAGATGATTGAAAAATGGACCAGACAACGTCCCTAGAAACATATCAACCAACTCCCTATCAGATAAAGGGGTTGGACTTTTCTAGCCAAATCTCTCCACTTCTGAGCATAGTCCTTAAAGCCTTCACTTGAACCCATAGACATACCCTAAAGCTGAGTACGAGTGGGAGCAAGGTCGGTGTTATACTGATACTGCCTGTAGAAAGCAGCAGCAAGTTCCTCCCAATTTCAGACCTTAACTCTTCCAATTGATAAAACCATTCAAGTTGAGTCCCTAACAGACTGTCTTGAAAGAAATGTACCCACAAATTTCTATCAACAATGTAAGGTTGGATTTTTCTGACGTACGAGCGGAGATGGAGTTTTGGACAGGATACTCCATCATACATGGAAAAAACTGGAGCTTTGAAATTATGAAGGATCACCACCCGAGATGCTAGTCCCAGATCTCCGAAGTCCAAACCAGGTATCTTCTGAATCTCCATAGCGCTCAGATGGTCTTCGAGTTGTTAGTACATATCCTCAGTAGGAGGATATTGCTCATCATCAAAATTAGTATCATTATCAGAGACCACAGGACTGAGACCCTTTTCTTCCTCCTGGTCCTCCTCTCCTTTGGATGAAAGAGACATATCGGCTTCCTGTCGCAACCTATTCCCAAATCTGTTACCCATATTCAGAAGAACCACCTTCTTCTTCTTCTTCTCATTCTCCTTCAGGATGAGAGTCTTCAAATCCTCTTGCCCTTTAGCCATGTTCAAGAACATCTCTTGGAATTGGGCATTTTGTGCCTGAAGAGCTTTGATGGCTTGACCAGTAGGTATTTCAGAAGACATTTCGTGCTGAAATAAACAGCGAATGAGATGAGAAACTTGTAATGATACCTGTAATGATGTGCATGATAATGGGATGCATATGTAATGATTTCAAAGAATTTGGGAGATTTAAATTTGTAAAAACAAAATAAAACAAACTTTATTAGATTAACTTGTAAAAATGTTTAACAATGCCTTTGAGGCGTTACAAAAGAAATAAACGGGAAAGAAAACTAAACTAGAAAAAGAAAAAATCAGAAATCCCATGGACGCTTCCCCTTCGTGCTGACGTAGTCATTGATTGTCCTTTCATTTTGAAGTTGCCTGGTGAGCTTCAAGATCTTCCTTTCTTGCTCATGGTACTTCTCTCAGTAGGTATCCCTCTCCTCTTTCAGCTGAATCCAAGATCTCTTCAATGCCCCAAGATCAGTGGGCATGTATGGATAAAGGACTGTATAAGGAACACCCTCTTCATTGGTAGGCTCCACAATTACTGGCAACATAGCTTCATAAGGCATCCCAAGCTTCTGAGCACGAGCTCGGACCCATTGGAGATAAGGTTGCATAAGGAGAGAAGTCTTTGGTCCTAGCTCTTGAGGGTCGGACTTGTTCACCATGCCCCAAGCTCGTATAAACCTTCGGCGATGCTCGTCAACGTCTTCTTTGTAGTCAAATACAATATCTGTAAGAAGTAGCTCATGAGGAGCGTCTCTCCGAGCATGACCGAATTTTCGTAAAGCCAAGCAAGGACCATAGGTCATTCCCCCTATGATTCCAAGCAACGGGACATTAAGGTATCCCCCACATCGATCAATGACAATAATTCTTTCCATAGCCTTAGAACTCTAAAGAATGTTTGTATGGGCAAGGGACATTATCCTGTACGACCATGTTAAACCTTCCTCATTCTACAACACGGACTTGGGGAGGTGCGAAATAAACCACCTTTCTAGCAGCGGCACGCAACACATGAGGGTCCCTCTTCTACGCACAGTACGAGTGTAAAGAGCATGCAAGATATCACCCAGAAGAGTAGGTACAAGGTTGCGAGACAGGAAGATTTTAACCGTATTCACATATATGAAGGAATCTGGATTCGGGAAAAGAACCAAACCGTAGATAAGGAGAGCCAAGATATCTTCAAAAGACTGAAAGTCCAAGTTATCCCAGAACTGCTAAGCTTGATCTATCAGAAACTTGGCTAAGAAACCTTCAACCCTGCTTCGTGTTTCCCAATTAGATACTACATCAACCTGTTTCAAATGTAGAGCTGAAGCAATGTCTTCTGGTCTAGGATCTCTTCCAAACATGTGAAGGGCATCTGCTCGAGGATGGATATGCCCAATAAGTGAGAAAACTCTTCCATAGTGGGAACTAGCTGATAATCCGGGAAAGTGAAGCAATGATGAACCGGACCGAAGAACTGGAAAAGCACACTCATCATCTGCTCATCAAACCTTGAGGTAACGAAGCTAAGAAGTTGACCATGTATCCTAATGAATGAAGAAGTATAAAAAACTCTCGAGGCTAAATCTTTAATTTGAACAGGTATTTGCACAAAGTTAACTCGGATGGTGTTTCTGCGCACAAAAGCCATAATCTGCAAAACAGAACAAAGATAAATCCCCTCGGTATTTGAAATGGTTAGTATAATGAAGTATGCATGCTATGTTATGATGCATGATGTCATGATAAAACACACAACAGGTATAGCAGATAACAGACATGGTAAAGTCAAACAAGTCACACAAGAGCCCTTAAGTTTCAGGCTTGCATGGGGTGTAGGTACTACCCTCTTGAAGTTCAGTTGGTTTCAACCTGTCCTAATAATAGTAACCGGGTTCTAGAAGTTCTCAATATCACTGACCATCCTCCATAGGTCATGGTTTCAACTCACACAATCTTTTCTTGTGGCCGGAACTATCTCGAGAGTATGGTCTCAATGAGTGTAGCATCGAGTATCAACCAGTTCTCAGCTTTACACCGAGGCCGGCTACCTCACTACTTCCTATGGCCAAGTTGGTCAATTATAGGTTCTAAGGTCAGTTGATGCTTAACGACACATATAGCAGCCCCGTATTCTCGTCGTTTCTCCACAAGGGATATCGGTACCAACCAACGTGCCACATCAATGTAGCTACTGCTTCAACCGTATCGCTCTACGCCGTACAGTTCCCTCGCAGTTTATTGCTACTTACCTAAAAGGTGTTCCCCAGATCCAGGTTAGGATCTATAGTAACTCCCAATATAAAACCCTCAAAAGTAAAGCAATCAAATCAAACAAGAGAAGAAATTTATGATGAACTAATCCTAAGGTATACCCCACTTATTTACTCCCCAGCAGAGTCGCCAGTTCTGTGATACGGTGGCAGAACCAGACTATTTTTAGGAAAATGCTGGTTTTCATTTTGCGTTCGTGTTTGCAAAATGTCGCGCTAAGCAAGAGTCGCCACCGACTTTTATTTTATCCAACTAGAAAGGAAAAAAGCACAGAAAAATTCCTTTTTCGAGATTTTGAGTACGGGGGGTAGATTATAGAAAGGGAAGGTATTAGCACCCTTTGTATCCGTGGTTTTCCACGGGCTCTTAGGTACTTGCTCATCATTTTAAAAATTGCTTCCGTGTTTGTGTGTTTTGAAAAGTTTTTGTTTTACTTCATTTTAACCCTTGTATCAGTCCTCAAGAGTATTACGAAGTTGTTTTGAAAACTTTGTTTAAAAAGAGTGTAAGTGTGGAAAAGTTTGATTTTGAGCAAGTACCTACTAGCATCTACCTACTCGAAAAAAGAATGTTTTTGTTCTTGTTTCCTTTAGACAGCGCTATCACACTATTAAAGAGTAGGTAGCACCGTCGTTGGAGTTGTAAGGGTCAATTCGAAAGGGACGTACGATCACTAAAGCAATGTTAGGACGTCTTAGTAATAACCCTAATGTCTTAAGATCATATTCGAGGCAACATTTCCGAGGCAACCTTTCAGGGACAACATTTCCGAGGCAACATTTCCGAACGGGACATTTGATCTTTGTTTAGACAAGAGAGCGACCACTAAAAAACCCTATACTTAATGATCGTTTACCGAAGGCAACCGAAGTGAAAGTATACCCTAGGAGTGCGCATGTGCGAGTGATTTGATTTCAGTTATTATCTTTGAACATTTAGGGTTTGCTAACCATTTTAAAATTAACATACATTCTTGTCATGCAATGCTATTATCAAACGTCTAACAGTTAATATTTGCGAGAATTAAAATGCGAGAAATAAAACTACGCTATTACAAGGCTTCGGGGGAGGGGGATTAATTACATAGCCAAAAACCTGTAAAATGATAAATAAAAGAAAAATCCTAATTAAACTATTACATAACATGAGCAGTTACATCAATATCGTAAAAATAAATAAACGCGCGATGAATCGAGAACGAGAGAAAATTAGGGTTTTGACCCCGTCTAAACCCAATTAAAGGAAAAATCATTTTTTTGTTGTTTTTGATTATTTTAAGAAAATGAGGTTTTAATTAAATAAGTACAAACCGAATTACTAATTAATTTAAATTAAGAAAAATAATTTATTTGACCTATTTTTGTATTTTTGGTTATTTTAAGAAAAGAAAAAGAAAAATTAAATCAAACAAATCCTAATTTTCTAATTGATTTTAATTTATTTATAAAAAGGTTAAAATTACCCTAAAATTAAATTAAACTAATTATTAAATTAAATTTGACAAAATAAAATAAAAAAACCTAAATCTAATTTGATGAAAATTGATTTTATGAGTTTTTGTAAAAAAAAGAATTAATTTTTTATGTGAGGAAATAATTAATCAAAATAATTAAAAGAAAAGAAATATAAAAGAAAAAAGAAATGGGCCGGGTGTCAAAGTAGAAAGGGAGTGTCAATAGCAGCTTCTGAGCCCAATAAGCCTGGGTCCATGTTGACTCTCATGATCCAATGTTGCACGTTTGACTAGGCCTATGGTAGACCTTCACATGCCAGACGTTGGATTTGGCTTGTTGGACATCTGGTTGGCTGATCATTGAGCACGTATGGTGGATGTCCTAGAAACCTGCGCATGGAAATATCCATAGAAAAATAATATTGAAGAACAAGGGGACCTGGGGATCGAACCCAGGCCCTTTAGCATCTGGCCATAGCGTGCTTGCCAACTGGGCTGGCTGGTTCTTTTGTATCTAAAATAAACAATAATTAATATAATGGAAAACGAGATAATGGATCCAAAAACGCGCGAAGTTTGAAAGGACCAGCCAGGGGGTGCCACGCCACCCTTCTTCTTCCTCCCTCCGTTGGCAAAAGTCCAAGACTTTTACCTACGGTTTTCTGGGTGTAGGTATAAGCCCGCGTTCTTCCAAAATCCACTACATGCATGATAAATCAATTCCAGTGGTACCAATCAACTCGTGGCAACCTCACGAGCATCATGGTACCACTCTTCACGGCCAATTGTCCCTGCAATCAAAACCCCTAAAAACGAAACCTAAACCCTAATCATGGCAAATCTCTGTATGGCTAACAAAAATGCAATTGAACATTATCATTAGCTTGCAAATGTTTCACTGAACAAGAATATGTAAAGAATTCATGCTATAAATGCCAGAATTGTGATATTGAATTTCAAGAAAGTAAGGGTATCGTGAGGTGCTTACAGTGCGTGTCTGGGAACGAAAATGCTTGTTGATGATTGGGATAGACTCCTTGAATGTCCATCAAGTGAATGGTATGCTTAGAATAGCTTGAAAGAGCCTGGAACTATGAAATCAGATTGCCACTTTTGTTGAGTTTTTTCAAGTTTTTTCTCAGCTTCTCACGCCTCCAATCCTTATGCATTTGGTCTGGATTTGTTTTATATGTACCCTTGAGTGAATTAGGTTTACAAATTTGCATCAAATCCTTGCCAATAATGATCATTGATTATGATTTGATTCTCATGTAAATCTTTCCAAATCAAGCCAAAGTCCAATATTTTTGTGTACAAACAAGCCTTGCACGATTTGATCTCATTGCCAGCTATTCATGAACCCTAAATATGCACAAAATCTCAAGGTTTAAATGATTTTTGATATTTTCATTATTTATTATTGATTTTATTTAATTTAAATGAAATAAAAATCAAAATAAATGACAAAAATAAAATAAAGGCAAGTGGGAAGTATCATGGGTCGTGGACCATGTTACAAACTCAATGCAAGCACAAAATTTTTGGCCCATTTGACAAAAATTGCAATTTTGGCCACTTTTGACTTTTGCCAATTTTGCAAAAAAGGTCAACTTCACCAATGCATAACTCCTTCAATTTTGACCCTAGAGATGTGTTCTTGGACTTTTTAGAAAGCTTAGGATGTCCTATAAGCAACCAATTTGGTATCATATCAATTGAGTCTTCCATGTTCATGGATGAAGCTTTGACAAAAAAGGTGTTTTTGTTGACTTTTCAAAATGACCTATAATGTCCAAATTCATAACTTCTTGTGAGTGTACATTTTGAACTTGGGAGATGAAGATGAATTATAGGGCATTGCATCCTCTTCAAAATGAGCTTTGGATGGTTCATTCTTGATAAAGTATGAGAAAGTTATGCTTGGTCAAAGTTGATTTGACTTTTCCTACAAAACCCTAATTTAGCAACTTTTGGGGTTTGATGAATTGTAAGAAATCCTTGAGGAATCATGATCAACCCTTGATAAAATGATGAATAATACTTTAAAATGAGGATGTTGACCAAAAATCTTGAAGGTTGACTGTATGTGGGCCACAATTGACTTTTGCCCTAACACAGTCGATTTTTAGGCCTTTGAGCAATTGACTGAGCAAATTTTCTCTGCAAGGCTTGAAACTTGACATGGATGATATTGAGAACATGTTAGGACAATGGTGAGAATTTGGGATCCCTTTGACTCAAGTATCTTGATGCAACATGAAACCCTAATTTGAGGTAGACAGCCTTAGGAGGGAGTTTGTCTGGTCAACTCTTGGACTTCCTTGGACAATTTGAGGACCTCACTTGAAATGTGTTGAGAAATATGGGAGGGGAAATTTTGGGGTACAACAGCTGCCCCTGTTCAATCTTCTTAAACCTGAGGATGTAGATTGACTTGCTTTCCTTTCGTGATCCAAAGGTGGAAGATGATTGAACACTAGAGTGCCCAGAAATTTGCACTTGCAGGAAGTGGTACTTGTCTTGTGATGTCAGGAATGGGATTATAGATGCCATTTGGAGATTGTTGGCGGAGGATGGGCTTAAAGATGTCATCCGAAGGAGTGTCGATCGCATGAGAGATTCCTTTGCGAGAACTTGTATACCTGTTATTGAGAAGGACTTCACTGGGGAATGCTAGTCTCTGTCTTGAGGAAAAGTTGAATTTTAGGAGCTTCGGTCGTCCGTTATTCTACTGGGGAATCATCTCTTATTCGAAGAGGTAAAAATGAACTACTATCTGGTCGTGATCTAGGCTTCATAGTGATAAGATCGACTGCTATCTGGTCGTTCTCCAGGCTTTACAGTGACTTAACAGGGAGATAAGATTAAACTTGCTATCTGGTCATTCTCTAGTCTTTGCAATTTATTAATTCTTATCTGGTCGTAATCCAGGATTCACAATACCTTACCTCTTATCTGGTCGTATTCCAGGCTTCGGAAGAAATCAAGTGGTTATCCAGTCGCATCCGGGCTTCCATATGACTTTAAGGCCTACTAATATCTGGTCGATTTCCAGGCTTCATAGTAATTGGCCGGGTAGACTGCTATTTGGTCAAAATCCAAGCTTCGCAGGGTCCCTCACTGTTATCTGGTCGTAGTCCCGGGCTTCAATGTCTTTTACCGCTATCTGGTCGAAATCCAGGCTTCACGATGTATTATACCATTATCTGGTCGAATCCAGGCTTCATGGCGTTTGGAGAAATCAAGATATTATCCGATCGAATCCAGGCTTCATAACTTGCATTAAGGATATACCACTATCTGGTCGACTCCAGGCTTCGTAGTATTCTTGGTTGTTATCTGGTTGTAATCCAGGCTTCACAATGTCTTATACCATTATCTGGTCGAGTCTAGGCTTCATGGTGTCTTGTATTGCTATCTGGTCGTAATTCATGCTTCACAATAACTCTGCTAAGTTGTTATCCGGTCAATTTCCGGGCTTCACGGCTTGTGTTTATGATATACCACTATCTGGTCGATTCCAGGCTTCATGGTGTCTTTGTACTGCTATTTGGTCGTAATCCAGGCTTCACAGTAACTTGCATTGCTATCTGGTCGTTCTCTAGGTTTCACAATAACTTGCTGAGGATTAAACTATTATCTAGTCGAATCCGGGCTTCATAGCTTAAATTTAAGGTAAACCACTAGCTGGTCGATTCCAGGCTTCACGGTATTTTGGTACTGTTATCCGGTCATTCTCCGGGCTTCACAATATGGATTTATAGCTTGAACTGGAATAGAAATCTTTAGCATTTATTTGACTGAACCAGAGAAAACTTGTGAGAATTTGGATTGTACCTTTCCCTGAAAGGTAAAGAGTTAGTCGTATGTAATGTCATGATGTATGAAATGTATTGAGCAATGATGTTCTCAAAATAAATGAGATTATGCTGTATGATGCTTATGCACATGTCATGATGTATGGATATGCAATGCTTTTTATGATATTCTCTAACTGGGGAAAATAAATCCCGGACTGCTGCTGGAGAGTGCAAGGAGTTGAATTCTTCGTTCTCGCTGGGGATAACGATCGAAGATGATTTGAGAATAAATTGGTGGGAAAATAACTCTGCTGGAGAATAAACTGGCGAGAGAATGACTCTGTGGGGAAGAGAGACTCTGCTAGAAGATCTGCTGATTTGGAGAAATAACCTCGGCTGGGGATGAATTACCATTGCTGGCAATAATGAACCCTTGTTGGGGAATGAGTTTCTACTTGTGGAAGAAATAAACTCCATATGGGATAATCTTCTATTGCTGGTGATAGATAAACCCTGCTTGGGGAGAATTAACACCACTGTTTTGGGTATTTCTTACTGAGGGGAGTGTATGTACCTTTAGTCATTTTCTCAAGTCGGCTCTATCCCTGTACTTGGTGGGTAGAGAAACTGTAAGGTTTGTACACTTCTTGTTTGCCCCTGTTCCTGAAATTACCAGTAATCGTCTTTTGTTTCGCATGTAAATATTTATGAGCAACAATTATTTTCAAATGCATATATCAAAAATGAATCATTGGACGTTCTTGCAAAACAAAACAGGAAAAAGAAAAACAATTTTGAAATTTATTGTAAAATGAATTGTATTGATTTTGAAGTTAGCCTGTGATAGGCGTTGTACCCCAAAATTTTCCCTCCCATATTTCTCAAAACATTGCAAGAAAGATCCTCAAATTGCTCAAGGTAGTCCAAGGGTTAGCCAGACAAGCTCTCTCCTAAGGCAGACTACCTCAAATTAGGGTTTCATGTTGCATCAAGATACTTGAGTCCAAGTGATCTCAAATTCTCAACAATGTCCTAATATGTTATCAAGATAATCCATGTCAAGTTTCATGCCTTGTAGAGGAAGTTTGCTTAGTCAATTGCTCAAAGGTCCAAAAATCGACTTTGCTAGGGCAAAAGTCAACTGTGGCCCACATATAGTCAAACTTCAATATTTTTGGTCAACATCCTCATTTTGAAGTATATTTCATCATTTTATCAAGGGTTGATCATGATTCATCAAGGATTGCTCATAATTCATCAAGATTCAAAAGTTGCTAAGTTAGGGTTTTGTAGGAAAAGTCAACTCAACTTTTACCAAGCATAACTTTCTCATACTTTATGAGAAATGACCCATCCAAAGCTCATCTTGAAGAGGATTCAATTCCCTAAAATCCATCTTCAGCTCCCAAGTTCAAAATATGCACTCACAAGAAGTTATGAATTTGGACATTATAGGTCATTTTGAAAAGTCAACAAAAAACACTTTTTTTGTCAATGCTTCATACATGAGCATGGAATATCAAAATTAGATGAGACCAAAAGGGTTAATTAGAGGACATCTCAAGCTTTCTAAAAAGTCTAAGAACACCTCTAAAGAGTCAAAATTGAGGAAGTTATGCATTGGTGAAGTTGAACCTTTTTGCAAAATTGCCAAAAGTCAACTATCCCTAAAACTTTAAATTTTGCCAAATGGGCCCAATCTTTTTCACTTGTTTTGATATGGCAACATAGTGCACGAGCTCTAGCCTTTTGCACTTATCCATATCTTATTTTTATTATTTATTTTTATTTTTATTTGAATTAATTCAATTTAAATCAAACCAAATCAAATGAAATCCAAAACATTGATAACAAGAGATTTTATGATTGTTTTTGGTCTTAAATTACAGATACCAATCATTCAAACTCGTGTAAATGCATAGAGTGGACAAAAAGATTGAAAAAGGCCATGTTGGGAAAGATTTTAAAAGTGTATCAAATCAAATCAAAAATCATTGAAGGAGAAAGATTTGGATGCAGTTATCAACCCTAATGCATTGCTTGGTACATATAGAGTGCGTGCAGACCTAAAAATTGGCTAGAGACAAGCATGAAAGGAAGAACAAAATCTGAAAAAACCAAGAAAAAGTGTGAGATCGAATTGGCACTTAGAGGCATCTTCAAGGCTCGTTACCTATCCCAATCTCTTCCTGTGACTCTCTAGAAGTTAAAGCAATCAAGAACAAGTCCATTCCAGTCCCAAAACGCACAATAAGTCGCTCACGACATACCCCTGTACTTGAATTCGTATCTCATAATATAGGCATTGTTAGGATGAATTAATTGCATATTCTTGATCTATGAGACATGCAAACTTTATGTATCATTCAATTTCATTTATATGGCCTATACTCTAAATCACCATTGCTAGGCTTCGAAGCTTTGTTTTAGGGATTTTGATTACAGGGAAATTTGGTCTTCGTAAGTGGTACTATCATATTCAGGAGGACGAGACGAACACAACCATGGCTTTAGATGTTATTTCCATGGCCTGTGGAGGATTTTGAGAAAGCTCAGGTCTGTAGTAACGGACGTTTGTCCGTTGGTATAGGTTATCAAATCATTAGCCACAAAGAGAGGAAGGAGATGATTTACTGGCACCCTCCTATTGTGTCTTTTGAATTTTCACACTGAAATTCCATTATTGCGCTTGTTTCTTATTTGTTTATTATTTTGCATTATTATTACAACAAAAACAATTGGCCTAGTGGTAGTCAGCTGGTTGTTAAGGCATTAGAAGGCTGGAGGTCAGGGGTTCAATCCCTGCCTCCAGCATTTGTTATTTTCTTATTTGTTTTTAGGCAATCTAATGTGCGTGCAAGCCAGGAGACCACCATAGGTCTTCATCATCAATCATGCCAGATGGCCGGATGGCCAAATCTGATGGCCACCACTAAAGGTGTATCATGAGCCAAAGTCAGCATGTTACACAGGATCACAAAGGTCAAACGGACTCCATCACTAATGGGCCCAGAAAATTGCTATTGACACCCCATTCTCAGGCCCAATTCTTTTCCTCTATTCTTTTATATTTATTTTACTTAACTTATTTAATTTATTTTACTAACCATTAAATTAATTTTTTCTTTTTATCAAAAATCACCAAAAATATTTTTATGTTCGATTAAAATTAGAATATTATTTTTCATCAATAAATTAATTAATTTAATTAGGTTTGATTAAATTAGATAACTTTAATTTATTTTTGCACATAATTAAAATCAATTAGAATAAATAGGTTTATCACTTACTTAATTATTTTATTTATTTCCAAAAATAACAAAAACCCAAAAATAGGTCTTGTAATTATTTTTACTAATTAATTCAATCACTAATTAATTTTTACATTTAATTTAGAAAACTTATTTCTTTTATTAAAAAAACAACAAAAACAATTTTTTCTTTTAATTAGGTTAGGAGTGTCAAAACCCTAGTTTCTCGCCAATCTAATTTCCCTCGCGCGCTTTATTATTATTTTTATCCAATTATTGTATCTGCTCACAGTTTGTAATAATTTAATTAGGACATTTATTTACTTTACCGCTTTTAATTTTCAAAGGGTTTCTTTTTGGCTATGTAAATACCCGAAGCCTTATAATAGCGTAGTTTAATTTCCGCATTTTTAAATTCCGCAAATTATTAACGGTTAGATGTATGAATAATTAGGGTTTGCATGACAAGAATGTATGTTAACTTTAAAATAGTTAGATCACCCTAAAAGTGCAAAGATAAAATAATCTGAAATTGAATCACTCGCACATGCGCACTCCTAGGGTACACTCCCACTTGGTTGCCTTTGGTAAACGGTCTTTGAGTATAGGGTGCTTTAGTGGTCGTCCTTTTGTCTAAAGATCATAGTTGCCTCAGAAAGGTTGCCTCGGATATTGTTGCCTCGGATAATTGATCTAAGACTTTAGGGTTACTACTAAAACGTCCTAACATTGCTTTAGTGACCGTACGTCCCTTTTCGAATTGACCCTTCAAGCTCCAACGACGGTGCTACCTACTCACTAATAGTGGGATAGCATTGTCTAAAGGAAACGAACATAGAACAATTCTTTTTTCGAGTAGGTAGATTAGTTCTTAGATACTTGCTCATCCAAAACAAACTTTTTTTTTACACTTACACTCCTTTTCAAACAAAGTTTTCAAAAACACTTCATTACACTCTTGAAGACAGAAGCAAGAGTTAAATCGATGTTAAAACAAAAACTTTTCAAAGCCAACAAACACAAAGAAAACAATTTTGAAAATGATGAGCAAGTACCTAAGAGGCCGTAGATTAATACGGATAGAAAGGGTGATAATACCTTCCCCGTACTCAGAAGTATCACAAAAAAGGAATTTTTCTATGCTTTTTTCCTTTCCTTGTTGGATAAAATAAAATACGGTGGCGACTCTTGCTTACCGCGACATTTTGCAAACACAAACCCAAAACACAAACCAGTAAATTCCTTAACGAAATAGGGAAACACGTCCCGGTTTTGGCCACCGTATCACAGAACTGACGACTCAGCTGGGGGCTTATAAGTGTGGTGTACCTTAGGAATTGTTCATCATATTGTTTTCAATTGCTTGATTTGATTGCTTTGTTTTGTGGGCTTTGTATCGGAGTTACTATAGATCCTGACCCGGATATGGGGGATACCTTTTAGGTAAGTAGAAATAGACTATGAGGGAACTGTATAGTGTAGACCGATACGGTTGAAGCAGTAGCTACGTTGGTGTGACACTTTAGTTGGTACCGATATCCCTTGTGGAGGAACAAGCAGAGTATGGGGCTGTTAAGGGGTCATTAAGCATCAACTGACCTTAGAACCTATAATTGACCAACTTGGCCATAGAAAAGTAGCAGTATGCTACACTCATTGAGACCATACTCTCGCGATGATTCCGGCCGCAAGAAAAGGTTGCTAAACTGGAATTATGACCGATCGAGGATGGTCAGTGATATTGAGATACTCTAGAACCCGATTACTATTACTAGGATAGGTTGAACCAACTAAATTGAAAGAGGGTAATACCTAAACTCCATGCCAGCCTGAAATTTAAGGGCTATTGTGTGACTTGTTTGCCCTTACCATGTTTGCTATTTGTGATACCTGTGGTGTGTTTTTATCATGACATCATGCATCATGACATTTCATGCATATTTCATTGGACTAACCATTTCAAAGACCGAGGGGATTCATCTTTGTTCTGTTTTGCAGATAATGGCATCTATGCGCAGAAATACCATTCAGATCAGCTTCGTACAAATACCTGCCCAACTTAGAGATTTGGTTTCTAAGGTTCCTGATACTTCTTCCTTTGTCAGAAGACATGGTCATCTCCTTGGTTTGGTCACTTCCAAGATAGATGAGCAAATGATGAGCGTCTTGTTCCAGTTCTTTGACCCGTTGCATCATTGTTTTACCTTCCCGGACTATCCGTTGGTCCCTACTTTGGAGAAGTTCTCGGATTTACTTGGCATATCTATTCTAGAGCAGACACCATTTACAGGTTTGGAGATAGCTCTTAGGCCGGAGGATATTGCTTCAGCCCTCCATCTAACAAAGGCTGATGTGGTATCTAACTGGGACATTCAGAGTGGGGTTAAAGGCTTCCTGGCTAAGTTCTTGATTGATCAAGTTCAACAGTTTTGGGATAGTTTTGACTTTCAAGCATTTGAAGACATCCTGCCTCTTCTCATCTATGGCCTGGTTCTGTTCCCTAATTCAGATTCTTTTGTCGACGTGAACGCAGTCAAGATCTTCATGTCCCGTAATCTAGTTCCCACTCTCTTAGGTGATATTCTACATGCCCTTTATGCCCGTACTGCTCGGAAAAGGGGAACCCTTATGTGTTGTGCACCGCTGCTAGCGAGGTCGTTTATTTCTCACCTCCCCAAATTTGTATTAAAGAATGAGGAAGGTATGGGTTGGGTCTACAAGATCATGTCCCTTGCTCACACGAACATCATTTGGAGTACTAAAGACATGGAAGAGGTAGCTGTCATTGACCGGTGCAGAGAATACCCCAATGTTCCATTGCTTGGAATTAGAGGAGGGATCACCTATAATCCTTGTTTGGCCTTACGACAGTTTGGACGAGCTCGAAGGGACAGTCCTCATGAGCTGTTGTTTCCAAACATTGTCTTTGACTTCATGGGGGATGTTGAAGGACATCGCCGTAGGTTCATACGAGCTTGGGATAGGGTTAACAGGTCTGATCCACATGAGCTAGGAATGAAGAATTCTCTCCCGATGCAACCATATCTCTGGTGGGTTCGAGCTCGTGCTCAAAAGCTTGGGATGCCGTACGAAGCGGTATTGCCAGTAATTATGGAGCATACTGATGAAGAAGGGGTTCCTCATACGGTCCTCCATCCATACATGCCTACTGATATTGGGGCATTAAAGAGGTCTTGGATCCAGCTAAGGGAAGAACGGGATACTTACAGAGAGAAGTATCATGAGCAGGAACGGAAGATCCTGAAGCTTACAAGGCAACTGGAGAATGAGAGGGTCCTCAACGATTATGCCAGCACCAAAGGAAAACGACCATGGGAGCGTTAATTTCTTTTTCTATTTCTAGTTTAGATTTGCTTTCCAGTATTTCTTTTGTAACGTCTTAAAGGCATTTGTTAAAATTGTTTCATGTTTTTAATCTAATAAAAGTGTGTTTTATTTTGGTTTACAAATTTGAATCTCCCTAAAGTCTTTGAAATCATTTCATACACATTCCATTCCCATGCACCTCATTACAGGTACCCTTACAGGTTTCTCATCTTCTTCGCTGTTTATTTCAGCAACATGTCTTCTGAAACATCTACTAATCAAGCCATCAAGGCTCTACAAGCTCAAAATGCTCAGTTCCAGAAAATGTTCATGAACTTGGCCAAGGGTCAGAAAGACTTGAAGACTCTTATCTTGAAAGACAAGAAGAAGAAGAAGAAGAAGACGATCCTCCTGAATATGGGTCACAGGTTTGGGAACAGGTTGCGAGAAGAAGTTGATTTGTCTCACTCATCTGGAGGGGGAGAGAATCAAGAAGAAAGGCAGGCTCCTAGCCCTGTGGTTTCTGACAATGACACTGACTTTGATGAAGACCAGTATCCTCCTCCTGAGGATAGGTATAAGCAACTTGAAGACCGGTTGAGCGCAATGGAGATCTAGAAGATACCTGGGTTGGACTTTGGAGATTTGGGTTTGGCATCTGGGGTGGTGATCCCCCACAAGTTTAAGGCTCATGCCTTTGCTAAATACGACGGGGTCTCCTGCCCGAAGTTACACCTCCGCTTGTACGTCAGAAAGATTCAACCATATACTGCTGATAGGAACCTCTGGGTTCATTTCTTTCAAGATAGTCTGTTAGGGACTCAACTTGAATGGTTCTATCAACTAGAAGGAGCTAATGTCCGTAACTGGGAGGACCTCGCTGCTGCTTTTTACAAGCAATACCAGTATAATACCGACCTTGCTCCCACGCGTACCTAACTTCAGGGTATGTCTATGGGTTCGAGCGAAGGTTTTAAGGACTACGCTAAGAAGTGGAGAGATCTTGCTGGAAGAGTACAACCCTCTCTGGCTGATAGGGAGTTCTTGGATATGTTTCTTGGGACTTTGTCTGGTCCGTATTTCAATTATTTGATTGGAAGTTCATCATCTGGGTTCACTGAATTGATTATGACTGGGGAGAGAGTTGAAGCCGGTATCAAGGGCGGCAAGATACAGAAACGTGCTTCGTCAAGTACCAAGAAGAATCCTTTCAATAAGCAGTCTAGTGCAATTTACAGCTTGAGAAGCCAGAACCGACCTGAATGCTGCCAAGTGTTGTACCCCAATTTTTGACCTAAGATCCCATTTTTATTTTTGCATTTTTAAAGATAAGTCAAGGTCATGAAATACGGTCGGTTTTAACGTCTCACCTTCGAGCTTTGACTATGCGAAGATTGTCAAGTGTTTTGAACATTTTTAGCCCATGTATCACTAATTTCTAATCCATACAAAGGTGTATGTTCATGTTTCCTTTTGCTTCATGTGTAGAGACAGGTCTGAATCAAGAGCATCATGTGTCGCGCCTCAATTAAGATTTTGAGTCTCCCAAGCCAGAAGTACGGTTGATTGTGGATTCTTGAAGACTGATTCATCAAGGCACAACTGTTGCACCCTAAGTTTCGCCCCTAATATGTTTTAGTCGCACTTTCATATTATATTTTGTTATTTGGTCACAATCATTAGTAAATATCTTCATTCATCATATTTTGCATCATTAGTCATATTTAAGTTGACCAGAAAAGTCAGTTTAAATCAAAGTTTGTATCGTCTTTCAGTTGTAAAATACCCGACATTTTGCTTCATGCATTTTTATCTATTTACTCATTTGTTGCATTGCTCCAAGTTGTTTATATGTCGATAATCAAAATATTTCGGTTTTATAGACAAATTGTTAAAAGCGGTTCGACATTGTGCAGAAAATTAGCGAGAAAATATTTCAAGTTTTCACCTTTTACCGATCATTTTATGAATCTGCGTTTCGCATAGATTATGACGGTATGCTCGCTTTATTTTTCGGTACAGCTTGAAGTCTCGTTTTTAACCTTAAACACCTATTTTAGCCCGATATTTTTATTATCATTTTATTTTGATTTCGACTTTTTGAATATTTTTTATTTAATCTTTGTGGCATGTAGATTTTTCTAATGTGTTCATTTTATTTTTTCGGATAAATTTTCGTCCGTTTTTTATCGTTTCGGTCATTTTGTGTCTTTATTTTTAATTCAGAAAAAATTCAAAAAAATTTATTTTAAATTGAGTTATTTTTTATACTTTCAGGTTTTATTATTTTTGTCATTCAGGGGCTTTTTGGTCACAAGAAATTATTGATTATACTATGCTTGATTCCTATTGGTTGATAACACATGTTGTGGATAGCTAAATTTTCCAATGGAATTGAAGGAAAAGCAACGGATGTGATTTACTTTGATATCATTTTTTATTTATTTAAGTAGCCTTGGCTCTTTGTAAAGGAGGGGAAAAAAAAACAGTAACTATTACTTCCTTCTCTCTCTACACGTCACCACCAACAAAAAACCATCTTCTCAAAACTCAAAACCTCCTCTCTTCAGAAAAATGGAACATCCTCCTACAAACTCAAAACTTTACCAGAGGCAGGAGCGCTCCATATGGTATGCTTCTTACTAAAGTCTTTAAGTTTTCAAAATTCCCATTGATCAAGAACAACCAACAGAAGTCAAAACCATGGCCAATGCGTCTAAACCAAGTTGCATGCGTATTCCTATTATCACATCCACTCTTCCTAACAGAAATGCAAATGCCCAAGTAAAGTGTATGTCCCATCCAAAACTCTGAAAATTGGTCAATCTTCATCTGCTCAAATTTCGTCTCCTGGTCGAATCCCAACATCGATATCTCTCCCTATTTCATTTGAAATACATCGTTCAAACATCTCTACAACTCCACACCCACCTCAGCTTCCGAGGCCACCTGTTCAGGCTTTACTGCAGATGGAACAAGGGATTTCCGTACAGAGCAATGTTCAAGTGCATGAGTTACAGATGATGCAACGTTCTCAGGTTTCTTCAATGCAGACATATTATCAAACCCAGCAGTGACAATTTTCAAATGAGCAGCAAGTTCAACATACTCAATCACAGGAGCTTTCAAATGGTGGAATGTCATTACACGAGTATTTTAAGTCTCCAGAGGCCATTCAGTCTTTGTTGAGTGAACGCGACAAGCTTTGCCAGCTGTTGGAGCAGCAACCAAAATTAATGCAGATGCTTCAGGAAAGGTTAGGCCAGATGTAGCTGCAATCTGACCAAGTAGAACCTCAGAAGCATGGCTTTTTGCATAGTCAATACCTGTACATGTCCATTCATTGTCTGCCCATGAGTTGTGGTGATGTTTGTGCATCAGCCACCAAACATCAACCACGAACAACCATTCCCGTTCCCTTTCCTCCGCCTCAGCTTCCCCTGGCCTTATCCTTGTTGATTCCGCGGAAGAGTTCGATAAAATCCTTAGCAAAGTTCAAGATGACTCGTTGCACGCGATTTTCTATTTCACTGCTGTTTAGTGTGGACCTTGCAGGTTCATTTCTCCTATAGTTGGGGAGCTCAGTAAGAAGTATCCTAATGTGGCAACTTATAAGATTGACATTGATCAGGAAGCAATTCAAGACACATTGAGCAGGTTGCAGATTACATCTGTGCCGACACTTCACTTCTTTCAAAATGGGAAAAAGACTGATGAACTTATAGGTGCAGATGTTGCGCGATTGAATCATATTACAGAGAAACTCTTCAAGAAGGACTAACTCCGACGCTGAGGTGGGAATTGCTGTTGGCTGATTGAGTACTAAGTGATAAAACTGCCACTGCACACTGCACCACCGCCAATCCCGGATCCGCTGCGCCACCCTATGTTAGAGTCGATCAACACTTTCATCAGGTTTGTTTTTTGCTTTATTTATGGTTGTGGGTTTTCTTTGTCTCCATGGTTCTGTCTTGCAGCTTGCGATTTCATTAGGAATTTCTCTGTATGGTAAAAGGGAAGAGTTTGTTTTGGGTTTAAGAAGAAGAATAGTGTGGTTGAAAGAGAAAGAGGATATTTGTATTTGTGAAGGAAGAGAGAACCTGAAGAGATACGCAATCTCTTTTTTTTGTTTCAATATATTTTCTCTTTTATTTATATTACTTGTTTTTTTAATTAATTGCCACTTGTCATAAGCTGATTGGCTGGAAGTTTGTTTGAAAAGTCAAAACAACCGAGCTCTATTTTTCTTCTCATTCTATAAGGTGGCGCATGTTGTAAGATAAAAAAAATATATAAAAAAATATTAGTAAATCTTATATTTAGATTTAGTTTAGTATTAATTTAGATTTTTTTAATTAGTTTAATTTTATTTTAGTAACTTTAGGATTTTATTTCATTTAGATTTAGAATTTTATTTGTTTTAGTTTTAATTTAGTAAACTTTAGAATGTTATTTGATTTAAGTTAACTTTAGAATTTTAGTTGTTAGTTTTAGTTTAGGGACTTTAGAACTTTTTTTGATTTAGATTTAATTTAGTAACTTTGGAATTTTTATTTGTTTTAGATTAAATTTAGTAACCTTAGAATTTTATTTAGCTTAGATTTAATTTGCTAATATCAAAATTTTAATTTTAGTTTAGATCTAGTGTAGTAATTTTAGAATTATTTTTATAACTTTAGAATTTGTAATTAGTTTAGAATTATTTTAGTAAGTAATCTTAGAATTTTTACTTAGATAATTAGTTCTATTTTCTTCTATATAAATATCTTTGTCATTTTAATTTCTCGATGCCTTTGGTCATTAGTCTGTTTCATTAGATTTGTTTTCTTGTGAATTTTCGAATGTTTATACTTTACTGATTCACCTTATTTTACTTGCTCAATTAACTCCAAGGAAAAGATTTAAATTTTGTTGACTTCACGTCATCAAACACATCTCATCCAGTCGTGCGAATACCCTCATTCATCTTTTGTTTGTTTACTATTTTGTTAAACCTAAGATAATTTTCCCAAAAGATTCAATTTTTAAACTCACACCTTTTAAGTCAAAAACTTCGACATTAGGTCATCGTGTCTTCAAAAATCTCGTCCATACCCATCTTTTAGCCAAACGAATCATTTTAATCAAACAAACAATTTTCAACCAAAAACAGATATTTCAAAAGGTTCATGCAGAGTACCGCAGATGCATTGGGTGCTAATACCTTCCCATTGCATAACCAACCCCCGAACTCTCGATCTCTTTCAAAAACGCATTGTATTTTTATTACTTTTAAGTATTATTTTACATTGCATATTTTAGGGTTTTATTTCGCTCTTTTCCCTTTTCCTTTGGAAATAATAAAGCGCGGTGGCGACTCTTGCTTTTGCGAGTCAAGTTAATTAATAGCTTGATCTCCGATTTTCACCGCTACAGAATTGGCGACTCTGCTGGGGAAAGATTAACCTCTTGCTGGTCCATCCCTAAGTGGGTTAAGCCTAATTTGTTTTATCTGTTTTATCATTATTTGATTGTTTGATTATATGTATATATTGTGATTATTTGGGTGTTGATAATATTTACAAAGGACAAGTCCTATACCCGGACTAAGTTACACTTAGGAATAGGACGGGCGGTATAGTCATGTTAACTTTGAGGGAGTAGTCCCGAAGAAGGAGGCATGAGATCCCCCACTCGGTGGAAGGCCCTTTTGAATGTAATATTTGTTTACCGAGTAATCGGGAAGACATTATTATTTTCGACCTGGGAGCCAGAGAAGCTGGGAACCGTAGAACCCTAACCCATCTTGGCCTTTTAGGTGTAGCGCGGAGATTATAACGGAGTAATCCGGAAGTAATTGTTACGCGATGCTATGCTCGGATGAGTTTCTCTTGAGAATATTGCTGATTATTGAGTAATCAAGACGTTGGTAATATCCGAAGGAGGAATGTAGACTCCGGGAACTCTTAGAACCTTGTTCTACAGGTGTGATTAAACCGTTAGTACATACCTTGGGGGGTGTTCTTTACCTTTGACTCCATGCTCGTGACGTTGAAACTTTCGACTTTATTTGTGACCTTGCTTGTGGTTGTTGCATAGCCATGCATTCGTGCATCCATAAAACCCTTTTCATTTGACTTTGAAGGAATTTGGAGGTCTTTCTTTGTAAACATCACAAGTTTCGTCAAGCTCAATGGATCTTGGGTGTTGATATGGTGAAAACCCTAATCCACCAAAATGGATGATTGATCTTGATGATAACTTGATCAACGCTTTGATCCAATTCAAAATTCATCTTCTATCTTCATACTTTGATGTTTACAACTTAATATCTTGAGTTCCTTCAAAGTCAGATAAAAACTCTCTTTTGCATATCATGCATCATTCTACATTTTTTGTTTCACTTTTAAAAGTCATTTCCAAGTCTTAATTTTTCCTTTGGTCTCACCAGTACAACACTCGCGCTAAGAGAACAATGGAGAATATCAAGCAAGAGGTTTCTGAACTCCGTAGAGAGATGACTAATTTGAAAGCTAGTGTGGAGCACTTAACTGGTTTGGTTGAAATTCTGGTTGCCGCCCAAGTCAATCCTTCTAGGAGGGACAAAGCGATGATAAAAGTCTTCACTGAAACTCTAAAATCATTCTCTCATGAGAAGGTGTTGGTTAATGCACCTAATGACTTTCCTGACCAGGTGAATGTGGGAGTGCATCTAGAAGAAGATGTTGGGAAGGGATGTTCATATGAAGATGGTAGCTCAGCTAATGGTGTGAAGAAGTTTGATAATAACTTTTCCAAGAAGAGAACCATAGGAAGAAATAATCATTGTCAGAATCATCATGTTTCTCCTATTCATCAACAGAATCAGCAAGTTCCTAATCAGAGGAAAACCCAGTTTGATCCAATTCCAATTACCTATACAGAGTTGTTCCCTATCCTGATGCAGAGGAATTTGGTTCAGACCCGACCTCCACCGAAGGTTCCTGAGAAGATACATTGGTACTACAAAGCTGATTTGGCTTGTACCTTTCATCAAGGTGCTCCTGGGCATGACTTGGAGGGTTTCTTTGCTTTGAATATTGAGGTTCAGAAGTTGGTCAGAAGTGGTATCTTGTCATTCAAGGACGTTGGTTTTGAAGTTCAAATCAAGCATGCGCCGAAGAGTAAACACGATTGATAGTGACTTTGATTTTTGAAGGATGTTTTCGGTAATTCAAGTCCAGATGGAAAGCCTTCCCAGATTATTAACTTATTTATGCTTTTTGTAATTTTTCTTGTTTATCAAAACATCGTTTGCATGTAAGAACTTGTTTGCATCTGAATGATTATCTTAATACAATGAGTATGTTTGTCTTGAAGAAATTCATTCGTTTCACTCATATTTGTTTTCAAATTTTAAATTTATTTTGGCATTATGATACCAACTTGTTGCCCATTCTCTTGCCTAGGCAGAGATTGAAGGGAGGATGATGATCTAAAGAACACAAAATCTCTGGTTGTTTGCTTTTGGATAAAATCTTGCTGACGATGTACAGGCATTGTTTCAAATCCCTAAACACCGGAGATATAAGGAAGATAATCCCTTGCTAACCCCTTTTGAGCCTTTGAAGCAGAAGTTTCTTTTCTATACGAAAAAACCTTGAATTTTAACCTGGGGCAGGGTAGTTTTTAGTTAATCTGACTGAGTGTTCGAAATTCATAAGGAAGATGTTTTTTGAAGAGAAACTACGAGGGATATCCTTCATGTATAATGAATCTAGAGGATGTGGAACCACAATGTTATCCCTCATTCATCAAGAAACGAGGCAATCACAATCCTCTCAACAAGCAAAGACAAGCTAATGTCACACATTTTGTTCAAAAAGTCAAAAATCAAGAAAAAGAAAAGCCTGCTAAGTCAAAAAAAACATAAAAACGTGTGACTTAGGCAAAATTAAGGCATCCCGCTGGACTATCAATTCAAAAAAATTAGTTCAGGCAAAAGTTAGGGAAAACAAAAATTGCAAAGAAAAGGACTGCAAAGAAAAGTCCTCAGCAAAGAACAAATTGGTGACTACAAACACGAAGAGATGAGGGTGGTTTCTACTCCGAAAGCCTCGTCGTTTCCTTGACCGTCACAAAATCCTTTTGAGAGATGAACACTCATGTTGAAATAACTGAACATAGGGTTGGAGAACATCATGAAGAATGGGTGGGCACCAAATATTTTGAGCCTTAAAATCTTTTTTCTAAAAACCATGAACCAGACCACGTTACAACCTTCAAAAGTCCTAATTGAAGCAAGGTTATTTTGAAAGCATACTTCAGTGAGATAGTGTTACTGACTCCCATGAATGTTCTAAATAGTTATGTTGGTATCATATGTTTTTCCTATACAAAAATAAATGGTGCTTTAACTCGCAAAATTTGTGCGATATCTTTCAAAATCTTCAAGACTTACATAACTGTTGCATTAGAATTTTCATTCTCATTGTAAACTTTTTCTAACTGCAAAACATTTGTTTGATATTAAGGAAGCTCACATAAGCATCAGTGATGAGTTTATTCTTTTAAGGCCTGAAACTATGTTGAGTAATTGACGGATCACGTCAAGAAAAAAACATATCCAGAGGCATGTCACCTGAAGACCTTAAGCACGGACGTGTTGCTTCTCCTAATTAATGCTTTCTCAACTTGTTTACTCTTTTGGGGCACAATTTGAAGACTTTGTTGTGCCAACTACAGTCAATACGGGGCAATCACGTCGAGATTTGATGAATTCCTCTAAGAGTTTGAAGACACCAGAGCATGGTGAATGCCAGGTCTTTTGTAAAATCCTCTTGAGACGATTTCTCCTCATCAACCATATAGCTTGGGGCATTTTAGAAGTGAAGCTATTCGCAAGAATTGTCGTGCAACATGCAGCTTATCAGCAGTAAACTTGGGGCATCCAAAATTAGTCCCAGGGGCAATCCAGATTTGTCAAGATATGTGATATGTTTTGCACACATTATCAGAGGGTGGTGTTCCCAGTATCTCCAGTTAAGCATGGCTTTTTCCAGCCGAAACAGTGTTCGTGTTGTCATCCTTTCAAGGGATTGTTAGTGATAGAAGACTGAACTTTGGGCTTTCTACCGAAAGATATCTTCCTCTCCAAAGAGATTTAAGCTTTGTAAAAGGACTTTGCTCCAGTGATGGTTTTTGTCTTCTATCTCCAGTAATGTTCCCATCTTGTTGAGATTAGCCGAGTGTCGGGTTGTACTGTGATGTCTTATCATCTTCTGTCCATCTCCCCTGTCGGTTTTGTCAGCATATACATGACATTCATTTATTCATTCACACTTGCATCATGCACGCACAGTTGTATTTGTTGATGTCATTGAGTTCGTATACCTTGGTTGTGTCTATTCAGATAGAATATTTGATCTTTCCAAATAGAGTGTCAACTTAAGCAGAAAGTGCGCCTCTTTTCTAATTCCCCACTGAGTTAACTCTCGTGGAAGAATCTTGCTTTAGCTTTCCTTTTCCATCTCTGGATAGGATAAATCCCCATTTGAGTTGTTTCCTCATTGGGTGGAGTCTTGTTTGACTATTTTCTCTCAGTTTATTCCTGGATTGAGCTTTGTCTCTTATGAACGATATCCTGTGGATCTCTCTAGGCTGTGAAACCTAGATGGAGAGTGCATTTACTTTGCAACGTAAATACTTGGTCTCCTCAAGAAGGATTTATTCATGGTTCCCCATTGAAGATGAACTTTATTCCCCAGCAGTGTTATCACAACCTTCTTCTGGAATATCGACATGACAACGAGCGACTGACTCTTTATTTGAGCAGTTTGATTATTTCTGATTTCTCTACGACAAATGGCGGTCTCTTCATGAGCAGTTTCTCCTTCCTCGATGAAATTATTGGTTCTCACCTCCAGCAATATCTTCACGATATTTTATGGGTATCTTTTTGGGAAACAGCAAGCGGCGGTCTCTTCATGAGGCAACTTTTGTGTTATGGATACTCTTGACAAACAACAAGCGGCGGTCTCTTCATGAGCAACTTGTATGTTATTGATACCTTGGAAAAAACATCAAACGGCGGTCTCTTCATGAGCAACTTGTATGTTATTGATACCTTAGAGAAAACATCAAGCGACGGTCTCTTCATGAGCAACTTGTGTGTTATTTTTCTCTTGAAAAACATCAAGCGGCGGTCTCTTCATGAGCAACTTGTATGTTATTGATACCTTGAAAGAAACAACAAGCGACAGTCTCTCCATGAGCAACTTGTTTGTTATTGTCACCTTTGAAAACAACAAGCGGCGGTCTCTTCATGAGCAACTCGTGTGTTATTGGTAATTTTGAAAAGAAACAGCAAGCGGCAGTCTCTTCATGGACAACTTGTATGTTATCAACACTTTTAAAAACAGCAAGCGGCAGTCTCTTCATGGACAACTTGTATGTTATCAACACTTTTAAAAACAGCAAGCGGCAGTCTCTTCATGGACAACTTGTATGTTATCAACACTTTTAAAAACAGCAAGCGGCAGTCTCTTCATGGACAACTTGTATGTTATCAACACTTTTAAAAACAGCAAGCGGCAGTCTCTTCATGGACAACTTGTATGTTATCAACACTTTTTGAAAACGGCAAGTGGCGGTCTCTTCATGAGCAGCTTGTACGGAAAAAGGCAAGTGGCAGCTTCTTCATGAGCAGCTTGTACGTTAGTATTTTTGGAAGACAACAAGTGGCAGACTCTTCATGAGCAGCTTGTGTGTTTTGATATTCTTTGAAGATAGCAAGTGACAGCTTCTTTATGAGCAGCTTGTGGGTTTTGGCAACAAGTGGCGGACTCTTCATGAGCAGCTTGTGTGCTTTAATATTCTTTGAAGACAGCAAGTGGCGGTCTCTTCATGAGCAGCTTGTATGTTATTGACACCTTTGAAAGGAAGCAAGTGGCGGTGTGGTACGGTGGGAGAACTGACTAGGGTTTTGCGTTTGTTTTCGCAAATGTTTCGGTTGAGCAAGAGTCGCCACCGACTTTTTATTTTATCCTAAGGAAAGGTTTAAAAAGCACAGCAAAAACCTTTGAGATTTTTCTTGGGTTCGGGGAGTAGATTATAGAAAGGGAAGGTATTAGCACCCTTTCTATCCATGGTTATCCATGGGCTCTTAGGTACTTGCTTAGATCAACTTGCCTTGGTTTTCAATTGTTTGAAATGGTGCTTGATGTGTGGTTTTGAAAATATTTTGAAAAGATGCCTTGTATAGGCTACCCTTGTAACAATTCTTTACTCGAATGTTTTACAAGAGGTGTTTGTCTTTTGAAAAGATGTTTCAAGGTTTTTGAAAGTTTGTTTTGAAAGTGTTTGTGAAGTGTGGTTTGAAATTAGGCAAGTGTTTTCTTGGCAAATTGACAAGTACTTAAGAGTTATCTACCCTAAAGTTTTCTCAAAGGATTTTTGTTATGTTTTAAACCTTTTGACAATTTTGTTCCACCATTGTATTTGGTGGACAATCTTGTCTTAGGAGGTGAAAGGGACGGGCGCGGGTCATTGTTTAGACCATAATTGCAATAGTGTTAAATGTCTTTGGGCAATTTTTTCTTTAAAAGGGGACTTGATCATTCATTTAGGCAACATTTTAAGGGACTATGATCATTTGATTGTTTGTTTTACCCAAAGAAATTCAACATGCAATATGGCCCAATTATTTGAAGGCAACAAAGTGGAATACCCTAGGGGTGCAAGTGTGAAATGTGTTGTCCATTTTCATGCTTATTTATCTTGAAGTTAGGTCCAACTATTTTGTTCGTTTTATTCGCATTCAAACCCTAATTCTAGCATGGTATGTTTAGAAAGCGTTAAAGCGCGAAATTTAAATTCCTACACTATTACAACACAATAATATGGGGAGGGGGTACAATGTTTCAAATGGGGTATATTTAGACAAGAATTTAAACCTAACTATTACATCATTTTCTTTGAATATTTATAAGACAAATAATTGTATAATTAAATGGAAATTGAAATAAAAATGCAAAATGTAAAAAGGATTTTTATGTGTATGAAAAAAAGAATATTATTTATGTGAAAATAAAAAGAGAAATAAAAAGGTATTATTTTTGGAGTATTTTCAAATTTAGGGCAAAGCCCTAATTCTATTAAATAAAATACATTATTCATTTATTATGTACAAATATTTATTTATATATACAAAATAAAATAAAATGAGGTATTTGTCCAAAATGTATTTTTATATTAAATATTAATAATAATAAAAAAAAAAGTGTATATATTTTGTATTTACTCTAAATATATTAATAAATATATGTATATATGTATTATTTTAGATATGTATTATATATAAATAATAATAATATTTAATATTTGTAAAAAAGTATTTTTTATATAAAGTATTTTCAGAAGGTAAAATAAAATAAAAATGAAAATAAAAGTATTTTTACATATTTCTCAATATTTTTAATGAAATGTATATATTCATTTATTTGTGTATTAATCAAAAGAAAATCACATAAATACCTAATAAATTAAAAAATGGTGAGAAAAAAGATTTTTATATTTTTAATAACATGAAAAAAAATAAATGAATCAATCAAAAAAAGAAAAAGTCAGAAATCATTAAAAATAAACCAAATGGGCTCAGGGGGTGCAGAAGCAATTGTATGGTGTGAAAAGTAGAACAAAAGTTGGCCCAGCCCATGAGACACCTTCTTCAACCTCCAGCCAAAAACGCGCGCTTGTAACAGGGATTCAAACATCCTGATTCTTTGAGCTTTTGCACAAACTTTCAACACAAAACATGTCAAGCATTGAATCACGATTTCAAATATATAAAAAACTCATCCTAACTCTCAGAAATGAGAGAGAATTTTAACAATCCCAAATCCTGACCTAAGTTTTCTGCCATTTTCGAACCTTAAATTCTCACAGCTCAAGCAAAAGAAATGAAAAGTAAAAACATGTACATGTTCAGTGGCATGAGTAGAACATTGTTTATTCACAAACTTAGAGCTAATGATGCCTAATAAGAGAGATACGAATTCAAAAACTTACCTGTTCAGTTGCAGTTCTATCTGGAAATGGAGAAGCTTTCAGGGAAAGATAATGGTTGGTGTAGCTTCCTTGAGGTGTGGTGATGCTGTTCCAATATTTACTTTGCCTTGAGACTCCTTGGATTGAGCTGTGGAACTTCAACTCCAAAAATGAAAAAGTGAAAATGGTGGAACTTGTTAGAGGGATTATAGGTCGTGTTTCAAGTCATGGTTAGCTTGCATAGATGCTAGGGAATGTGTATGAACTGGTTTGGGCAAGAATGCTTGAAAGGATTGAGAGTTGGAACTCAATCTGCAGAGGTTACTCTGTTTGAGCAGTTTCAAGGTGATTCTGAGTTTTGGGAGGGATTGGAGGTGAAAGGCTCGTGCTTTAGCTTAGGATCAATGTTTGGAATGTGTTTGATAAGTTTGTCTAAGTGTTTGTCAGCTGATATGAGAGTTGCGACAAGTTATGCTATCTTACTTGAACTTGAAGCAAGCAATGGCCACTTGATGATTCTAGCCTGTACAGGCCCTCACACTATGCTGCATACATTGGCCTTGATCAGTGCAATTTGCTCACAAACTTGTGCCAAGAAGATTTGGACTGTACCACTTGGATTGCAAACTTGACATAAAGTTCTCCTTTTCAAAAATGGAAATAGTGCTTTTTCTAGTTTAGGGTTAATTCTCCATGTAATGTCCAAATGCTTAGAATAACAACTTGGCACAATGGTTTTGCATTAAATTATTGTGTGTCAAAGGGTTTTAGGACCTGTAATGTAGCTTAAGCATGCTGAGATTGAAATGCATAGTGTTATGAACATGTACATGGCCAAGAACAAAAGTGACTTTTTCCCATTTTGCAAAATTCGATTCTCCCTAACCATGAGGTTGTTTGAGAAGTTCTTGGACATTTTGGAAAGCTTGGAATGTGTACTACAATCCATCTTTGAAATGCAAATTGAAATTCCAAGTGGAAGTGTATGGAAAATGGCCTTGAAGTTGGGTAGAAAACCTTGTCAAAATAGGTTAAAATTTCACTAAGTTAAGAATGGTTTAGTGCCCTTATTCAAAAATTTGTAACTTGAGATACAAGCCTCAAATGGGAAAACTTTGTGAATCAAAGTTGTAGATTATGCAACAAGCTACAACTTTCATGTTTTGACTTTTGTTTGAATCCAAATGGATCTTGGTGAAAAAGTGGGGCAAAGTTGGGAAAAAATTAGGGTTTTTTATAACTTAGAAAAATTCTAAGTTATGAAAAATTCTAATTTCTAACCCTAATTTGCATTTTGTGATTTCTTGGTGAACAAGTTTCATGATTTGGCATATTTTGATGAAAAATGAATCTTGACTCTTGATTTTGACCAAAAAGTCAAAGTTTGACTTTTCAGTATACAGTCAAAATTGATCAATTGACTGGGAAATTCAACTATCAATCTTGTGTACTTGGGATCTTTTGAGTTTGTTGAGCATGTCAAGATAATTCCATGGGGCCTTTGAGTCCATATGTGAGCTTGGTTTGCCATTGGCTAGGTCAAACAGTCAAAAATTGCCTTTGTGCAGTCAAAACCCTAAAAATGACCATTTTGCCCTTTTGGTGATTTGATCAAATTTCTTGTGGAATTGTGGTCCAAACTTGATCAAATGGTTCATAGGAGTTCATAATGTTGATGTGGGTCAATTTTCATGAGGTTTGACTGTCAATTGGCCACAGTTGACTTTTTCCCCAATACAGTTGATTTCTAGGTCAACTGTCCAATTGACTGGGCAAAACTTGGAATCAAGGCTTGAAACTTGGTGTGGGTAAACTTGGGAGTCCAATATGAAGCATGAAAGTCATCTTAGGCATTTTAGGTCAAAACATCTTTGTGCAAACACAAACCCTAATTTGGGTCCATAGTGCAAGGAGAAGTCTTGAGCAGATGAAACCCTGACTGGATCTTGAGCTTAAAGGGCTTTGTGATGAGAAATCATTGAGAAATGGGAGGGCAAATTTTGGGGTACAATAGTTGCCCCTGTTCAATCTTCTTGAACCTGAAGAGTTAGATTGGCAAGCTACCTTTCGTGACTCGAGGGTAAAAGGAGATTGGACACTAGAGTGCCTTAAATTTGCACTCGTCAAAGTAATGGATGCGGGAATGGGCTTAGAGATGCCATTTGGAGATGGGCTTAGAGATGCCATCTGGAGGGGTGACAGAATCTTGTCGGGGATGGGCTTAAAGATGCCACCGGGAAATGAGTATCAGGAAGGTGTCCATGCTTTGGACCATCTTCAAACTGGGGGTCTGAATAAGCAATAGATTGACGTCCGTTGTTGGGAGGAATCCGAAAGCTGTTTTCAGAAGGTTGCATCCGAACAAGTTGATAGATTAACATCCGTTGTTGGGAAGAATCTATGAACTGTTTTAAGGAGGTTGTGTCTGAACAAGTGATAGATTAACATCCGTTGTTGGGAAGAATCCATAGACTGTTTTCAGAAGTATGGAGAAGAAACTGAACAAGCGATAGGTTAACATCCGTTACTTGGAGAACCTGTAAACTGTTTTCAGAAATCTTGAAGTTGAATAAGCAATAGAGCAGCATCCGTTGTTGGGAAGCGTCCGTAAACTGTTTTCAAAAGGTTGCATCTGAACAAGTGATAGATTAACATCCGTTGTTGGGAAGAATCCATAGACTGTTTTCAGAAGTCTGGAGAAGAAACTGAACAAGTGATAGGTTAACATCCGTTACTTGGAGAACCCGTAAACTGTTTTCAGAAATCTTGAAGTTTAATAAGCAATGGAGCAGCATCCGTTGTTGGGAAGCGCCCGTAAACTGTTTTCAAAAGGTTGCATCTGAACAAGTGATAGATTAACATCCGTTGTTGGGAAGAATCCATAGACTATTTTCAGAAGTCTGGAGAAGAAACTGAACAAGCGATAGGTTAACATCCGTTACTTGGAGAACCCGTAAACTGTTTTCAGAAATCTTGAAGTTGAATAAGCAACGACGTAAGGTTGCTTGACGAGGGGTCCGTGTAAAACTGCATCTGAAACTGTTAATGATAGCCTTTTATTCTTATCCTGTTCGGACAAAATGTTAGCTAAACACAGAATTATGTTGCATGAAATGCATGATGCAATATATATTATATGAATGTTTATGATATGAATGCAATGAATGCGTATGTAAGCTGATGAGCTGTCTTGCTGGGGATAGATGAATCCTGGATGACTGAAGATAAGAACAACTTGACCGCTGCCGGGAAGAACAAATCCTTGGCTGTTGCTGGGGAACAAAGAGCTTGGGTTGTATACCCAACCTCTGGGGAAATCCTGATGACTTCTACTGGGGAGTACCAATCTAGTAGACTTATGCCGGGGATGCAAGACTGAGAATCTTCAGTTTGGCGGGAAGTATCTCTGGCGACTTCACTGGGGAACTCAAGATTTTCCTTCCCAAAACTCTGTGGGGAAAAGGTCTATTAGTCTGGCTCCGCTGGGGATATTGAAACTTAAATTATGAGGGAAATTGGAATCCTGAGGATCCTCTGGCTGGGGGATTGTAAAGATAAGTTACTGCTGGGGAATTTTGATGAACTCCGCTGGGGATAGGAAGAATTTTGGCGAGTGCGATCTTCCGCGGTTGTTAGCTGAGGATAACCCAGTTATAAGTCCCTGGGAGGAATAACTTTGAATAAAACTCGAGAGAGACGTCCGTTCTCTGCGGGGAATAAGCTTCCAGAATCTACTGGGGATGAGCTTCACGGCTTCCTAGGGATATGGATTCCAAATCTCCCGGGGGTTTCCTTCGACTTATCAGTAATTCTCTTTCTTGGTTCATAAGGAAATGATTATGTTTCAAATGCATATGCCTATTTAACAAAACATTGGACGTTTCTCAAAATAAACAAATAGTGCAAGAGGAAAGAAAAGGAAATGACACAAATTTCTGGGAAAAGTATTTGTATTGATTTTCTATGAGTATATTTGTACAAAGGAGACAATCATCCTAGTAAGAGGATTTTGTCGTAAATATTTGAAAAGTTTATACAAAATAAAGATGGCTATGTGAAATAATTCCATGGGATTCCATTCCGCTATAGCTCTCACAACCCTGAATATCTGTCCATTCAAAGCGTCGTTTGACGATGACTGGATTGATCAGAAGCCTGGAACCGGTTGATGAAGAAATTGTCTTTGAAGTGATCCGACGAGACATAGTCATACGCTTTAATTCCCTAACTTTTGCCTGAATCGCCCTTTCGGGTTTTCGATCCACCAGGATACCCATTTTTGCCCAAGTCGCCCTTTCGGGTTTTCAACTTGCCGGGTGTACAGATTTTTTTTATTTTTTATCCCTAATTTTTGCCTGAACCGCCCTTTCGGGTTTTCGGCTCACCGGGATGCCCATTTTTGCCCAAGCCACCCTTTCGGGTTTTCGACTTGTCGAGTTATTTTATGCGTAGTATCTTTTGACTATGTCTGCGTTCGCAGGGTGCGGCAAATCGTTGCTGTCCATGGTGGTCAGAATCATTGCACCACCAGAAAATATGCTCTTGATCATAAATGGTCCTTCATATGTAGGCGTCCATTTGCCCCTGGGATCACTTTGCGGCAAGATAATCCGCTTGATTACGAGGTCTCCGACTTGATACACTTGACGTCTGACTTTCTTATTGAAGGCCTTGATCATTCGCTTTTGATACGTCTGACCATGGCATATAGCAGCCAGTCGCTTTTCGTCGATCAGATTGAGTTGATCAAGTCAGGTTTGCATCCAATCATCTTCATTCAAACCTGCATCCTTCATGATCCTTAGAGAAGGGATCTGGACTTCCATAGGCAAAACAACTTCCATGCCATAAACCAAAGAAAATGGGGTTGCCCTGGTTGAAGTACGTACCGTCGTACGGTATCCATGCAGAGCAAACGGTAACATCTCATGCCAGTCTTTGTAAGTGACTGTCATTTTCTGAATGATTTTCTTAATGTTTTTTTTCGCAGCTTCAACAGCACCGTTCATCTTAGGCCGATAGGGAGATGAATTGTGATGATAAATCTTGAACTGTTCGCACAATGCAGTGATCATTGTGTTATTCAGATTTGTACCGTTGTCTGTGATGATCCTGTCTGGAACACCATACCGACATATGAGATTTTGCTTGATAAAGCGGGCAACCACATTTTTAGTGACAGAGGCGAAGGAAGCTGCTTCGACCCATTTAGTGAAGTAGTCAATGGAAACCAGGATGAAGCGATGTCCGTTGGAAGCCGTGGGCTTGATCTCTCCAATCATATCAATGCCCCACATTGCAAAGGGCCAATGAGCGGTCAGGACGTTGAGAGGAACCGGAGGGATATGAACTTTGTCAGCATAGACTTGACACTTGTGGCAAGTACGGGAATGTTGATGGCAGTCAGCCTCCATAGTAGACCAGTAATAGCCTGCCCTTAGGATCTTCTTAGCCATTGTATGCCCGCTCAAGTGAGTGCCAAATGTGCCGCTGTGTATATCAGTCATGATCAACTCTGCTTCAGTTTTATCTACGCATCGGAGTAACACACAATCATGGCTTCGTTTGTAAAGGATGCCGTTGCTCAGGAAGAACTTAGCAGCAAATTTCCTTAAGAACTTCTTGTCATTCACGGAAGCCCCTTCAGGATAATCTCGGGTCTCGAGATACCTTTTGATTTCATGGAACCAAGGTTGTTCCACTACTTCTTCGGTATTAATCTCGTGGCAATGCGCCGGTTCATCCATTCACTCGATGGTGGTTTGGGGAGCCTCGTTATCCCAGTTAAGTTTAAACACGGAGGACATTATGGCTAGAGCATCTGCTAGCTGATTCTCTTCTCACGGGAAATGCTCGAAGGTAATTTGCTCGAAATGAGGCAACAATGTCAGAACATGTTCTTTGTATGGGATAAGATTAGGATGTTTGGTATCCCACTCTCCTTTGATTTGACTGATAACCAAAGCCGAGTCTCCAAATACGATCAAAGATTTGATCCCCAAGTCTATAGCAGCCTTGAGACCAAAGATGCAAGCTTCATATTCAGCCATGTTGTTTGTGCAGCTGAAGCAAAGTCGGGCCGTGAAAGGTGTGTGACAACCTTCCGGAGAAATGAGTACCGCGCCGATACCGTTTCCAAGTGCATTTGAAGCACCATCAAAGTACAGGGTCCATCGGGATCCCTTTTCGGGTCCGTCATACGGTCCGTTACTTTCAATGTTGTCCAAATTCATGATGTCCTCGTCTGGGAAGTCAAATCTCATGGGTTGATAATCTTCGATAGCTTGATGAGCCAGATGGTCAACTAGTACACTCCCTTTTATAGCTTTTTGAGTGGTGTACTGGATGTCATACTCAGTTAGGATCATTTGCCATCTAGCTATTCTTCCAGATAAAGCGGGCTTTTCGAAGATATACTTGATAGGATCCATTTTGGAAATCAACAAGGTAGTATGAGTCAACATATACTGCCTTAGTCGGCGAGCAGCCCATACCAAAGCGCAGCAAGTTTTCTCGAGCAGTGAGTAGCGAGTCTCACAGTCGGTAAACTTTTTGCTAAGGTAATAAATAGCATGCTCTTTTCGACCAGACTCGTCATGCTGGCCCAAAACACACCCCATTGAGTTATCCAAGACGGTCAGATACATGATCAATGGTCTTCCTTCGACGGGTGGCATCAGAATAGGAGGTTCTAGCAAATACTCCTTGATCTTATCAAAAGCAGCTTGGCAATCGTCGTTCCATTCGACTACCTGATCTTTCTTCAAGAGTTTGAAAATTGGCTCACAGGTAGAAGTCAGATGAGAGATGAATCTGGCAATATAGTTCAAGCGCCCCAAGAACCCTCTAACCTCCTTCTCAGTACGGGGAGCAGGCATCTCTTATATTGCTTTCACTTTTGCTGGATCGACTTCAATGCCTTTGTTGCTTACAATGAATCCTAGAAGTTTACCAGACCTAACTCCAAAAGTGCACTTACTTGGATTCAGCCTGAGTTTGTATTCTTTCAACCTGGCAAACAACTTTTCTAGATGTTCAAGGTGCTCCTCCTCTGTTTGCGACCGAGCTATCATATCGTCTACGTAAACTTCAATCTCATGATGTATCATATCATGAAACAAAGCTACCATGGCGCGTTGATAAGTTGCCCCTGCGTTCTTCAGCCCGAACGGCATCACCTTGTAACAGAAAGTGCCCCACTGTGTGACAAAAGTTGTTTTCTCCATATCTTCGGGGGCCATTTTGATTTGATTGTAACCCGAGAATCCATCCATGAAGGAAAACACTTTATGCTGAGCTGTATTGTCGATCAAAATGTCAATGTGAGGGAGCGGAAAATCATCTTTGGGACTGGCCCTATTCAAATCCCGGTAGTCTACACACATCCTGACTTTGCCATCTTTCTTAGGTACTGGCACAATGTTAGCGACCCATTAAGGATAGGACGTAACAGCCAGAAAGCCAGCATCGAATTGTTTCATTACTTCTGCTTTGATCTTTTCGGACATGTCAGGCCTCATTCGGCGAACTTTTTGCTTGATCGGTGGACAATCCTCTCTTGTGGGGAGACGGTGGACCACGATGTCTGTGTCTAAACCTGGCATGTCTTCATAAGACCAAGCGAAGATCTCAACATACTTATTCAACAACTGTACCAGGCGCTCCTTGACTCTCGGCTCCAGATTGACACCCACTTGCACCTCCTTCCGGTCTTCCTCGGTCCCTAAGTTGACAGTTTCCAGTGACTCTTCATGCGGTAAGATGGCCCTTTCCTCTTGTTGCAGAAGTCTGGCTAGTTCCCCGGGTACTTCACAACCTTCGTCATCTTCATACTCGGCTAGATTGACCAGATCCTCAGAGTTATTGAAAGATATAGCAGAATAGTCACCCATGGAATCCAGAATGGATGGGTACCTGCATTGGTGAGTGTGGGTGTGTGTAAGGGATAGCCATCCTTAAACAAAAAATGCAAAAGGAAAGAAAATGAACATAAGCAGTTTATCAAATGAAAAACGTCCAATGAATCATTAAACATGGCATATGGATATGAAAAATAATCAAAACCCTTACAAATGGACCTACATGCCCCGGGCAAGGCAGGAGGTGAAAAGATAGTGTACGGATTGTTTGAAAGTAAATATTACAGACCCAATAAGAAATTTTTAACAGATAAATTACTGATGAATAAAAGTGATGGGGACAAAGTCCTTAGCCTCCCAATTGCTCAATCCTCCTTTGACAGTTGGATAAATCCACTCTTCAATGTTGCTCTCCTTGTCTTCATCTTCCAGGGCGTTGATTCCGTAGGGAGAAATTTTGACTGGCGCCCTTTCAATCTTCGCACGGCGCATAGCTTTCTGGCCGGCGGCTGTGAACCCTAACCCAAACTTGTCAGTCTTATGCGAAAAGTCGGGTAACTGCCCCCATGCTTAATTCTTCCCTTCTTTTATTGCAGCCCTTGCATCCTCCAGAGATGCCATCCTGGCCATCTGTCTCGGTGTCTCGGCTGCCAACTTTGCTACTGCTATTTCAGGAAGGACTTCTTCGAAATGTTGAAACGGTGTCTCAATGAACTCTCCTTCAACCTCCACATACCGGAAAGAATTTAAGTGGCTAATCATGTACTCTTCTTCGCCATGGACAGTGATGATCTTTCCCTTGACAGTATACTTCAACATCTGATGCAAGGAGGAGGTAACTGCCCCAGCATGGTGTATCCAAGGCCTACCCAGCAAGCAAGAGTATGATGGACGGATGTCCATCACATAGAAAGTGGATTTAAACACCTCGGTGCCTATCTTGATGGGAATTTCAACCTCTCCATGGACCATTCTCTTCGAACCATCGAAAGCTCTGACAACAATATCACTCGGCTTCAAATCCAACCCCTCACAATCTAGTCGGTCCAAGGCCTTCTTAGGCAAAACATTCAGCGACGAACCAGTATCAACCAAGACATGTGCGAGAGTAGTTCCTCGACACTCGACTGAAATGTGCAAAGCATCATTGTGATTTCTACCTTTAGGAGTTAGGTCGGCATCAGAAAAACCTAATCCATTGTCCGCAGTCAGGCTAGCCATGCAATTCTGAAATTGATCCGCAGAGGTTTCCTGGGGCACATGAGCTGCCTTCAGGAATTTTATCAGGGCTTTAGCGTGCGCTTCTGAGCAAAGTAGTAGTGCCAGCATGGAGATCTTGGAGGGGGTTTGCCCCAACTGTTCCACCACATCGTAATCACTTCTTTTGATTATCCTCAAAATCTCGTCCATTTCCTTCTTGGAGGTTTCCGGGATTACCAAGGGTTGAGCCCTCGTCCTGACGGGCTCATCTCGGATTCCCTTACCTTTGTCAGCAGCGGTAGGAGAGACAGTACTAGGAACAACAATGTCTTCAATCAGAGGAGTTCTAGCAGAGAGTTTTATTGGTGCAGGGATGACCTCGTTAGCTGATGAGGGTCCAAAGACTGCTCTTGGAGGGGCAATCTCTGGAGAAAATATTCTCCCGCTCCTGGTGATTTTGCTGGTGCCCGCGATGTTACTAATGCTGGCTTCTTCATCATCCGAACTTTCTTCAATTACCTCGATCTGCTTGATACCATGGTAGTAGATGTCACCGCCATAGTTCCAAGGTATCGACTTCTCAAAAACATAGGGAACAGGCCCTGGCATTGTTATCTTCAAAGGAACAGATTTCGCAGCTGGTGTAATCTTAACAGGCTTTTTGACGGCCTTGGAAAGATTGGCGTGAATGGTTATGATTGAGACATCTTCAGTATGAACTGGAACAGCAGAAACTTTTTCAAACAAAATTTGTCGACTATCCATAAGGCCTTGGATGCCTTTCTTCAATAACGGACAATCAAATGGCAGAGAGTAACAACAATAGCAGTCTTCTTTACATCCCGGGAAGATCCCGGCCCTCAACAGATTCAACTTAATGGTTAACAGTGGAGTAGTCAGATCACTGACATCAGCAACATACAAATCTTCTTCAATGGCGTTGACATTTCGGCCGTGCTTCGGCATGGGTGCAGATATCACATTAGGCTTCTCTGGAGCGTCAAACTCTACCTCCTTAGCCTCTATCAGGTCTTGGATTTTATGCTTGAGTGCCCAACAATCATTGGTGTCGTGTCCAACACTGTCTGAATGGTAGGCGCATTTAGCATTGGCATGATAATGCGGAGAGGACGTATTCACATTCTTTGGTGCCTCCTTGATGGTGGCGAGGTTCAACTTCAATAGATGGGGAAGCACTTGTGCTGGAGTCATATTAATACGGGTGAACTTTCGTTGTGGCCGTTCCACTCGTTGTTGATTTGGTCTGGACTGGTTATAGCGAGGCTGCTCACTTGGAGTGTTTTGAATCATTACGGCCCCCACAGTTGGTCAGCGTTCAGTCTTCCCTGCTCTTCTCTGAGAATATACCATAGATGTTTCCTTCTTAAAAGGCTTCTTCTCAACACTTGCAGCAACACCCTTCTGAATCTTTCCTGACTTGATGCCGACTTCTATTCTCTCGCCTGTCAAGATCAAATCGGTAAACCCCGCGGAAGAGTTACCAATTAGATGATTGAAAAAAGGCCCAAATAGGGTCCCTAGAAACATATCAACAAGTTCGCGGTCGGTTAAAGGAGGATGCACCCTGCCAGCCAAATCCCTCCATTTTTGTGCATATTCTTTGAATCCCTCGCTTGTTCCTAGTGACATACCCTGAAGTTGGGTACGCGTAGGAGCAAGGTCAGAATTATACTGGTATTGTTTGTAGAAAGCGGTGGCCAAATCTTTCCAATTTCTGACACTGGTTCCTTCTAGCTGATAAAACCACTCCAACTGAGCTCCCGAAAGGCTGTCTTGAAAGAAATGAATCCAGTATAGGGTTGAATCTTTCTCACGTAGGACCTGAGATGCATTTTAGGGCAGGACAGCCCATCATACCTCACAAACACTGGCACTTTGAATTTTGGGGGAATCACAATCCCGGCCACCAAGCCCAAGTCTTCAAAATCCAAACCCGGTACTCTTTGTAGTTCCATGGCGGCCAATCTGTCTTCTAAACCCTTGTACTTATCATCAGCTGGAGGGTATTGCTGGTCAGAATAATCTTCATCCTCTTCAACCTCTTCTTCCTCCGCATCAGACTCGGAAGGCACCGCAACTCCATCTCTTTTACTAGTCCCTTCATCAGAAGTAGGAGGAAATTCAAGCACTCTCCGAGCTTCTCCGTCAAATCTTCTCCCCAAAGTAGCCACCCCAATCCTCTTTTTCTTCTTTTTTACTGGGTCCTTATTCCCCAACTGAGTCTTGATATCCTCCTGACCCTTAGCCAAGGTCATCAGGAGTTGCTGGAATTGTGCATTCTGAGCCTGTAGGTCTTTGACTGTTTGCTCGAGATCCATTCTACTGAAATAAACAGCAGACAGATAAGGAAACCTGGAGTGAGACCTGCTTATGCACATGATGAATGGTATGCTTATGTATGCAATGCATTCAAGGATTTAGAACATTCAAAATTGTTTTAGACAAAGAAGAACGCACGTCATATTAATAAGAAGAAATTTGTTAGTACATAAATGCCCCATGGGCCAAATATTACAAAATAAACTTCTTAAGGCAGAAAGACATTGCGCATCCTCTTTGGTGCGATGTAGGTGTTGAGGGCCTCTTGCTCGTGGAGTCGGCGGGTAAGCTCTAGAACCTTCTTTTCACTGGCGTAGTAGCTAGCTTCAAAAGTATTTCGTTCCTCCTTGAGCTGAATCCAACTTTTCTGCATTTCCTCCCACGATGTAGGCATGTCTGGATGTAGGATAGTGTAGGGGACCTCTCCTTCATTGACGGGCTCTTTAATCACTAGGAGTACATGAGGATAAGGCATCTTTAGACTTTGGGCTCGGGCTCGTACCCACTTGAGATAGGGCTCAAGAGGGATGGAGTTCTTGTGTCCCAGAGTCTTGCTATCAACCTTGTTGAGTTTTCCCCAAGCTCTGATGAATCTTTGGCGAAGTCCTTGCGCATCGTTGTCGAAGTCAAAAACTAGGTCAGGAATCAACATGTCATGAGGGCCATCCCTCCATGCATATCCAAATTGCCTCAAAGCTAGGCAAGGGTTGTAGGTGATACCTCCCCTAATTCCAAGTAAAGGAACATTAGGAAACTCTCCGCAACGATCGACGATGATGACATTTTCTCTGGACCGAGAACACCAATGCACATCAGAATGAGTAAGAGTCATCAACCGTTGGGACCACCTTGTACCTTGGTCATTCTTCAAGACAGATTGCGGAAGGTGCGAAATAAACCACCTTGCAAGGATAGGAGTACAGCACATGAGAACACCTCTCTTTCTCATTGTTCCTGTGTAAAATGAGTGAAGGGTGTCCCCAAGCAATGTTGGTATTGGATTTCTGGACAAAAAGATTTTGACGGCGTTGACATCTACCAATTGGTCAGGATTTGGGAACAAGACCAACCCATAGATAAGGAGTGCCACAATTTCTTCAAAGGCTTGTAGGTCCAATGAATTCCAACATTCTTGTGCCTTCTCAAACAAGAATTTTGCTAAGAATCCCTTGACGCCGCTTCTGGTTTCCCAATGCCTCTTGATGTCGGATGGTTGTAGATGTAATGCTCGAGCAACATCTTCCGGCTTTGGTTCCTTTTCCGTACCGTTGAAGGGTAGTTGATTAAGGATAGGAATTCTCAGGAGTTGAGAAAACTCCTCCAAAGTGGGTACCAACTGATAATCAGGGAAGGTGAAACAGTGGTGAAGAGGGTCAAAGAACTGGAATAGAACTTTCATCATGTCTTCTTCAATGTTGGTGTTGACTAGGCTGAGCAGTCTACCATGTCTTTCACTGAAGGATGAATTTTCCGGAATTCTTGAGGTGAGCTCCTTGAGTTGAGGAGAGATTCTCACAAGGTTGACTTGAATGGTATTTCTGCGAGGAATTTCCATGACCTACAAAATAGGAACAAAGATGAAGATCCAAACCCTTGAAATGGTTAGTTAATGCATATGATGCTTTATGATGTTTATGATGTATGCACAAAACATATGTACAAGCAAATCACACCAAATCCTAGTTTCAGGCTTGCATGGGGTTTCATAGGTAAGTACCCTCTTGAGTGTAGTTGGCTTAAAAACCTGTCCTATAAATAGTAACCGGGTTCTAAGGAGCTCAATATCACTGGATTGTTTTCATTGTTCATGGTTTTGGTTTAGCCACTTAACTAGCGACCAAAATATTCCAAGAAAACAACCCTCAATGAGTGTGGTATCGAGTATCTACCAACTTCGGACTGCACCAAAGCCGGTCATCTCACTACCCCTAATAAAAGGCCAAGATGGTCAATTAAGGTTCTAGGTCATTAGTGCTTAATGACATCACTCAGCGGCCCCGTACTCTCCTTGATTGAACTCAAGGGTTACCGGTACTCACAAATATGTCGCACTAATATAGCTATTGCTTCGACCGTGTCGGTATACCCCGCACAGTTTCCACAATGTTTTGCTATCTATGAATGTTTTCCAAAATCCGGGTGTAGGATTGTAAACCCAAACAATAGAACCAAAGTATAAAGCAAACAAATCAAACAATTAGTCATGCAAGAGTGTGATCTAAGCCCTAAGGTTACTCCACTTTTAAAATTGTCCCCAGCAGAGTCGCCAGTTCTGTGGTACGGTGGGAGAACTGACTAGGGTTTTGCGTTTGTTTTCGCAAATGTTTCGGTTGAGCAAGAGTCGCCACCGACATTTTATTTTATCCTAAGGAAAGGTTTAAAAAGCACAGCAAAAACCTTTGAGATTTTTCTTGGGTTCGGGGAGTAGATTATAGAAAGGGAAGGTATTAGCACCCTTTCTATCCATGGTTATCCATGGGCTCTTAGGTACTTGCTTAGATCAACTTGCCTTGGTTTTCAATTGTTTGAAATGGTGCTTGATGTGTGGTTTTGAAAATATTTTGAAAAGATGCCTTGTATAGGCTACCCTTGTAACAATTCTTTACTCGAATGTTTTACAAGAGGTGTTTGTCTTTTGAAAAGATGTTTCAAGGTTTTTGAAAGTTTGTTTTGAAAGTGTTTGTGAAGTGTGGTTTGAAATTAGGCAAGTGTTTTCTTGGCAAATTGACAAGTACTTAAGAGTTATCTACCCTAAAGTTTTCTCAAAGGATTTTTGTTATGTTTTAAACCTTTTGACAATTTTGTTCCACCATTGTATTTGGTGGACAATCTTGTCTTAGGAGGTGAAAGGGACGGGCGCGGGTCATTGTTTAGATCATAATTGCAATAGTGTTAAATGTCTTTGGGCAATTTTTTCTTTAAAAGGGGACTTGATCATTCATTTAGGCAACATTTTGAGGGACTATGATCATTTGATTGTTTGTTTTACCCAAAGAAATTCAACATGCAATATGGCCCAATTATTTGAAGGCAACAAAGTGGAATACCCTAGGGGTGCAAGTGTGAAATGTGTTGTCCATTTTCATGCTTATTTATCTTGAAGTTAGGTCCAACTATTTTGTTCGTTTTATTCGCATTCAAACCCTAATTCTAGCATGGTATGTTTAGAAAGTGTTAAAGCGCGAAATTTAAATTCCTACACTATTACAACACAATAATATGGGGAGGGGGGTACAATGTTTCAAATGGGGTATATTTAGACAAGAATTTAAACCTAACTATTACATCATTTTCTTTGAATATTTATAAGACAAATAATTGTATAATTAAATGGAAATTGAAATAAAAATGCAAAATGTAAAAAGGATTTTTATGTGTATGAAAAAAAGAATATTATTTATGTGAAAATAAAAAGAGAAATAAAAAGGTATTATTTTTGGAGTATTTTCAAATTTAGGGCAAAGCCCTAATTCTATTAAATAAAATACATTATTCATTTATTATGTACAAATATTTATTTATATATACAAAATAAAATAAAATGAGGTATTTGTCCAAATTGTATTTTTATATTAAATATTAATAATAATAAAAAAAACAAAAGTGTATATATTTTGTATTTACTCTAAATATATTAATAAATATATGTATATATGTATTATTTTAGATATGTATTATATATAAATAATAATAATATTTAATATTTGTAAAAAAGTATTTTTTATATAAAGTATTTTCAGAAGGTAAAATAAAATAAAAATGAAAATAAAAGTATTTTTACATATTTCTCAATATTTTTAATGAAATGTATATATTCATTTATTTGTGTATTAATCAAAAGAAAATCACATAAATACCTAATAAATTAAAAAATGGTGAGAAAAAAGATTTTTATATTTTTAATAACATGAAAAATAATAAACGAATCAATCAAGAAAAGAAAAAGTCAGAAATCATTAAAAATAAACCAAATGGGCTCAGGGGGTGCAGAAACAATTGTATGGTGTGAAAAGTAGAACAAAAGTTGGCCCAGCCCATGAGACACCTTCTTCAACCTCCAGCCAAAAACGCGCGCTTGTAACACGGATTCAAACATCCTGATTCTTTGAGCTTTTGCACAAACTTTCAACACAAAACATGTCAAGCATTGAATCACGATTCCAAATATATAAAAAACTCATCCTAACTCTCAGAAATAAGAGAGAATTTTAACAATCCCAAATCCTGACCTAAGTTTTCTGCCATTTTCAAACCTTAAATTCTCACAGCTCAAGCAAAAGAAATGAAAAGTAAAAACATGTACATGTTCAGTGGCATGAGTAGAACATTGTTTATTCACAAACTTAGAGCTAATGATGCCTAATAAGAGAGATACGAATTCAAAAACTTACCTGTTCAGTTGAAGTTCTATCTGGCAATGGAGAAGCTTTCAGGGCAAGATAATGGTTGGTGTAGCTTCCTTGAGGTGTGGTGATGCTGTTCCAATATTTACTTTGCCTTGAGACTCCTTGGATTGAGTTGTGGAACTTCAACTGCAAAAATGAAAAAGTGAAAATGGTGGAACTTGTTAGAGGGATTACAGGTCGTGTTTCAAGTCATGGTTAGCTTGCATAGATGCTAGGGAATGTGTATGAACTGGTTTGGGCAAGAATGCTTGAAAGGATTGAGAGTTGGAACTCAATCTGCAGAGGTTACTCTATTTGAGCAGTTTCAAGGTGATTCTGAGTTTTGGGAGGGATTGGAGGTAAAAGGTTCATGCTTTAGCTTAGGATCAATTTTTGGAATGTGTTTGATAAGTTTGTCTAAGTGTTTGTCAGCTGATATGAGAGTTGGGACAAGTTATGCTATCTTACTTGAACTTGAAGCAAGCAATGGCCACTTGATGATTCTAGCCTGTACAGGCCCTCACACTATGCTGCATACATTGGCCTTGATCAGTGCAATTTGCTCACAAACTTGTGCCAAGAAGATTTGGACTGTACCACTTGGATTGCAAACTTGACATAAAGTTCTCCTTTTCAAAAATGGAAATAGTGCTTTTTCTAGTTTAGGGTTAATTCTCCATGTAATGTCCAAATGCTTAGAATAACAACTTGGCACAATGGTTTTGCATTAAATTATTGTGTGTCAAAGGGTTTTAGGACCTGTAATGTAGCTTAAGCATGCTGAGATTGAAATGCATAGTGTTATGAACATGTACATGGCCAAGAACAAAAGTGACTTTTTCCCATTTTGCAAAATTCGATTCTCCCTAACCATGAGGTTGTTTGAGAAGTTCTTGGACATTTTGGAAAGCTTGGAATGTGTACTACAATCCATCTTTGAAATGCAAATTGAAATTCCAAGTGGAATTGTATGGAAAATGGCCTTGAAGTTGGGTAGAAAACCTTGTCAAAATAGGTTAAAATTTCACTAAGTTAAGAATGGTTTAGTGCCCTTATTCAAAAATTTGTAACTTGAGATACAAGCCTCAAATGGGAAAACTTTGTGAATCAAAGTTTTAGATTATGCAACAAGCTACAAATTTCATGTTTTGACTTTTGTTTGAATCCAAATGGATCTTGGTGAAAAAGTGGGGCAAAGTTGGGAAAAATTAGGGTTTTTTATAACTTAGAAAAATTCTAAGTTATGAAAAATTCTAATTTCTAACCCTAATTTGCATTTTGTGATTTCTTGGTGAACAAGTTTCATGATTTGGCATATTTTGATGAAAAATGAATCTTGACTCTTGATTTTGACCAAAAAGTCAAAGTTTGACTTTTCAGTATACAGTCAAAATTGATCAATTGACTGGGAAATTCAACTATCAATCTTGTGTACTTGGGATCTTTTGAGTTTGTTGAGCATGTCAAGATAATTCCATGGGGCCTTTGAGTCCATATGTGAGCTTGGTTTGCCATTGGCTAGGTCAAACAGTCAAAAATTGCCTTTGTGCAGTCAAAACCCTAAAAATGACCATTTTGCCCTTTTGGTGATTTGATCAAATTTCTTGTGGAATTGTGGTCCAAACTTGATCAAATGGTTCATAGGAGTTCATAATGTTGATGTGGGTCAATTTTCATGAGGTTTGACTGTCAATTGGCCACAGTTGACTTTTTCCCCAATACAGTTGATTTCTAGGTCAACTGTCCAATTGACTGGGCAAAACTTGGAATCAAGGCTTGAAACTTGGTGTGGGTAAACTTGGGAGTCCAATATGAAGCATGAAAGTCATCTTAGGCATTTTAGGTCAAAACATCTTTGTGCAAACACAAACCCTAATTTGGGTCCATAGTGCAAGGAGAAGTCTTGAGCAGATGAAACCCTGACTGGATCTTGAGCTTAAAGGGCTTTGTGATGAGAAATCATTGAGAAATGGGAGGGGAAATTTTTGGGTACAACAGGCGGCCTCTTTATTTGAGAAGCTTGTGTATCCCCAACAATAATGTTTACTCAGCAAATGGCATCCCTTCGGAAAAGTCCCGTGGGGAAGTTTGTTATTTTATCCCTTTCAAGCGATATCTTGGTTAAAGAAGAAATGTGTTACCGTTATTGGTAAAATTCAGAAATCAAAGATGTTTATCTCCAGCTACAGTGCTGATGTCAATCATTTTGTTTTCCAGCCACAGTGCTGATGTAAACCATTTCTTTTTCCAGTCTTCGTACTGATGTAAATCTTTTCTTTTCTCGTCTCAACACTGATGTAAATCATTCAAGAGTCTCTCATTTGAAGTCTATGACTTTGTTTCCCCAGTGGAGTTACAACCTCTTCCTCTGTGGGATTACTGTATAATGTGTTTGGGTTCTCCAGCATAGTCTGTCTCATATGGCGTCATTCCCCATAAAATTCAGAGCATTACATTCATATCATATCATGAACGTAATCGCGGTATCTTAAGGCCAAAAATTGTGTAATCTATATTTAAGTCCATTCAATCTCGTCGAAATGAAGATCCCAATCTTCATATCTCCAGATAGAAGAAACTTAAATAGGGGCAGCTGTTGTACCCCAATTTTTGACCTAAGATCCCATTTTTATTTTTGCATTTTTAAAGATAAGTCAAGGTCACGAAATACGGTCGGTTTTAACGTCTCACCTTCGAGCTTTGACTATGCGAAGATTGTCAAGTGTTTTGAACATTTTTAGCCCATGTATCACTAATTTCTAATCCATACAAAGGTGTATGTTCATGTTTCCTTTTGCTTCATGTGTAGAGACAGGTCTGAATCAAGAGCATCATGTGTCGCACCTCAATTAAGATTTTGAGTCTCCCAAGCCAGAAGTACGGTTGATTGTGGATTCTTGAAAACTGATTCATCAAGGCACAACTGTTGCACCCTAAGTTTCGCCCCTAATATGTTTTAGTCGCACTTTCATATTATATTTTGTTATTTGGTCACAATCATTAGTAAATATCTTCATTCATCATATTTTTCATCATTAGTCGTATTTAAGTTGACCAGAAAAGTCAGTTTAAATCTAAGTTTGTATCGTCTTTCAGTTGTAAAATACCCGGCATTTTGCTTCATGCATTTTTATCTATTTACTCATTTGTTGCATTGCTCCAAGTTGTTTATATGTCGATAATCAAAATATTTCGGTTTTATAGACAAATTGTTAAAAGCGGTTCGACATTGTGCGGAAAATTAGCGAGAAAATATTTCAAGTTTTCACCTTTTACCGATCATTTTATGAATCTGCGTTTCGCATAGATTATGACGGTATGCTCGCTTTATTTTTCGGTACAGCTTGAAGTCTCGTTTTTAACCTTAAACACCTATTTTATCCGGATATTTTTATTATCATTTTATTTTGATTTCGACTTTTTGAATATTTTTTATTTAATCTTTGTGGCATGTAGATTTTTCTAATGTGTTCATTTTATTTTTTCGGATAAATTTTCGTCCGTTTTTTATCGTTTCGGTCATTTTGTGTCTTTATTTTTAATTCAAAAAAATTATTTTAAATTGAGTTATTTTTTATACTTTCAGGTTTTATTTTATTTTTATCATTCAGGGGCTTTTTGGTCACAAGAAATTATTGATTATACTATGCTTGATTCCTATTGGTTGATAACACATGTTGTGGATAGCTAAATTTTCCAATGGAATTGAAGGAAAAGCAACGGATGTGATTTACTTTGATATCATTTTTTATTTATTTAAGTAGCCTTGGCTCTTTGTAAAGGAGGGGGGAAAAAAACAAACAGTAACTATTACTTCCTTCTCTCTCTACACGTCACCACCAACAAAAAACCTTCTTCTCAAAACTCAAAACCTCCTCTCTTCAGAAAAATGGAACATCCTCCTACAAACTCAAAACTTTACCAGAGGCAGGAGCGCTCCATATGGTATGCTTCTTACTAAAGTCTTTAAGTTTTCAAAATTCCCATTGATCAAGAACAACCAACAGAAGTCAAAACCATGGCCAATGCGTCTAAACCAAGTTGCATGCGTATTCCTATTATCACATCCACTCTTCCTAACAGAAATGCAAATGCCCAAGTAAAGTGTATGTCCCATCCAAAACTCTGAAAATTGGTCAATCTTCATCTGCTCCAATTTCGTCTCCTGGTCGAATCCCAACATCGGTATCTCTCCCTGTTTCATTTGAAATACATCGTTCAAACATCTCTACAACTCCACACCCACCTCAGCTTCCGAGGCCACCTGTTCAGGCTTTACTGCAGATGGAACAAGGGATTTCCGTACAGAGAAATGTTCATGTGCATGAGTTACAGATGATGCAACGTTCTCAGGTTTCTTCAATGCAGACATATTATCAAACCCAGCAGTGACAATTTTCAAATGAGCAGCAAGTTCAACATACTCAATCGCAGGAGCTTTCAAATGGTGGAATGTCATTACACGAGTATTTTAAGTCTCCAGAGGCCATTCAGTCTTTGTTGAGTGATCGCGATAAGCTTTGCCAGCTGTTGGAGCAGCAACCAAAATTAATGCAGATGCTTCAGGAAAGGTTAGGCCAGATGTAGCTGCAATCTGACCAAGTAGAACCTCAGAAGCATGGCTTTTTGCATAGTCAATACCTGTACATGTCCATTCATTGTCTGCCCATGAGTTGTGGTGATGTTTGTGCATCAGCCACCAAACATCAACCACGAACAACCATTCCCGTTCCCTTTCCTCCACCTCAGCTTCCCCTGGCCTTATCCTTGTTGATTCCGCGGAAGAGTTCGATAAAATCCTTAGCAAAGTTCAAGATGACTCGTTGCACGCGATTTTCTATTTCACTGCTGTTTGGTGTGGACCTTGCAGGTTCATTTCTCCTATAGTTGGGGAGCTCAGTAAGAAGTATCCTAATGTGGCAACTTATAAGATTGACATTGATCAGGAAGCAATTCAAGACACATTGAGCAGGTTGCAGATTACATCTGTGCCGACACTTCACTTCTTTCAAAATGGGAAAAAGACTGATGAACTTATAGGTGCAGATGTTGCGCGATTGAATCATATTACAGAGAAACTCTTCAAGAAGGACTAACTCCGGCGTTGAGGTGGGAATTGCTGCTGGCTGATTGAGTACTAAGTGATAAAACTGCCACTGCACACCGCACCACCGCCAATCCCGGATCCGCTGCGCCACCCTATGTTAGAGTCGATCAACACTTTCATCAGGTTTGTTTTTTGCTTTATTTATGGTTGTGGGTTTTCTTTGTCTCCATGGTTCTGTCTTGCAGCTTGCGATTTCATTAGGAATTTCTCTGTATGGTAAAAGGGAAGAGTTTGTTTTGGGTTTAAGAAGAAGAATAGTGTGGTTGAAAGAGAAAGAGGATATTTGTATTTGTGAAGGAAGAGAGAACCTGAAGAGATACGCAATCTCTTTTTTTGTTTCAATATATTTTCTCTTTTATTTATATTACTTGTTTTTTTAATTAATTGCCACTTGTCATAAGCTGATTGGCTAGAAGTTTGTTTGAAAAGTCAAAACAACCGAGCTCTATTTTTCTTCTCATTCTATAAGGTGGCGCATGTTTTAAGATAAAAAAAAATATAAAAAATATTAGTAAATCTTATATTTAGATTTAGTTTAGTATTAATTTAGATTTTTTTAATTAGTTTAATTTTATTTTAGTAACTTTAGGATTTTATTTCATTTAGATTTAGAATTTTATTTGTTTTAGTTTTAATTTAGTAAACTTTAGAATGTTATTTGATTTAAGTTAACTTTAGAATTTTAGTTGTTAGTTTTAGTTTAGGGACTTTAGAACTTTTTTTGATTTAGATTTAATTTAGTAACTTTGGAATTTTTATTTGTTTTAGATTAAATTTAGTAACCTTAGAATTTTATTTAGCTTAGATTTAATTTGCTAATATCAAAATTTTAATTTTAGTTTAGATCTAGTGTAGTAATTTTAGAATTATTTTTATAACTTTAGAATTTGTAATTAGTTTAGAATTATTTTAGTAAGTAATCTTAGAATTTTTACTTAGATAATTAGTTCTATTTTCTTCTATATAAATATCTTTGTCATTTTAATTTCTCGATGCCTTTGGTCATTAGTCTGTTTCATTAGATTTGTTTTCTTGTGAATTTTCGAATGTTTATACTTTACTGATTCACCTTATTTTACTTGCTCAATTAACTCCAAGGAAAAGATTTAAATTTTGTTGACTTCACGTCATCAAACACATCTCATCCAGTCGTGCGAATACCCTCATTCATCTTTTGTTTGTTTACTATTTTGTTAAACCTAAGATAATTTTCCCAAAAGATTCAATTTTTAAACTCACACCTTTTAAGTCAAAAACTTCGACATTAGGTCATCGTGTCTTCAAAAATCTCGTCCATACCCATCTTTTAGCCAAACGAATCATTTTAATCAAACAAACAATTTTCAACCAAAAACAGATATTTCAAAAGGTTCCTGCGGAGTACCGCAGATGCATTGGGTGCTAATACCTTCCCATTGCATAACCAACCCCCGAACTCTCGATCTCTTTCAAAAACGCATTGTATTTTTATTACTTTTAAGTATTATTTTACATTGCATATTTTAGGGTTTTATTTCGCTCTTTTCCCTTTTCCTTTGGAAATAATAAAGCGCGGTGGCGACTCATGCTTTTGCGAGTCAAGTTAATTAATAGCTTGATCTCCGATTTTCACCGCTACACCAAGCAGTTAATGCGGTAGTTATATCAAGACCAACTTTTGCCCCATAACGTAACAATAAACAAAGAGTAGAGAGACCGCAAAGGCAGTATACTCGGCTCAGTATGACTCTATCTCAAATTCTGCCGCAATTGTTGAAAACCAACTTGGTGATTCCGAAGGAGGCTCCGAAGAATCCCAACACCATATCACCGCTGTATAATCCGAACGCCCGTTGTGCTTATCACTCTGATAGCCTAGGGAATGATACCAATAACTGCTAGGCTTTGAAGAATAAAGTGCAGGATCTGATTGATGCTAAGGAGATCGAGTTTGAAATGCCGGAAAAGCCTAATGTCATAAATGCTCCTATGCCCAAACATGGAGTGAATATGGTGGACGATGACTCGTTTGTGACTTCTGTGGAAGACGTTGCTACTCCATTGATGACAATGAAGAAGAACTTATTATTGGCCGATTTATTTCCGGGTTGTGGTGAAGGGTGCCACCTGTGTTCCATCCTACCTACTGGTTGCCATCTATTGAAGTCAGGTGTTCAACGGCTGATGGATAACAAAGAAATTATGTTCGAGAAAACTTTGGTTCCATTGATTCCTATTGAAGAAGTTTCCATAATCACCATTTCCGCCAATTCTTCCAAGGCTTCCTCGAGAAAGCCTGTTAGAATTACATCTGTTCCAAGAATTGCTCCATTGATCATTACCTTTCCTGGACCTCTCCCTTACACGTCGGATAAGGCTGTCCCGTGGCACTATGGGGATGATGTGTATTATCACGGGATTAAAAAAGACTTGAAGGACGAAGAGGCTGATACTGATGTCAGCAATATTGTTGGATCTAGTAAAGTCACCCGAAGCGGAAGACTTTTCTCCCTTGAGATTTCCCCACCAACCGTTCAGAAGCCTGTTACTATTTCACCTGCCAGTACACCTGCTACTGCTCCTGTTCATGTTCCAATCATTACCCATGTTGCCGAGTCATCTGACACTCGGGGCAAAGGGATCACCGGTGAGCCTGCCCGGACGGAGGCACCGAAGAAGATTACTGTTGAAGCCTCTAGACAGGAGATAGAGGAAATTTTAAAGATCATCAAGAAAAGCGACTACAATGTAGTCGAACAGCTGGGGAAAACCCCGTCAAAGATCTCTATGTTGTCTTTATTGCTATGCTCAAAAGCCCATGCTAAGGCTCTGATTGCTTTCTTGAAAACTGCGCACGTGCCCCAGGAAACATCTGCTGATCAGTTCAAAGACTGTGTGGCTAGTTTGACTGCTGATAACGGGTTGGGTTTCTCCGACGCAGATTTGACTGCCAAAGGAAAGAATCACAATGACGCTTTGCATGTTTCCATTGAGTGCAGGGACACTACTCTAGCTCACGTGCTAGTGGACACTGGGTCCTCGTTGAATGTTTTACCCAAGAAAGCATTAGACCGGTTGGATTGTGAAGGGTTGGTGCTGAAGCCAAGTAATATCGTGGTTAGGGCCTTTGACGGGTCCAAGAGGATGGTAAATAGAGAGGTGGATATTCCTGTTAAGGTTGGTTCCCAGAATTTTGCGTCTACATTCTATGTGATGAACATCCGACCGTCTTATTCTTGTTTGTTGGGTCGCCCGTGGATCCATAAAGTTGGGGCAGTAACTTCTACGCTCCATCAAATGTTGAAATACCCAGTGAAAGGGAAAATTGTTACAGTACGAGGAGAAGAGGAGTACATGGGGAGCCACCTTAATTCTTTTCGGTATGTGGAAATGGATGGGGAGTTCATTGAAACCCCGTGTCAACATTTTGAAGAAGTCCCCCAGACTCTGGCATCGACTGAAACTGTTGCTGAAGATCCTCCAATGAAGATGGCTTCCCTCAAGGATGCCTGGGCTGTTATTGAGAAAGGTGGGTGTGCGAATTGGGGCCAACTCCCTGACTTTGCACATAAGACTGACAAGTTTGGTTTGGGTTTCACTGCAGAAGCTCAAAGGGCTGTTCGGAGTGCGCGGATTGGAAGACCTCCCCTGCGTATCACAAATCCAGAAGTGAATGCAATAGAAGATGATGATGAAGAGTCTGAGTTTGACAGCTGGATTTACCCAACTACCGACGGCGGATTAAGCAATTGGACGGCAAAGGACTTCGTGCAAATTTCTTTTATTACATAGTAATAGACTTTTGTTTTGGATTTGTAACAGACAATTTTAAACTTTACGGCCCGATGCCTTACCCGAGACACCGTAGCTTTGGTTGAGGGATTATTATGTGTCATTTCCATATATCATCAATAAAAGCATTGGACGTTTTCTTGCATTACAAATTTTGCGCTCCTTGTTTTTCTTTTCTATCTTACAAAACAGCTATTTTACACACACTCGCATATACAGGTCTACATCCACTCTGGATCCCACTGATAACGACTCTGCTACTGCCAGTTATGACTTCGATAGTCCGATCAACTAAGCCGAGGACGAAGGTGAGGATGATTGCGAAGTGCCTGGTGAACTTGCTAGACTGTTACTTCAGGAAGAGAGGGCCATACAGCCGCATGAAGAGCCATTTAAAGCAGTAAATCTGGGTACAGAGGTAGACAAGAAAATGGTCAAGATCGGTGCAAATCTGGAGTCTAGTGTTAAGCAATGGTTGATTCAGATGCTGCATGACTATGTTGAGATTTTTGCCTGGTCTTATGAAGATATGCCTGGGTTGGACACCGATATTGTGGTGCACCGATTGCCAACTAAGGAAGATTGTCCTCCAGTGAAACAAAAAGTTCGCCGAATGCGCTCGGAGATGTTTGAGAAAATCAAGGCTGAGGTTATGAAACAGTTTGACGTCGGTTTTCTAGCAGTTACTTCTTACCCACAGTGGGTTGCCAACGTAGTTCCGGTGCCAAAGAAAGATGGTAAAGTACGGATGTGTGTTGACTATAGGGATCTGAACAGGGCGAACCCCAAGGATGATTTCCCTCTACCTCATATCGACGTTCTGGTTGACAACACCGTACATCATAAGGTCTTCTCCTTTATGGATGGTTTCTCTTGTTACAATCAGATTAAGATGGATCCCGAGGATATGGAAAAGACCACCTTCATTACGCAATGGGGTACCTTTTGCTACAAAGTCATGCCTTTCGGATTGATGAATGCTGGGGCAATGTATCAGCGTGCCATGGTTGCTTTGTTCCACGACATGATTCATCATGAGATTGAAGTATACGTTGACGACATGATTTCAAGGTCCCAGACTGAAGAAGAACACCTTGACCATCTTCAGAAGCTATTTGACAGGTTGAAGTTGTACAAGCTGAGGTTAAACCCGAACAAGTGCACCTTCAGAGTGAGGTCTCGTAAGCTGCTGGGTTTTGTCGTTAGTTGTAGCGATAAAAAATGTAGCGGGGTAAATCGGAGATCGAATTATTGATTAATTCGCCTCACAAAAGCAAGAGTCGCCACCGCGCTTTATTATTTCCAAGGGAAAAGGGAAAAGAGCGAAATAAAACCCTAAATATGGAATATAAACAATACTTTTGAAAGTAATGAAAATACAAGGCGTTTTTGAAAAGAGATCTTATGGTTCGGGGGTTGGTTATACAATGGGAAGGTATTAGCACCCAATGCATCTATAGTACTCTATAGGAACCTTTTGAAATATCTGTTTATTTAAAAATTGATTGCTTGATTGAAAAATGAATTGCTTTGGCCGAAAAAAGGGGTACGGACGGTTTTTTTGAAGATGCGACGACCTAATGTCAAAGTTTTTGCTTAAAGGGTATAAGTTTCGAAAAGATTGAATATTTGAGGAAAAATTATCTTAAGTTTTAATGAAATGCGAAAGTTCGCGCAATTAGACTTGAGGACATGAAGTCAACAAATTTACTGTTTTTCCCTTGGATTTAAACGTAAACAGAATAATCAAGTAAATATGAAACAAATAAACAGAAAAATTATGCGGATAATGATAACAATAATTAAATGATAGACTAAATGATATAATGTGCATTTTGGATTTTTTATTAAAAAGAAAGTATTTTAATAGTTTTCAATTTTTACGCGTTTTTAATATGGATAAGAACAAAATGAGAATTAATTAAAGGAGTCAAAATATTTTTTTAGTTTTTTAAGTCTCTATATTGTGTATATTTGTATTAATATTAATTAAAACGAGTGAATTAAAATATTTTTTATTTCCATATGTTCTACATTTAATATGTTTTTCTTTTTTAATAAAAGGTATTATTACAAAATGACTTAATGGCCTACACTAAATTGAGTATTTTTAACTAATTTTATAAAAAGCCTTAATTAATATAACAAAATTGTTTATTAGTAATTAATACTTATTAAGAATAAATATATAATTAACTATATAAAAGGTTGTTTATTATTACTAATTAGAAATAAAAGTGAATTAAGCTAGTTTATCAAACTAAAGGAAATAGTAAAATGGGCCAAAAGGGGGATTTTAGGAGGCCCAAGCTTAAGTATCAGAAGCAGGATAGGGGGGGGGGGGGGGGGGGGGGGTGGACGAAGCAAAACGTTGGGCTAAAGGCAGCAACATGGGGTAAGGCCCATTTCAAAACTTGTTCTTTAGGGGGTTAAACAAAATTAGGGAAAGTAAATTAGGGTTAAGGGTTTTGGCCGAAACGGCGCTCACTCTCTCGTTCATCTTCTTCGTCTTCGCTCCAACTTCCATGCCTTTGCTTCTGAGTCTCTGAGTTTGCTTATAAACTCTTTGCCATGGCCACCAGCTCCTACTGTCTTCTTCCCTCTAGCCACGCGTACAGGGGCGACGGATTCTTTAAGGTACAAGCTTCGTTCTATCACTCGTTTTAGGGATTTCAAAATAAATGCATGTTCATGTTTTTTCTGCTTGATTCTGATTTCGCATTATTGTTGTTGTGGGAGATATTATGGAAGTAAAAAGGGGAAATGAAGTTGTTACCTAGAGGCGGAGATGGAGGAAGACGGTTGAACGAGCTAGGAGGCCAGGCGGCGAGGAAAAGAGGTGTGTCGCGGGCTTGCTTCGGTGGCCGGTACTTTGTATCTTCTCTTCTTCTTTTGCCTTGGTACTGTGTGCCTTGTTATGTGCTTCGAATGCTTGCTTGCTACTGTTGAAAAATCTTTTTGACTAGCTTCTCCTTCGTTCTCACTTCTGTATGCTTTGTTACTGTGGCCTTATGATAGCCTATGATGACAAGTTCTGAGGCTTTGGCACTTGAGTGAGTTGCCCTCGAATGATGCTTTTTCTTGGTAGCCTTTATGTGTTCTACTATGTTTCCTTGAACATGCTACTGTTGGGACATTTGTTTTGATTTGCCTCTTTTCTTCTTCTTCTGTAATATGCTACTGTTGGCCTATGATAGTGTTTTGGAGGCCTTACTGGTTTTGTGTTTGTTGATGGAAACTGGTTTTGGGAATAGGTTTTCGTTGTTAGGCCATAAGGTTTTGGTAATATGCAGGCTTCTGGTTTATGACAGTAGGCAGGTTTGTTGGTTGTGCAGTTGAATGGTTTAGGCCATATGTTTATGGTTTTTGATATATGGTTTTGAAATGGTGATGGGCAGGTTTGATAATGCAGTAGAATGGTTTAGGCCATGTTCAGGACATATTGGTTTTGACAGGTTTATGGTGATATTGGCTTGAGGGCTCAATCAGTTTTGGTGAGGTTTTTAATGGCTGAAACAGGTTATTGGGGTTTTTCCCATGTTATGGTCTTGGTTCTGGTTTATGCAGTAACAGCTTAGAAGGGCTTGAGGAAAAAATGGTTTCTTCCTTTTTTCTTTCTTGATAGCTTGGAGGTAGATTTTTTTATGATATCTGTTTTGTGATTTTTCTTGTTATGTTATAACAGTCTTTGCTTTCAGGTTTACGTTGAGGGCTTAGTATATTTTAATATTTCTTTACTTCTGCACCCTTACTGCTCCATATGGTTTGTCTCTATTCCTAATTCATGTTTTTACTTCCTACTGGTTGTGTTACTGCAGTTTGTCTTGTATCTCTTTCTGCCTAAACCAAACCTGCAAAACCACACTTCTATCTCTCTTCTCTCTCATGAGTACCATTTGACATTTAAATGATGTACTGCTTTATTTTTCTGAAATTGCAAAAAGTGCTGGAATATGATGAATGAGGAAATGTTATTACTTGCATAATTGTTTAAACTGCATATTTTAACTTCCAATGCAACAGTAGAGCTTATGTTTTGGCTTCTACTATGTGGGCATAGGTTTACGTTGGCATTTGCTTTGTTTGCTGCTTGCATATGCTGGGTATATTTGAAATGTGCATGGGACTTTGAAAAATGCAATGGATTTTTTTAATTATGCAGTCTTTTAAAATGAAATGAATTTTGTGCATGTTTCACAATTGTGCATTCATTTATGAAATAAAAAATTCCTCCCTTTTTTGTGAACCGGGAGAAATCCCGTGATTTGCAAAAAAGGATAAACTGATTCCAGCCGTTGCTTTTAATGATGAACATAAAATAATTTTTTTTGCTTTTAATTATTTGTTCAATTCTAATTTCCTTTTAATTTTGCAGGTAACATCAAGTGAGCAGACAAAAATGCATTGGATCAGAAGATTTAGAATTAGGAACATTAGATTAATTTTTTATTTCATTTTAACTTTGTAAAATTATTATTGCAATTTTGTTGTAATAAATACAATATTTACCACAATAATTGTACAATTAGAAAAAATGAATAAAATTCTAATATTCGCCAATTAATTTCCTCTCTCTCTCTAATTATTTACTTTATTGTTTACAATTCTTTAAATTGTATAATAATTGAAAATAAATCTCAATTACCTAAATTCAGAATAGTAAACAAATAAATAAATAACATCATTGATCAATTAATAGTTTCAATTATTTAATTCATTATTCATGACTTTCCAAGTTATAATAATTAAAATAGAATTTCAATTATTTTTAACTTAGAATGATAAATAATTAAACAATTATTATCGACCAATTAATGAACTTTTTCGAATATTTATTATATTATTCATAAATCTTTGAATTATGTAATAACCGAAAATAAATTCCAGTTACTCAAATTTAAGATAATGCATAATAAATAAATACTGTCTGCACGATTAATGCGCCTCTTTTCTAATGTTTATTTTATTATCTATACATCTTTAAATTACATAATAATCGAATCAAATTCCAATTATTTGAATTTAAGATAATAAATAATTAATAAACATTATTTTAGCACGAATCGATTAAATAATTTAGTGTTCAAAATAAAATAGCTCTCGGCCTGAAAAAAGTTATGAATTTTAAAATCAATGGATCAAAACACTTGTAATGTAATGATGCAGATGGGAGATGATATCTTAGGTCAAAATTTGGGGTACAACATTAGTGATAAAGGTATTCAAGTGGATCCTGCGAAGGTGAAGGCTATACAGGAAATGCCAGCTCCCCGAACGGAAAAAGAAGTCAGAGGCTTTCTGGGACGTCTGAACTATATTGCCTGGTTCATCTCACACCTGACTGCTACTTGTGAGCCAATCTTCAAGTTACTGGAGAAAGATCAAGTGGTAAGATGGAACGATGAATGTCAGGCCGCTTTCGAAAGGATCAATGAATATCTCCAAGAGCCTCCTATTCTGATTCCTCCAGTTGAAGGGAGACCTTTGAACTTATACTTGACAGTACTCGACAATTCAATGGGGTGTGTGTTGGGGCAGCATGACGAGTCTGGCCGAAAAGAGCATGCTATTTATTACCTTAGAAAAAAGTTTACCGACTACGAGACCCGATACTCATTGCTTGAGAAAACTTGCTGCGCTTTGGCATGGGTTGCTCGCCGGCTGAGACAGTATATGTTGACTCACACCACTCTATTGATATCAAATATGGATCTAATCAAGTATATCTTCGAGAAGCCTGCCTTGTCCGGAAGAATAGCGAGATGGCAGATGATCTTGATTGAGTATGACATCCAATACACGATCCAAAAAGCAATTAAGGGAAGTGTGTTGGCAGATCATTTGGCACATCAGGTAGTGGATGATTACCAGTCTATGAACTTCGAGTTCCCGGATGAGAATATCATGTTGGTGACTGACTGTGAGACACCTGGATCGGATGAAGGACCCGAGGAGGGATCCCAATGGTCTATGTACTTTTATGGATCTTCAAACGCTATGGGTAATGGAATTGGCGCCGGGATCATATCTCCTGAAGGCTCTCATACTCCGCTTATCGCCCAACTATGTTTTAACTGCACCAACAATATGGTGGAGTATGAAGCGTGCATCATGGGTCTTCGAGCAGCAATTGACCTAAGGATTAAGTTCTTAAGTGTTTTCGGAGATTTCTCTCTCGTGATCAGTCAGATCAAAGGCGAGTGGGATACGAAACACCCAAATATTATTCCTTACAAGGAGTATGTACTGACGTTGCTTCCACACTTCGAGGAGATAACCTTTGAACACTTCCCTAGAGAGGAGAATCAATTAGCGGACGCGCTAGCTACGATGTCTTCTATGTTTAGGGTCAGGTGGGACAATGAGGCTCCCCATATTACCATTGAGAGGTTGGACGAACCTGCACATTGCTGTGACATTGAGACTGAGAAGGTAACAGATAAACCCTGGTTCCATGAGGTGAAAAGGTATCTTGAGGCTCAGGAATACCCCGAGGGTGCATCTGTTAATGATAAGAAGTTTATGAGGAGGTTCGCGGCGAAGTTCTTCTTCAGTAATGATATCCTTTACAAGCGTAACCATGATTCGACCTTAATGCGTTGTGTGGATAAGAACGGATCAGAAAGGATTATGGCGGAGTTGCATGAAGGTACTTTCAGAACTCATTCCAGTGGACACACTATGGTAAAGAAAATCCTTCAGGCAGGATATTATTGGTCTACTATGGAAGCCGACTGTTATCAGCATTCTCGGACCTATCATAAATGCCAAGTCTATGCTGATAAGGTGCACATACCTCCAGTACCTCTGAATGTCTTGACAGCTCCATGGCCCTTTGCAATGTGGGGCATCGACATGATTGGCGAGATCAGACCTACTGCGTCTAACGGGCATCGTTTCATCCTGGTAGCTATTGATTACTTTACAAAATGGGTTGAAGCAGCTTCTTTTTCTACTATGACCAAGAACGTAGTGGCACGGTTTATTCGGCACAATCTGATCTGTCGATACGGTGTGTACCAGAGAGGATTATTACAGATAATGGTATAAATCTCAACAATAAGATGATCACTGAGCTCTACAAGCAGTTAAAGATACAGCATCACAACTCTTCTCCCTACTGGCCGCAGATGAATGGGGCTGTTGAAGCGGCTAATAAGAATATCAAGAAGATTGTGCAGAAGATGACGGTGACATACAAAGACTGGCACGAGATGTTACCATTTGCCCTTCATGGGTATCGTACCTCAGCGCGGACGTCAACAGGGGAAACACCCTATTCCTTGGTATATGGCATGGAGGTAGTCTTGCCCATTGAAGTTCAGATACCCTATCTTCGGATTATGAAGGATGCAGGTTTGAGCGAAGATGACTGGATTCAGACCCAGCTTGATCAACTGAACTTAATCGACAAGAAGAGACTTACTGCTATTTGTCATGGTCAAACGTATCAAAAACGGATGATCAAGACATTTAACAAGAAAGTTAGACGACAAGAGTATCAAGTTGGGGATCTGGTGATCAAGCGCATCATATTACCTCAAGGTGATCCCAGGGGCAAATGGACCCCTACTTACGAAGGGCCATTTATGGTTAAGAACATTTTCTCAAGAGGAGCTATGATTCTAACCAATATGGATGGTGACGACCTTCCTCACCCTGTCAATGCAGACATAGTGAAAAAATACTATGCATAATCAAAGACCCGCTAGGTTGACTGGCCTAGGAAAAAATAAGGGCTTCCCGACGAACCAAAAGCGTTCAGGCAAAAATAAGGGATGAAAATAAAAAATCTGTACACCCGGTAAGTCGAAAACTTGAAAAGGTGGCTTGGGCAAAAAAGGGTATCTCGGTGGATTGAAAACCTGGAAGGGCGGTCCAGGCAAAAATTAGGGATCAAAGCGTAACACTATGTCTCATTGGATCACCTTGCAACCAGACTTTGGTATCGACTATCAAGTTCGGACGACACTAATCAATCTGATCTACCTTTAACCAAGTAGCAAAGTGATGAGATGCTCGAGGACATAAAGGCAATAACAGAGTTGGAACCCAGTGGGATTATTCACATAGCTTTTTTTTCTTTATTTTTCACAAATTGTATAAACTCTATCTTTCGGCGGTGTTCTCTTACTAGGACGTCAGCCTCTTGTACAAAAGACGCCTATTTACAGGCCAAACTTCAAAATCAATACAATTCATTTCCACAAATAAATTTCAAATTTTTCTTTTTACTATTTTGTTTTGCAAAAAACATCCAATGTTCATTTTTGATATATGCATTTGACATTAATTGCTGCTCATGAATATTTACATGCGAAACAAAAGACGATTACTTGTAATATCAGGAACAAGGGGGGAACGAGAAATGTCCAAACCGTACAGTTGCTCTGTCCACCAGGTATAGGGATAAACCTAGCTGGAGGAAACGATTGAAGGTACATTCATTCCCCGCAGGGTAAGAATAAAGATAGTGGTGTTAGCTCTCCCCAGTTGAGACTCGCAACTGCGAATGAATTGGCGATATTCTCCCCAAATAAGAGTTTATCTACCATCATCACTAAAAAGTCTTATCATCCCCAACGGAGTATAAAAAATATCCCTAGTGGAGTTTGGAAAATTATCCCCAGGGGAGTTTGAAGAATGGTCCCCAATAGACTCTGGAAGATTGTCCCCAGTAGAGCCTAAAAGGTTATCCCTAGTGAAGTCACAACTGAAAAATCATCCAGCGGAGTTCGTTCCTTTCACAAGCAGAAATTCAATTCCCAACAGAGTTTCATTATCACCAACAACGGTAATTCATCCCCAGTTTAATTTATCAGCGGAATCCTCAGTAGAGCATGACCTCCCCACAGAGTCAATTCCTCATCAGTTGATTCCCCAACGGAGTTATCCTCTCTTGCAAAGTTTATTCTCACAATCATCTTCATTCGCTATCCCCAGCAGAAACGAAGAATTCAACTCTTTTCTCCAGCAGCTATCCGGGATTTATTTTCCCCAGCTAAAAAACATTACATTTCCATACATCATGACACATGCATATACACATCATACAACATAATCTCATTATTTTGAGAACATCATTGCTTGATACATATCATGCATTACATACAGCTAACCTTTACCTTTCAGGAAAGATAAAATCAAGTTCTCACAAAATTCAAGCTATGAAGCTTTTACCTCAGTTGAATAACGGATGACTGAAGTCTCCTAAATGTCAACAAAGATGTTTCCTCAGTTGAATAACGGATGACGAACAAGCTCCTAAATGTCAGCAGAGATGATTCCTCAGTTGAATAACGGACGAGCTCCTAAATGTCAGCAGAGATGTTTTCCTCAGTTGAATAACGGATGACTGAAAGCTCCTAAATGTCAGCAGAGATGATTCCTCAGTTGAATAACGGACGAGCTCCTAAATGTTAGCAGAGATGATTCCTCAGTTGAATAACGGACGAGCTCCTAAATTTCAGCAGAGATGATTCCTAAGTTGAATAACGGACGAGCTCCTAAATGTCAGCAGAGATGATTCCTCAGTTGAATAACGGACGAGCTCCTAAATGTCACTAGAGATGATTCCTCAGTTGAATAACGGACGAGCTCCTAAATGTCAACAGAGACGATTCCTCAGTTGAATAGCGGACGAGTTCCTAAATGTCAGCGGAGATGATTCCTCAGTTGAATAACGGACGAGCTCCTAAATGTCAATAGAGATGTTTTCCTTAGTTAAATAATGGACGAGCTCCTAAATGTCAGCAGAGATGATTCCTCAGTTGAATAACGGACGAGCTCCTAAATGTCAGTAGAGATGATTCCTCAGTTGAATAACGGACGAGATCCTAAATGTCAACAGAGATGATTCCTCAGTTGAATAACGGACGAGTTCCTAAATGTCAGCAGAGATGATTCCTCAGTTGAATAACGGACGAGCTCCTAAATGTCAACAGAGATGTTTTCCTTAGTTGAATAACGGACGAGCTCCTAAATGTTAGCAGAGATGTTTTCCTCAGTTGAATAACGGACGAGCTCCTAAATGTCAGTAGAGATGTTTTCCTCAGTTGAATAATGGACGAGCTCCTAAATGTCAGCAGAGATGTTTTCCTTAGTTGAATAACGGACGAGCTCCTAAATATCAGCAAAGATGTTTTCCTTAGTTGAATAATGGACGAGCTCCTAAATGTCAGCAGCGTTGTTTTCCTCAGTTGAATAACGGGCGATCAAAGTTCCTAAATCTCAATAGAGATGATTCCTCTGTAGAATAACGAACGATCGGAGTTCCTAAATGTCAATAGAGATGTTTCACCAGTAGAATACAGACGACCGAAGCTCCTAAAATTCTACTTCTTTCAACAAAGATCAGCCTTCCCCAGCGGAATCTTCCTCAACAACAGGTATACAAACTCTCGCTAAGGAATCTCTTATGTGATCGACACTCCTTCATATGGCATCTTTAAGCCCATCCCCTCGTCAGCAATTTCCAAATGGCATCTGTAAACCCATTCCCGATATCGCAAGACAATTACCACTTCATGCGAGTGTAAATTTCTAGGCACTCTAGTGTTCAATCCTCTTCCACCTTCGGATCACGAAAGGCACGAAAGCCAATCTACATCCTCGGGTTTAAGAAGATTGAACAGGGGCAGCTGTTGTACCCCAAAATTTTCCCTCCCATATTTCTCAAAACATATCAAGAAAGATCCTCAAATTGCTCAAGGTAGTCCAAGGGTTGGCCAGACAAGCTCTCTCCTAAGGCAGACTACCTCAAATTAGGGTTTCATGTTGCATCAAGATACTTGAGTCCAAGTGATCTCAAATTCTCAACAATGTCCTAATATGTTATCAATATCATCCATGTCAAGTTTCAAGCCTTGCAGAGGAAGTTTGCTCAGTCAATTGCTCAAAGGTCCAAAAATCGATTGTGCAAGAGCAAAAGTCAATTGTGGCCCACATACAGTCAAACTTCAAGATTTTTGGTAAACATCCTCATTTTTAAGTATATTTTATCATTTTATCAAGGGTTTATCAGGATTCATCAAGGATTGCTCATAAATCATCAAGATTCAAAAGTTGCTAAATTAGGGTTTTGTAGGAAAAGTCAACTCAACTTTGACCAAGCATAACTTTCTCATACTTTATGATAAATGACCCATCCAAAGCTCATATTGAATAGGATGCAATTACATACAGTCCATCTTCATCTCCCAAGTTCAAAATATGCACTCACAAGAAGTTATGAATTTTGACATTATATGTCATTTTGAAAAGTCAACAAAAAACACCTTTTTTGTCAAAGCCTAATAAATGAGAATGGAATATCAAAATTGGATGAGACCAAAAGGGTTGATTAGAGGACATCTCAAGCTTTCTAAAAAGTCCAAGAACACCTCCAAAGAGTCAAAATTGAGGAAGTTATGCATTGGTGAAGTTGACCCTTTTTGCAAAATTGCCAAAAGTCAACTATCCCTAAAACTTCAAATTTTGCCAAATGGGCCCAATCTTTTTCACTTGTTTTGAGTTGGCAACATAGTCCACGAGCTCTAGCCTTTTCCACTTGTCCATATCTTATTTTTATTATTTATTTTGATTTTTATTTGAATTAATTCAATTTAAATCAAACCAAATCAAATAAAATCCAAAACATTGATAACAAGAGATTTTATGATTGTTTCAGGTCTTAAATTACAGATACCAATCATTCAAACTCGTGTAAATGCATAGAGTGGACAAAAAGATTGAAAAAGGCCATGTTTGGAAAGATTTTAAAAGTGTATCAAATCAAATCAAAAATCATTGAAGGAGAAAGATTTGGATGCAGTTATCAACCCTAATGCATTGCTTGGTACATATAGAGTGCGTGCAGATCTAAAAATTGGCTAGAGACAGACGTGAGAGGAAGAACAAAATCTGAAAAAACCAAGAAAAAGTGTGAGATCGAATTGGCACTTAGAGGCATACTCAAGGCTCGTTACTTATCCCAATCGCTTCCTGGGACTCTCTAGAAGCTAAAGCAATCAAGAACAAGTCCATTCCAGTCCCAAAATGTACAGTAAGTCGCTCACGACATACCCCTGTTCTTGAATTCGTATCTCATAATATAGGCATTGTTAGGATGAATTAATTGCATATTCTTGATCTATGAGACATATGCAAACTTTCTGTATCATTCGATTTCATTTATATGGCCTATACTGTAAATCACCATTTCTAGGATTCGAAGCTTTGTTTTAGGGATTTTGATTACAGGGAAATTTGGTCTTTGTAAGTGGTACTATCATATTCAGGAGGACGAGATGAACACAACCATGGCTTTAGATGTTATTTCCATGGCCTGTTGAGGATTTTGAGAAAGCTCAGGTCAGTAGCAACGGACGTTTATCCGTAGGTATAGGTTATCAAACCTTTAGCCACGGAGAGAGGAAGGAGACGATTTGCTGGCACCCTCCTATTGGGTCTTTTGAATTTTCGCGTTGAAATTCCATTATTGCGCTTGTTTCTTATTTGTTTATTATTTTGCGTTAAGGCATTGGAAGGATGGAGGTCAGGGGTTCGATCCCTGCCTCCAGCATTTGTTATTTTTTTATTTGTTTTTAGGCAATCTAGTGTGCGTGCAAGCCAGGAAACCACCATAGGTATTCATCATCAATCATGCCAGATGGCCAGATGGCCAAATCTAGTGGCCACCACTGAAGGTGCATCATGAGCCAAAGTCAGCATGTTACACAGGATCACAAAGGTCAAACGGAATCCATCACTAATGGGCCCAGGAAATTTCTATTGACACCCCATTCTCAGGCCCAATTCTTTTCCTCTATTCTTTTATATTTATTTTACTTAACTTATTTAATTTATTTTACTAACCATTAAATTAATTTTCTCTTTTTATCAAAAATCACCAAAAATATTTTTATGTTCGATTAAAATTAGAATATTATTTTTCATCAATAAATTAATTAATTTAATTAGGTTTGATTAAATTAGATAACTTTAATTTATTTTTGCACATAATTAAAATCAATTAGAATAAATAGGTTTATCACTTACTTAATTATTTTATTTATTTCCAAAAATAACAAAAACCCAAAAATAGGTCTTGTAATTATTTTTACTAATTAATTCAATCACTAATTAATTTTCACATTTAATTTAGAAAACTTATTTCTTTTATTAAAAAAAACAACAAAAACAATTTTTTCTTTTAATTAGGTTAGGAGGGTCAAAACCCTAGTTTCTCGTCGATCTAATTTCCCTCGCGCGCTTTATTATTATTTTTATCCAATTATTGTATCTGCTCACAGTTTCTAATAATTTAATTAGGACATTTATTTACTTTACCGCTTTTAATTTTCAAAGGGTTTGTGTTTTGGCTATGTAAATACTCGAAGCCTTGTAATAGCGTAGTTTAATTTCCGCATTTTTAAATTACGCAAATTATTAACTGTTAGATGTATAATAATTAGGGTTTGCATGACAAGAATGTATGTTAACTTTAAAATAGTTAGATCACCCTAAATGTGCAAAGATAAAATAATCTGAAATTGAATCACTCGCACATGCGCACTCCTAGGGTACACTTCCACTTGGTTGCCTTCGGTAAACGGTCATTGAGTATAGGATGCTTTAGTGGTCGTCCTTTTGTCTAAATATCATAGTTGCCTCAGAAAGGTTGCCTCGGATATTGTTGCCTCGGATAATTGATCTAAGACTTTAGGGTTACTACTAAAACGTCCTAACATTGCTTTAGTGACCGTACGTCCCTTTTTGAATTGACCCTTCAAGCTCCAACGATGGTGCTACCTACTCACTAATAGTGGGATAGCATTTTCTAAAGGAAACAAACATAGAACGATTCTTTTTTCGAGTAGGTAGATTAGTTCTTAGATACTTGCTCATCCAAAACAAACTTTTTTTTACACTTACACTCCTTTTCAAACAAAGTTTTCAAAAACACTTCATTACACTCTTGAAGACAGAAGCAAGAGTTAAATCAAAGTTAAAACAAAAACTTTTCAAAGCCCACAAACACAAAGAAAACAATTTTGAAAATGATGACCAAGTACCTAAGAGCCCGTAGATAACTACGGATAGAAAGGGTGCTAATACCTTCCCTTTCTATAATCTACCCCCCCGTACTCAGAAATATCTCAAAAAAGGAATTTTTCTGTGCTTTTTTCCTTTCCTTGTTGGATAAAATAAAAGACGATGACGACTCTTGCTTACCGCGACATTTTGCAAACACAAACGCAAAACGCAAACCAGCAAATTCCTTAACGAAATAGGGAAACACGTCCTGGTTCTGGCCACCGTATCACAATAAGCTTTTTGTGCAAGAGGCCGACGTCCTAGTAAGAGAACGCCGCTGTAAGAATAGAAATTATACAATTTGTGAAAAACAAAGAAAAACAGCTATGTGAACAATCCCACTGGGTTCCAACTCTGTTATTGCCTTTATATCTTCCAGCGTCTCATCACTTTGCTACTTGGTTGAAGGTAGATCAGATTGATCGGCGCCGTCCGAGCTTGATAGTCGATATCGAAGTTTGGTTGCAAGATGATCCAATGAGACATAGTGTTACGCTTTGATCCCTAATTTTTTCCTGGACCGCCCTTTCAGGTTTTCAATCCACCGGGATACCCTTTTTTGCCCAAGCTGCCTTTTCAGGTTTTTGACTTGCCGGGTGTACATATTTTTTTCATTTTCATCCCTTACTTTTTCCTGAACCCTTTTGGTTCACCAGGAAGCCCTTATTTTTGCCTAGGTTGGTCGACCTAGCGAGTCTTAGATTATGCATAGTATTTTTTCACTATGTGTGCATTGATGGGGTGAGGAAGGTCGCCACCGTCCATGGTGGTTAGAATCATAGCTCCTCCCGAGAAAATGTTCTTAACCACGAATGGCCCTTCGTAAGCGGGGGTCCATTTTCCCCTGGGATCAGCTTGCAGCAGTATGATGCGTTTGATCACCAGATCCCCAACTTGATACTCTTCTCGTCTGACTTTCTTGTTAAATGCCTTGATCATCTGCTTTTGATACGTCTGACCATGACAAATAGTAGTAAGTCTCTTCTTGTCGATTAAATTCAGTTGATCAAGCCGGGTCTGGATCCAATCTTCCTCGCTCAAACCTGCATTCTTCATAATCCAGAGAGAGGGTATCTTGACTTCAATAGGTAAGACTGCTTCCATACCATATACCAAAGAGTAGGGTGTTTCCCCTGTCGAAGTCTGCACTGAGGTACGATACCCATGAAGAGCGAATGGTAGCATCTCGTTCCAGTCTTTGTATGTCACCGTCATCTTCTGCACAATCTTCTTGATATTCTAATTAGCCGCTTCAACAACCCCATTCGTCTTCGGCCGGTAAGGAGAAGAGTTGTGATGCTGTATCTTAAACTGTTTGAAGAGCTCGGTGATCATTGTATTGTTGAGATTTGTACCATTGTCTGTAATGATCCTCTCTAGTACACTGTATCGACAGATCAGATTGTGTCGGATGAACCGCGCCACGACGTTCTTGGTTACTGTAGCAAAGGAAGCCACTTCAACCCACTTCGTGAAATAATCAATAGCTACCAGGATGAAACGATGCCCGTTGGACGCAGTAGGTCTGATCTCGCCAATCATATTGATGCCCCACATTGCAAAAGGCCAAGGAGCTGTCAAAACATTCAGAGGAATTGGAGGTACATGCACCTTATCAGCATAGAGTTGGCACTTATGACAGGTCCGAGAGTGCTGATAACAATCGGCTTCCATAGTGGACCAATAATATCCTGCCCGTAGGATTTTCTTTTCCATGGTATGTCCACTGGAATGAGTTCCTAAAGTACCTGCATGTAACTCTGCCATAATCCTTTCTGCCTCGTTCTTGTCCACATATCGCAGTAAGGTTGAGTCATGGTTACACTTGTAAAGGATACCATTACTAATTAAGAACTTTGCAGCGAACCTTCTCAAGAACTTCTTATCATTAACAGATGCACCCTCGGGGTACTCTTGAACCTCAAGATACCTCTTCACCTCGTGAAACCAAGGTTTATCCGCTACCTCTTCAGTCTCAATATCACAGCAATGTGCGGGTTCGTCCAACCTCTCGATGGTAATCCGGGGAGCTTCATTATCCCACCTGACTTTGACCATATAAGACATGGTAGCTAGCGTGTCCGCTAACTGATTCTCCTCTCTGGGGAAATGTTCAAAGGTTATCTTCTCGAAGTGCAGAAACAATGTCAGTACATACTCTTTGTAAGGAATAAGATTTGGGTGTTTCGTATCCCACTCGCCTTTGATCTGACTGATCACTAGAGCAGAATCTCTAAATACACTTAAGAACTTAATCCTTAGGTCAATAGCAGCTCGAAGACCCATGATGCACGCTTCATACTCCGCCATATTATTGGTGCAATTGAAACATAATCAGGTGGTGAATGGAGTATGACAGCCCTCAGGAGATTTAATTACAGCGCCGATGCCATTACCCAATGCGTTCGAGGCTCCATCAAAATACATAGACCATCAGGATCCTTCCTCAGGTCCTTCATCTGGTCCAGGTTCTTCACAGTCGGTCACCAACATGATGTTCTCATCCGGAAACTCGAAATTCATGGATTGGTATTCATCTACGGCCTGATGCGCCAGATGATCCGCCAACACACTCCCCTTGATTGCTTTTTGGGTTGTGTATTGGATGTCAGACTCAGTTAAGATCATCTGCCATCTTGCTATTCTTCCGGATAAGGCGGGCCTTTCGAAGATATACTTGATTGGATCCACCTTTGATATCAATAGGGTAGTGTGAGTCAGCATATACTATCTCAGCCGGCGAGCAGTCCATGCCAAAGCGCAGAAAGTTTTCTCGAGCAACGAGTATCGGGTCTCGCAGTCGGTAAAATTTTTGCTAAGGTAGTAAATCGTGTGCTCTTTTCGGCCAGACTCGTCATGCTGCCCCAACACGCACCCCATTGAATTATCCAGCACTGTCAAGTATAAGATCAAAGGTCTTCCTTCAACTGGAGGCATCAAAATAGGTGGCTCTTGGAGGTATTCCTTGATCCTTTCGAAAGAGGTCTGACATTCATCATTCCATTTTACCACTTGATCTTTCTTCAGCAGCTTGAAGATCGGCTCACAAGTAGCAGTTAGTTGTGAAATGAATCAGGCAATGTAATTCAGACGCCCCAAAAAGCGCCTGACTTCCTTTTCTGTTCGGGGAGCTGCCATCTCCTGTATAGCCTTCACCTTTGCAGGGTCCACCTGAATACCTTTATCACTGACGACGAAACCCAACAACTTACCAGACCTTACCCCGAAGGTGCACTTGTTCGGGTTTAACCTCAGCTTGTACATCTTCAACCTGTCGAACAGTTTCTAGAGATGGTCAAGGTGTTCTTCCTCAGTCTGGGACCTTGCAATCATGTTATCAATGTAAACCTCGATCTCATGATGAATCATGTCGTGGAACAAAGCGACCATGGCGCGCTGATAAGTTTCCCCAGCATTCTTCAACCCGAAAGGCATTACCTTGTAACAGAAGGTGCCCCACTGTGTAACGAAGGTTGTCTTCTCCATGTCCTCGGGGGCCATCTTAATTTGATTGTAACCAGAAAAACCATCCATAAAGGAGAAGATTTTATGCTGCACGGTGTTGTCGACCAGAACATCGATGTGAGGAAGTGGGAAATCATCTTTGGGGCTCGCCCTATTCAGATCTCTATATTCCACACACATTCGTACCTTACCATCCTTCTTCGGCACCAGAACAACATTGGAAACCCACTGCGGATAAGAAGTAATAGCTAGAAATCTGGCTTCAAACTGTTTCATGACCTCAGCTTTGATTTTCTCAGACATCTCAGGGCGCATACGGTGAACCTTCTGCTTTACCGGAGGGCATTCTTCTTTAGTTGGGAGGCGGTGAACCACAATATTGGTGTCCAAACCAGGCATATCTTCAAAAGACCAGGCGAAGATCTTAACATAGTCGCGTAACATCTGTATCAACCGTTGCTTGACACTAGGATCCAGATTCGCACCTATCTTGACCTCTTTCTTGTCTTCCTCCGTACCCAAATTCACTGATCCCACTGGCTCTTCAGGAGGCTGTATGGCCCTCTCTTCCTGTAGTAACAATCTAGCAAGTTCCCCAGGCACTTCACAATCATCCTCACCTTCGTCCTCGGCTTGGTTGATCGTATTTTCGAAGTCATAACTGGCAGTAGCAGAGTTGTTATCAGTGGGATCCAGAGTGGATGTGGATCTACATTATGATATGTGAGTGTGTGGAGGCACCGGGCCATAAAGTTTCAAACTGTCTGTTAGAAATCTCAAAACAAAAGTCAATTACTGTGTAATAAAAGAAACGGGTATGAAGTCCTTTACCGTCCAGTTGTTCAATTCACCGTTGGTAGTCGGGTAAATCCAGCTGTCGATATCTGAGTTCTCATCATCAGCATCTTCCATGGAGGAGACAACCTCAATAGCATTGATTCCCAAGTCATACTTGGGCATGGGATCAGTTATGACGTTGGGCTTCTCCGGAGCGTCAAACTCAATCTCTTTGGCTTCGATCAAGTCTTGCACCTTATTCTTCAAGGCCCAACAATTTTTTGTATCATGACCTGGGCTATCGGAGTGATAAGCACAGTGGGCGTTCGGATTATACAACGGAGATGTGGTGCTGGGATTCTTCGGGGATTCCCTCAGAGTTACCAGGTTGGTCTTCAACAATTGTGGTAGAATTTGAGACAAGGTCATATTAAGCCGAGTGTATTGTCTTTGCGGTCTCTCCATTCTTTGCTGACTGTTGCGTTGTGGGGCAACAGTGGGTCTTGCTATTACTACCGCCTTTACTGCTTGACGGCGTTCAGGTCTGATTTGGCTCCTCGAGTCGTAGACTGCACTAGCTTCTTTCTTACCGGTGAAAGGCTTCTTTTCTGCACTTGATGAAGTACCTTTTTGTATCTTACCACTTCTGATAACAGCTTCTACTCTCTCCCCAGTTAAAATCAATTCAGTAAACCCGGAGGATGAACTGCCAATCAGATGATTGAAAAATGGACCATACAATGTCCCTAGAAACATATCAACCAACTCCTTATCAGACAAAGGGGGTTGGACTCTTCCAGCCAAATCTCTCCACTTCTGAGCATAGTCCTTAAAACCTTCACTTGCACCCATAGACATACCCTGAAGCTGAGTACGAGTGAGAGAAAGGTCGGCGTTATACTGATACTGCCTGTAGAAAGCAGCAGCAAGGTCCTCCCAGTTTCGGACATTAGCTCCTTCCAATTGATAAAACCATTCAAGCTGAGTCCCTGACAGACTGTCTTGAAAGAAATGTACCCACAAATTTCTATCAGCGGTGTAAGGTTGGATTTTTCTGATGTACGAGCGGAGATGGAGTTTTGGACAGGATACTCCATCGTACTTGGAAAAAACTGGAGCTTTGAAATTATGAGGGATCACCACCCCAGATGCTAGTCCCAGATCTCCGAAGTCCAAACCAGGTATCTTCTGAATCTCCATAGCGCTCAGACGGTCTTCGAGTTGTTTGTACCTATCCTCAGCAAGAGGATACTGCTCATCATCAAAATCAGTATCATTATAAGAAGCCACATGATTCGGACCCTTTTCTTCCTCCTAGTCCTCCTCTTCTTTAGATGAAAGAGACAGATCAGCTTCCTGTCGCAACCTATTCCCAAATCTGTTACCCATATTCAGAAGAACCACCTTCTTCTACTTCTTCTTCTTCTTCTTCTTCTCCTTCAGGATGAGAGTCTTCAAATCCTCTTTCCCTTTAGCCAAGTTCAAGAACATCTCTTAGAATTGGACATTCTGTGCCTGAAGAGCTTTGATGGCTTGATCGGTAGGTATTTCAAAAGACATTTCGTGCTGAAATAAACAGCGAAGGAGATGAGAAACCTGTAATGATGTGCATGATAATGGGATGCGTATGTAATGATTTCAAAGACTTTGGTGGATTTAAATTTGTAAAAACAAAATAAAACAAACTTTATTAGATTAACTTGTAAAAATGTTTAACAATGCCTTTGAGGCGTTACAAAAAAATAAACGTAAAAAAAAATCTAAACTAGAAAAAGAAAAAATTAGAAATTGCATGGACGCTTCCCCTTCGTGCTAACATAGTAATTGATTGTCCTTTCATTCTCAAGTTTCCTGGTGAGCTTCAAGATCTTCATTTCTTGATCATGGTACTTCTCCCGGTAAGTATCCCTCTCCTCTTTCAGCTGAATCCAAGAACTCTTTAATGCCCCAAGATCAATGGGCATGTATGGATAAAGAACTGTATAAGGAACACCATCTTCATTGGTAGGCTCCACAATTACTGGAAACACAGCTTCATAAGGCATCCCAAGCTTCTGAGAACAATCTCGGACCCATTATAGATAAGGTTGCATAGGGAGGGAAGTCTTTGGTCCTAGCTCTTGAGGGTCAGACTTGTTCACCATGCCCCAAGCTCGTATAAACCTTCGGCGATGCTCGTCAACGTCTTCTTTGTAGTCAAATGCAATATCTGTAAGAAGTAGCTCATGAGGACCGTCTCTCCGAGCACGACCAGATTGTCGTAAATCCAAGCAAGGACTGTAGGTCATTTCCCCTCTGATTCTAAGCAACGGGACATTAGGGTATCCCCCACATCGATCAATGACAACAATGCTTTCCATAGCCTTAGAACTCCAACGAATGTCTGTATGGGCAAGGGACATTATCTTGTACGACCATCCTAAACCTTCCTCACTCTTCAACACGGACTTGGGGAAGTTCAAAATAAACCACCTCGCCAGCAGCGGCACGCAACACATGAGGGTCCCTCTTCTACGCACAATACAAGTGTAAATGGCATGCAAGATATCACCCAGAAGAGTAGGTACAGGGTTGTGAGATAGGAAGATTTTAACCGCATTCACATCTATGAAGGAATCTAGATTCGGGAAAAGAACCAAACCATAAATAAGGAGATCCAAGACGTCTTCAAAAGCCTAAAAGTCTAAGTTATCCCAGAACTGCTGAGCTTGATCTAACAGAAACTTGGCTAAGAAACCTTCAACCCTGCTTCGTGTTTCCCAATTAGATACTACATCAACCCGTTTCAAATGTAGAGCTGAAGCAATGTCTTCTGGTCTAGGAGTCTCTTCCAAACCTGTGAAGGGCATCTTCTCGAGGATGGATATGCCCAATAAGTGAGAAAAATCTTCCATAGTGGGAACTAGTTGATAATCCGGGAAAGTGAAGCAATGATGCGCCGGATCGAAGAACTGGAAAAGCACACTCATCATCTGCTCATCAAACCTTGAGGTAACCAAGATAAGAAGTTGACCATGTATCCTAATGAATGAAGAAGTATCAAAAACTCTCGAGGCTAAATCTTTAAGTTGAGCAGGTATTTGCACAAAGTTAACTCGGATGGTGTTTCTGCGTACAAAAGCCATAATCTGCAAAACAGAACAAAGATAAATCCCCTCGGTCTTTGAAATGGTTAGTATAATGAAGTATGCATGCTATGTTATGATGCATGATGTCATGATAAAACACACAACAGGTATAGCACATAACAGACATGGTAAAGGACAGCAAGTCACACAAGAGCCCTTAAGTTTCAGGCTTGGATGGGGTCTAGGTACTACCCTTTTGAAGTTCAGTTGGTTTCAACTTGTCCTAATAATAGTAACCGGGTTCTAGAGGTTCTCAATATCACTGACCATCCTCCATCGGTCATGGTTTCAGCTCACGCAATCTTTTCTTGCAGCTGGAACTATCTCGAGAGTATGGTCTCAATGAGTGTAGCATCGAGTATCAACCAGTTTTCAGCTTTACACCGAGGCCGGCTACCTCACTACTTCCTATAGCCAAGTTGGTCAATTATAGGTTCTAAGGTCATTTTATGCTTAACGACACATATAGAAGCCCTATACCAACCAACGTGCCACATCAACGTAGCTACTGCTTCAACCGTATCGGTCTATGCCGTATAGTTCCCTCACAGTTTATTATTACTTACCTAAAAGGTGTTCCCCAGATCCGGGTTAGGATCTATAGTAACTCCCAATACAAAACCCTCAAAATTAAAGCAATCAAATCAAACAAGAGAAGCAATTTATGATGAACTAATCCTAAGGTATACCTCACTTATTTACTCCCAAGCAGAGTCGCCAGTTCTGTGATACGGTGGCAGAACCAGACTGTTTTTAGGAAAATGCTGGTTTGTGTTTGCAAAATGTCGCGGTAAGCAAGAGTCGGCACCGACTTTTATTTTATCCAACTGGAAAGGAAAAAAAGCACAGAAAAATTCCTTTTTAGAGATTTTGAGTACGGGGGGTAGATTATAGAAAGGGAAGGTATTAACACCCTTTCTATCCGTGGTTTTCCACGGGCACTTAGGTACTTGCTCTTTATTTTAAAAATGGCTTCCGTGTTTGTGTGTTTTGAAAAGTTTTTGTTTTACTTCGTTTTAACCCTTGTATCAGTCCTCAAGAGTGTTACGAAGTTGTTTTGAAAACTTTGTTTGAAAAGAGTGTAAGTGTGGAAAAGTTTGATTTTGAGCAAGTACCTACTAGCATCTACCTACTCGAAAAAAGAATGTTTTTGTTCTTGTTTCCTTTAGACAGCGCTATCCCACTATTAAATAGTAGGTAGCACCGTTGTTGGAGTTGTAAGGGTCAATTCGAAAGGGACGTACGATCACTAAAGCAATGTTAGGATGTCTTAGTAATAACCCTAATGTCTTAAGATCATATTCGAGGCAACATTTCTGAGGCAACATTTCCGAGGCAACATTTCTGAACGAGACATTTGATCTTTGTTTAGACAAGAGAGCAACCACTAAAACACCCTATACTTAATGATCATTTACCGAAGGCAACCGAAGTGAGAGTATACCCTAGGAATTTGCATGTGCGAGTGATTTGATTTCAGTTATTATCTTTGAACATTTAGGGTTTGCTAACCATTTTAAAATTAACATACATTCTTGTCATGCAATCCTATTATCATACATCTAACAGTTAAAATTTGTGAGAATTAAAATGCGAGAAATAAAACTACGCTATTACAAGGCTTCGGGGGTGGGGGATTAATTACATAGCTAAAAACCTGTAAAACGATAAATAAAAGAAAAATCCTAATTAAACTATTACATATTATGAGCAATTACATCAATATCGTAAAAATAAATAAACGCGCGATGAATCGAGAATGAGAGAAAATTAGGGTTTTGACCCCGTCTAAACCTAATTGAAGGAAAAATCATTTTTTTGTTGTTTTTGATTATTTTAAGAAAATGAGGTTTTAATTAAATAAGTACAAACCTAATTACTAATTAATATAAATTAAGAAAAATAATTTATTTGACCTATTTTGGTATTTTTGGTTATTTTAAGAAAAGAAAAATAAAAATTAAATCAAATAAATCCTAATTTTCTAATTGATTTTAATTTATTTATAGAAAGGTTAAAATTACCCTATAATTAAATTAAACTAATTATTAAATAAAATTTGACAAAATAAAATAAAAAAACCTAAATCTAATTTGATGAAAATTGATTTTATGAGTTTTTGTAAAAAAAAAAGAATTAATTTTTTATGTGAGAAAATAATTAATCAAAATAATTAAAAGAAAAGAAATATAAAAGAAAAAAGAAATGGGCCTGGTGTCAAAGTAGAAAGGGAGTGTCAATAGCAGCTTTTGAGCCCAATAAGCCTGGGTCCATGTTGACTCTCATGATCCAATGTTTTACGTTTGACTAGGCCTATGGTAGACCTTCACATGCCAGGCGTTGGATTTGGCTTGTTGGATATCTGGTTGGCTAATCATTGAGGACGTATGGTGGATGTCCTGGAAACCTGCGCATGAAAATATGCATAGAAAAAAATATTGAAGAACAAGGGGACCTGAGGATCGAACCCAGGCCCTTCAGCATCTGCCCATAGCGTGCTTGCCAACTGGGCTGGATAGTTCTTTTTTATCTGAAATAAATAATAATTAATATAATTGAAAACAAGATAATGGATCCAAAAACGTGCGAAGTTTGAATGGACCAGCCAGGGGGTGCCACGCCACCCTTCGTCTTCCTCCCTCCGTTGGCAAAAGTCTAAGACTTTTACCTACGGTTTTCTGGGCGTAGGTAGAAGCCACCATTCTTCCAAAATCCACTGCACGCATGATAAATCAATTCCAGTGGTACCAATCAACTCGTGGCAACCTCACGAGCATCATGGTACCACTCTTCATGGCCAATTGTCCCTGCAATCAAAACCCCTAAAAATGAAACCTAAACCCTAATAATGGCAAATCTCTGTATGGCTAACAAAAACGCAATTGAACATTATCATTAGCTTGCAAATGTTTCACTGAACAAGAATATGTAAAGAATTCATACTACAAATGGCAGAATTGTGATATTGAATTTCAAGAAAGTAAGGGTATTGTGAGGTGCTTACAGTGCGTTTCTGGGCACGAAAATGCTTGTTGATGATTGGGATAGACTCCTTGAATGTCCAGCAAGTGAATGGTATGCTTGGAATAGATTGAAAGAGCCTGGAACTATGAAATTAGATTGCCACTTTTGTTGAGTTTTTTCAAGTTTTTTCTCAGCTTCTCACGCCTCCAATCCTTATGCATTTGGTCTGGATTTGTTCTATATGTACCCTTGAGTGAATTAGGTTTACAAATTTGCATCAAATCCTTGCCAATAATGATCATTGATCATGATTTGATTCTCATGTAAATCTTTCCAAATCAAGCCAAAATCCAATCTTTTTGTGTACAAACAAGCCTTGCACAATTTGATCTCATTGCCAGCTATTTATGGACCTGAAATATGCACAAAATCTTAAGGTTTAAATGATTTTTGATATTTTCATTATTTATTATTGATTTTATTTGATTTAATGAAATAAAAATCAAAATAAATGACAAAAATAAAATAAAGGTAAGTGGGAAGGATCATGGGTCGTGGACCATGTTACAAACTCAATGCAAGCACAAAAAGTTGGGCCCATTTGACAAAAATTGCAATTTTGGCCACTTTTGACTTTTGGCAATTTTGCAAAAAAAGTCAACTTCACCAATGCATAACTCCTTCAATTTTGACCCTAGAGATGTGTTCTTGGACTTCTTAGAAAGTTTAGGATGTCATCTAAGCAACTCTTATGGTCTCATCTCAATTGAGTCTTCCATGTTCATGTATGAAGCTTTGACAAAAAAGGTATTTTTGTTGACTTTTCAAAATGACCTATAATGTCCAAATTCATAACTTCTTTTGAGTGTACATTTTGAACTTGTGTGCTGAAGATGAATTGTAGGGAATTCCATCCTCTTAAAAATGAGCTTTGGATTGGTCATTCTTGATAAAGTATGAGAAAGTTATGCTTGGTCAAAGTTGAGTTGACTTTTCCTACAAAACCCTAATTTAGCAACTTTTGGGTTTTGATGAATTGTGAGCAATCCTTGAAGAATCATGATCAACCCTTGATCAAATGATGAATAATACTTCAAAATGATCATGTTGAACAAAAATCTTGAAGTTTGACTGTATGTGGGCCACAGTTGACTTTTGCCCTAGCATAGTCGATTTTCAGGCCTTTGAGCAATTGACTGAGCAAATTTTCTCTGCAAGGCTTGAAACTTGACATGGATGATCTTGAGAACATATTAGGACAATGGTGAGCATTTGGGATCCCTTTGACTCAAGTATCTTGATGCAACATGAAACCCTAATTTGAGGTACACTGCCTTAGGAAGGAGTTTGTCTGGTTAACTCTTGGACTTCCTTGGACAATTTGAGGACCTCACTTGAAATGTGTTGAGAAATATGGGAGGGAAAATTTTGGGGTACAACATGTGTTCTTAGACTTCTACAACCATGTTCAAAATGAAAAAGAGTTTAGAATCATAAAAGTTATAAGTGATCATGGAGGAGAATTTGAAAATCATTATTTTGAAAAGTTTTTTTAAAGAAAATGGCATTTCTCATGATTTATCTTGTCCTAGAACTCCCCAACGAAATGGAGTTGTAGAACGAAAGAATAGAACTTTTCAAGAAATGGCCAGAACCATGATAAATGAAACCAATATGGCTAAACACTTCTGGGCAGAAGCAGTAAACACAGCATGTTATATTCAAAATAGAGTCTCTATAAGACCTATTCTCGAAAAGACTCCTTACGAATTATGGAAAAATAGAAAACCTAACATTTCATATTTCCATCCTTTTGGATGTACTTGCTATATTCTGAATACTAAATATAATCTGAACAAGTTTGATTCTAAGGCACAAAAGTGTTTTCTGCTTGGATATTCTGAACGCTCAAAAGGCTATAGGGTATACAACACAGAAACTCTGATTGTTGAAGAATCAATCAAAGTTAGATTTGATGATAAGCTTGGCCAACAAAAGCCAAAGAAGAATGAAAATCCTGCAGGTACAGAAGATCATCTTACAAACTCTGAAGAGTCAGAAGCAAAGGACAACTCAGAAGACCCTTCTATTGAAAATGCTCTGGACAATCTAAGAATTTTTGAACAAACCTCATAGAATAGATTCCCCATAATCACATCAGGACATCCAGAAAATGTGATTATTGGAAAGAAATAAGATCCCATCAGGACAAGATCCTCTTTCAGAAACAATGAAGAATCACTATTTGGTTTGGTCTCTCTGATTTAACCAACCTCAATAGAGGAAGCTATGCAAGACAACGATTATATCCTAGCTATGCAAGAAGAACTAAATCAATTTTCAAGAAATGATATGTGGGATCTAGTTCCAAAACCTAAAGGATTCAATATCATAGGAACAAAATGGGTATTCAGAAACAAGTTGAATGGGAAAGGAGAGGTTGTCAGAAACAAGGCACGATTGGTTGCACAAGGTTATAGTCAACAAGAAGGAATTGATTATAATGAAACCTTTGCCCCAATCGCCAGGTTAGAATCAATTAGATTATTAATTTCTTTTACTGTTCAATACAACATCTCATTATATCAAATGGACATTAAAATTTCATTTTTAAATGGTTACATAGAAGAAGAAGTTTATGTCCACCAACCTCCGGGTTTTGATGACTCAAAATATCCAGAACATGTTTTTAAACTGAAAAAGTCTTTGTACGGTCTGAAACAAGCTCCCAAAGCTTGGTATGAACGTCTAAGTAACTTTCTTTTAGAAAATAATTTTACCAGAAGGAAAGTGGACACTAACTTATTCCAAAAAACATTTAAAAATGACATTTTAATCTGTCAAATATATGTAGATGATATTATTTTTGGAACTTCTATTGTCTCTCTTGTTGAGTCTATGCAGGCTGAATTTGAGATGAGCATGATGGGAGAACTAAAATTCTTTCTGGGAATTCAAATAAATCAAACTCCAGAAGGTACTTACATACATCAAACAAAGTATGTTAAAGAACTTTCAAAGAAATTCCAGCTATCAGAAAGTAAAGAAGCAAAGACACCAATGCATCCTACATGCATTTTGGGAACATATGAGATAAGTAAGAAAGTAGATCAGAAACTCTACAGAGGTATGATTGGATCTCTTCTCTACCTGACTGCATCTAGACCAGATATATTATTCAGTGTATGTTTATGTGCAAGATTCCAATCAGATCCTAGAGAATCTCACTTAACTGTTGTTAAGCGAATTCTGAGGTATCTGAAAGGTAATACTAACCTTGGACTGTGTTACAGAATATCCAAAGAGTTTAAACTAGTAGGTTATTGTGATGCTGACTTTGCTGGAGATAAAATAGAACGCAAAAGCACCTTTGGAAGCTGTCAGTTTTTGGGTGATAACATTATCTCATGGTACAGCAAGAAGCAAGCCACTATTGCACTATCAACAACTGAAGCAGAATATATATCTGCTACTGGATGTAGCACTCGGATGATCTGGATGAAGAGCCAGCTGGAAGATTATCATCTCTATGAAAGTAAGATTCCTATCTTCTGTGATAATACATCTGCTATTTGTCTTTCAAAAAATCCTATCTTACATTCTAAGGCAAAACATATAGAAATTAAACATCATTTCACAAGGGACTACATTCAGAAAGGAATCCTAAGTTTAAACTTCATAGACACAGACCATCAATGGGCTAATATTTTTACTAAATCCCTTTTTGAAGATAAATTTAAATTCATTCTGAAAAACATTAGTATGGAATTTTGTCCTGGATGAAATTTTTTTCTCTATATGTGTTTTCAGAATGTTCTGAAATGAATGTTCTGATTAACTACTCTTCAGAAGTGAGAAGAGGAGTTACATCAGAAACCATCCATAATATTCTGAAATGTGTCTAACATTTCATTACAAGAATGGTTCAGAAGTTCATTACATTAAAACAACTGTCACACGTTATCCTTAGAAGTTGAACGCATGTTTCAACTCTGAAAGGTCACGCGTGCGTGTGCTGCAATTGAGATGCCATTCCTAGGTAACTGTTCAGATTTGATGAAATTTCACGCCTCCCCTCAATGTCAAATTTCATTAATTGCTACTAATGATCATTTTTTAATTCAATCGTTCTAAATTCTTTACTGGTTTTATTACTCTAAAATTTTTTTCAATCTATAAATACCTTGCAAAATTCCTCTTTTTTACTTTTTACTCTCTCTCTCACTCTCTCTCAAATTTCAATCGCTTATGCGTTTTGTGAAAACTCTCTCTCTTTTCTTTCAAAATACTAAACCTAAGCGTTCCAAATGGCTTCAACTTCATCCCCTTCCGAAAGCATTCATGTTTCTTCAAACAACTCTCAACATGCAGAAAGATATGTCCCTCCTGAGAGAATAACACTCTTCCCTGTTGATATCTTGGAAGTGGTTAGTGAACTTATGGGCGATTTTGGAAATCTGAAAGAAAATGGGTTTGAATTGTTTCCGACTGTGGAGTTCCAAGGGTGGAAAATTTTCTTTGATCGTCTAGTTGGACCAGTGTTCCATCATCTTGTCAAGGAATTCTGGACTCATGACATTGCTTCACCGAAGGTCATTCTATCATTCTTCATGGGCAAAGAGATTTCCATCACTGAGAATCTCATAAGGAGGCTTCTAGGCTTTGAAGGTAATGGTGTTACTGGAATCTCAAGTGGAAGAATGGATATGTCCAAAGTTTATGCTGAGATTTTCACTACTGGGCAAGCATCCAACAAGGTCAGAGATTTGAAGAACAAATATAAAATCTGGGCAAGAATTATTCATGGCTGCATTCATCACAGGAAGGAAACTAGTTCTCCTGACTACATCAATGCTGACCAAAAATATCTTCTATTCTGTCTTGGCACAAATGTGACGATTGATCTGCCCTATCTTCTGTTCAACTATCTCTAGACGCATGTGAAGGAAACCAGGGAAGCTGAAAGGGTCAAAAACCCTAAGTCAAAAAAAAATTGGATCCCTCTGGGAAGATTAATCTCAGATATTGTGACAGAGAATGGTCTGATGGCTCACCTAGAAGATGCCAATTTACTTGGAGAATTGGAGCCCACTTGTGGAAAAGCTCTGAATAGGGAGAACCTTCTCAAAAGGAAGTTGATTGACAAACTTCTGGTGGAACCTACTCCATATGTGTCAGCAGCTGTCACCAGAAGGAGAATCCATGTTGAAGGTTTTCCTCTCTTCAACTCTGGTGATCATCCTGAGATCATTCTGCATTTTATTGAAGCTTGCAAGGAGAGTGGAATTCCCATTGACCCAGCATGGCTTCAAGGAAGGAATGTACCTGCTCCAGAAGTCTTTCTCCAGAAGCAGAAGAAAAGGAAAGCAGGAGAAGGTCCCTCTGCTCATCCTCAGAAGAAGAAGAAGAAGAAATCTTCAGGTATGTCCACTGAAACCATCTCTGTTTGTGATTTTGTATGTATAACACCATCTACTGAACCCCAAACTCTAGGAGATATTGAAGTTGACATAGACATCACCATTCCCTCTGAACCCGTACAAAATAACCCTCAAATCGATCAGGTACTATCTGACATAGACAATTTCGATACTGTAGTTCATACACAAACTCAACCACAACCACCACTCTCTCCATATATATCTCATCCTGAAATCTCTACTTCTGCTCCCCACCATAAAAACCCAAATATTCCTGCTGAAAACCCTCTTCAAACATCCCCCATCAGAACTTTATCCCCAAGATCCTCTGAGTTGTATGATCGTTCTTGGAGATTACCAGGAATAAATGTGCCTCTGGCTACACAACCTCCGTCCTTCATCATTCCCTCAGAAAACATTTTTGCTCTGAATGAATCCCCTGCACCTATTCCTTCTTCCTCAGCCCAAACCACCATCATCATCTCTCCTGATATCACACCTCCTATGTCACCATAAATTCCCACACCTACCTCACTAGAACCCTCATCACCTCACTCTCTAGAACCTTCCTTTAGTACATCCTCATCAGAACCTCCTGAACCATCTGAACCTTCTGACTTTCTTAGGACTCTAGTTGATCCTGAAGCTCTTCGTTATCTGCATATAATATCCACCAAAAAGACTGTTCCCAAACCAACCCCAAAACCTGTTAAGTCAGATGTTAATGTACGTTTCCAAAATTTTGCAACAGAAATGCAGACGTGGATAGACCCGCTGAAGGCAAACAGTGCCAGCAACCTGAACCCAACTGCATGTGATTTTCTGTGGGAAGCATTCAGAAGGAAATTCAATGATGAATCCTTTAATATGCAAGATTTGTGCTATTCTCAGGTTCTTGAGAATTTCACCCAGTATCTGAATTCCTTCAAGACAGAAGTGGTAAATATCTGGGATAAAAAGTCTCCTCTGCGGATTACCAACGCTCCTTTACCACTTGCTGACCACATGGAAATTTCAGAAGATGAATCTGAAGATGGATCTGAGTCAGACCCAAAAACCATGGCAATGACTCTGTATCACCAACCTTCTGCTCAAGCTGCCTCTGAGAAAGTGCCAACTCTTCTGATTGATCTTGGCACCCTTCTCTCCAATGTTGTAGGCACAGACTCTGCTGGTTTTTCTCCAAAGGGTGTATCTTCTGAAGCTGCTTCAACATCTGCTCCCTCTTCGCTGGTGATGGACACTCTGAATGAGCTGAATAAGGAAAGTAAAGCCATCCATGAATGTCTGGACAAACAGTATGAAACCAACAAGGAAATCAGAACTTGGATGATGAAACAAGAGGAATCCTCAAACGAAATCAAGAATCTTCTTCTTTCTCTTGTCTCTCGTCAATCTTAGTTTTAATTTATTTTTCCAATTTTCTTGTTGTTTTTGTTTTGTACCTTTGTCTTTTTGAATCTTCTATATAAAAAATCTTTTGAATATCTTTATTTTTTTTCTTTTTGATTATGACAAAAAGGGGGAGAAAATATGATTTTGATCTGATCCATGAAAACAGTTATGGGACTAAGTCTCAAAAATTCCTAACAAAATACAAAGTTCTTTTCTTTTTAAGAGATATGTAGGTACCTCAAGACTCTGAAAGACTAAGCTCTAAACATCATAGGGTAAAGATCTGCTAAAGAAACTCTGAAGAAAAGATTAGGAGCTCTAAAAGAAAAATGTCTCAAAGCTCTGAAGAACAATCTTAGGAAGTTTCCCTTATGCATTTTAAATTCTTTGATTACTTTTTTTGTTCAGAAGAAGAAATATCTATCTCACGGGGAGATTATCAATCTCAGGGGGAGATTCTCACTGTTGCACAAAAAATTTTATATCAAAATCTGAATTGTTTTGTCATCATCAAAAAGGGGGAGATTGTTAGAACAAAGTTTGATTCTAATCATGTCTTAGAGTTTTGATGATAACAATGAAATAAATTTTGTAAAATATATTTTATCCTCTGATGTGCATGTTCTCTAATTCAGATAATGTTCTGACTCATGCATCTCATGAGAGAAAAATCATTCTACGCAAGTCTAAAGCAAACTCTGAAGGAAGCACTCCAAGGGAAACTCTGATGAAAATCAATCTTAAGCAACCTCTGATAAAGCTAGATGAAGCAAAGATTTGAAAGAAGCACGCTGAAAGCAACATCTAATAATGCAAGCTGAAGCAAACTTTGATGAACATAAATTGAAGAAAACTCTGATAGAAGAAAAGATAAATCAAACTCTGAAGTGGCAACGCTGCAAGAAAACTCTTAAACTTCCAGAGACAAGCTCTGACAGTACCGTTGGTCATTTAATGCTAAGACGACTAACGCACTCAAGTGGTACTATGCACGAGAACATTGGAAACATAAAGACCAAGATAACACACATCATTAATGCATACACTCTCTTCAAGGCAGTAACGGTCAAGACTGGAAGCTATATATAGAAGATCATTTGTTTCAAAGAAAGTTACTGATCCACGAAAAACATACTAAAGCTCATTGTTTTCATTATTGTAAACTAATAGTATATAGTGGGTAATTCTTAAGTATTAGGAAACAATTTTAGTGATAAATCACAGTTTGTGATACAACTTATTAGAAGCATTCTGATTCACTATTGTTAAGAGATAATTTTTGTAAGTGTTCCTTGAGAGACCAGTTGGGTCAGATTTATCAAGAGGGCTAGGACTAGTTGAGTCTTAAAGGTGTTAGTCACTTGCAGTTGGCTTGTGCATTGTATTGTTAGTCACAATAGTTTGGTTGTTCATTTGTAATCAGTTTGATTATAGTGGATTAAGTCCTCGTTGAGAGAGGCAAAATCACCTTGGCGGGTGGACTGGAGTAGTTTGAGTTTCAAACAAACCAGGATAAAAATACCTGAGTTCTTCCATTATTATTGCGCGAGAAAAAGGAAAAACTTATTTAATCTCCCCTTCTAAGTATTTTCTCACCCTTCAAATAATTATGGTGAAAGCATTTAACGCAGAGAATATTCAGTTTACATAAGCTATAGCAAAAATTGTTTGAATAAAACATTAAAACAAACTTCAGAACAAAAGACATAAGGAAAAATGTTATGAGATGTATGGCATGATATACTTAAGGATTGTTTCCATCACAAGATTCATCATAGTTTTAGGGTGGTGGAGGCGGAGGAGGAGGGTTGATATCAGGGTTCTGGGTCATGAATTGATATTGTCGAAATTTGTTTTGGATATTGACGTTTCTAAAATTTTCCATGATTCCAGGATCATCACGACAATCATCCATAAAGCTAGTCATTTCATTGTAGAATACTTTGTGCCAATTGACCAAATACAGGTGCCACAAATGCTGGTTTCAGTACATTCATGTATGCTCCTCATGTCATTGTTTATGCTCCTTGTGCCATTCACTTTGATGGTTATGCCAACGTCTCACTTCTTCATGTCGAGATTCATTGGCAACCTCCATCTGTTGAAATATGGAACTGAGATAAGCAGGAGCTTTCGAGGAAGAGCCTGCAGTAGTAGTGGCAACAACATGAGGTCATGCAGTTTGATCAAATTGATGCTTTGTCAGAGACCACCGCTTTGGCACCCAACCAGGTCCAGCCTGATTTGCCTCAGGTTGGGCATCCTCATTTATATCCGACATGTCTGCATCAACAGGATCCTCATCCTCATAAATTTGTTCAGAGGGTATATCAAAATTATATACCCGTATATTGGACCCTTTCTCCTTAAAATAAAGACACTGTCGATTTTTATCCCATCCGTATCCCATATGAGATAGAGTTGCTTTATTGAATTCTTGGGCAGCAGTAAGGGAGACAAGATGGACAGGAGGAATATCAAGATTCCAAAACTTGATGATTATCATTATTTGTGAAGTATATCCAAGGGTTTTATTCTTCTGACTATTACACATAAGAAACATGCACTTGACGAAGTAATTTGGCCAGTTTAGGGGTACCCTATCTAGCAGAATATGCAAAATATGAATATCTGCCCTGTCTAGCCTAGAGTGGCCACCGGATCTAGGACGCAGTATATGAGAAATTATCCAGTGAAGCATTCTAGGAATGCTTTTGATTGTACCAGTGGTTATAGGCTCATACTCACCAAGAGGTCTATTAAGTTTCATAATTGAGGCTACGAAAGCTTCCTCGCCATAATCAATATCAAAGCTTTGGTCATGATAGCTCTTCATTATTGACCTCCCAAATGGAATGCCAAAAACAGTATGCCAGTCAATTGCTTATAATACATACCTTATTGTTCCAATTTTAACCTTAAAACACCATCCTTTATTCGTTTCTAAACCAGCATAGAAGGCCCTTATAAAGTCTTCATGATAATCTTCTCTAACATTTAAAAAGGACCCTACTTGTTGAGCATCTAAAATATCACATACATCTGTGGTATGAAGAGACAAAACCTCAGCCTTGTTGAAGACATGAGGCTTCATAACTAACCTTATTTTGAAAGATTGCTCAAATTCTTCAGTAATGGCAGGATGCATGATGGACAAAGCACTAGAAGGGATATCTGTAGCAGATCTAGATGGTCCTGCACCATGTTTTCCCTTGCCTTTTGTCTTTGGAGGCATTTTCTTTGTTGTAGAAGGGTAGTCAAGAATTTGGAGATGAGGGTATTGGAAGATGAAGTGAATGATGAGAATGACAAATGATGACTAGGGTTAGCCGATGTATGTAATGAATGAGATAATTGGGAACAGTTTAAAACATAAAATTTGGTAGATGGGTTGACCCAACTCATATTAAAGGCATTAACTATCCTTATGTGTCGACACGAAACACGTATGTGTCGACACATCCTGTATTGAAGAACTGTTTTTAATGTTTCACATCGACCCATGAATCGTATGTGTCGACCAAAAGTAACATGTGATGACGCAAACCTTAATGTGTCGACCGGAAAACAATTTTGATTTCTGTTTTTACATTTTTCTTCAGTATGAGTCGACTCATAACTGTATGAGCTGACTCATAACAGTAAATTTTAACAGAAGTGCAGTTTTCTACAAGTTTCTATGAACAGTTGGATATGAGACCCATTTGCAATTATATGATTATGAAAAATGAATTATCTAAAGATGATTATGCATACATAATGATGTAATGCAATTTGCATATGTCAAGTTCAAACAATTTATGTAAAATAAATATATATAGAAAGTATTAATGGAATAATTAAGGTTAATTTATAAGTAATCATTGAATTATTATAGAGAAAGTAGAGAGGAAAGATATTACTTCAGTTGATGAGATGTTAAGACACACGTACGAAAGCTAAAAACACATCTCAACAACATGGTGAGATATAGATATAATTTAAGTACATGTATGCTTAACACATCAAGTAAGAGAGATCTAAAATCCCTAGTGTTGTACCCCAAAATTTGCCCTCTCATTTTCTCAAGATTTCTCTCGCATGTGTGATTACAAAAACTTGTTTAAAGAAATAAAGAAAATGTAAAATTTTGAAGATGTTAAGGTGCCTTTCGATTAAGTCAAAAAAGAAACAAGTTGGCTTAGATTTAGCAATTTTAGATTGGGAAATGTAGTATCCCTTCAGTCACAAGCTTCAATTTAGGCATATGGCTTCCTTCGAAGTGACCCCCTTTGATCCACAAACTGGGAATATGGCTTCCTTCGAAGTGACCCTCTTCGATCCACAAATTGGGCATATGGCTTCCTTTGAAGTGACCCCCTTCGATCCACAAACTGGGCATGTGATTTCCTTCAAGGTAACCTCCTTCGATCCACAAGTTAAGCAATTAAACCCTTCAAAGCAACATACTTAGATTACACCTCTAAAACTCTTCAACACTATGGATCATAATTGGTGGATTCGAAGGACCTATAATGGGTCCATTCGAAGAACACACATTGTTGGAAACGAATGTTGTTGTCTGATGATGAGTCTGGTTGAAGTGACTAAAACAAAAGGGTGGATTATTCAAGGTGTTTGTTGACCAAAGTCTTATATACTGCCAAACCTAAGTCAGTTGTACTACTATGCAACAGTCGTGCACCAAGCTGCCATAACGCTCTAAAATACTGCTGAGCCTGCATTATCTCAGTCCCATACTTACACAAAAAAGGGTACATAAGATCTGCATCAAAGAAAACAAGGGGACAGTATACCCAAACAGTTAAAATTTTATTTCCCCCCCCCCCCAAAAAAAACCACAACAAAGCTCCTCTATAAATAAACTATTCTTCACAACATCAAAGGGGGATGGAGATGCTGAGAGGAGAGAAAAGAGAGCTGAGAAATAAAACAGAAACCTTTGTAAATTTTTTCTCACTCAAAAAGTCAAATCTACTTTCACCTACAAACACAAAATCAAAATCCATTATCTCATCTTTCCAGCTCTCACAAATCAACTATGGAGAACACCCCACACATAGAATTTTTGTTCAAACTCAAGGGAAACCTTCTGTGACAACTCTTCGAACCAAAAGAAAACCCCCTGTGACAACTCTTCAAATTCCAGAACCGTCCAAGCAATAGTTCAAGTTCGAAACCCACACACCAGCTTTGAGGTAAGTCTATCTGACTTTAACTCTTTCATTGTAAGCATCTTATTTAATTCATCTTCGAGGCCAACATGTAATAACCATGGCCTTCGTTGTTAATTTTTTGTGTTTTCCTTTAAAGAAATAATCTATACAGACCCTAAAAATGTTGGAGTAAAAAATAGTCATACTTAGACACAAAGCCTTGAGGCTTCGACAGGCTCAAACAGAAAGGAAAAGAGTGTGTGCTTTGACACACACATGTTCGTTCCATACATGCTTCGATACACCTGCTTCGATGCACACACATGCTTCGACACAGACATATTCATCACACACACACTTTCTTCGAACACACTGACCTGCAGGCCCAGACGAAAGACACACCCTCACTGCTTTTAACCCCCAGTCGAAGGAGGCAGAAAGTAAGATTACATCTTGAACTGATTACAGGCCCAGTCGAAAGGCACAACATGCTGGCCTCCAGGACCCAATCAAAAGGCACGCCTACACTGGTACCAGCCCCTAGTCTAAGGAGGCAAAAAGGAAAATTGAAGGGCATGACTCCATTGACTCTAGACCCCAAATCGAAGGAAGCCAGAAAATGCAGAATTGAAGGGTGTTTCTGCCTAAATCGAAAGACCCATTTTTCTTGCTTTTATTTTATTTTTGCATTTATATTTCCATGCAATTCAATATGGTTGTAATGGTGTAGGGTTTACTTTTGCATTTTTATTGCTTTTGTATAAATGCTAGTAACTAGGATGTATGGCAAGATAAAAACAACAACTAGATAACCAAAAGTTCAAAAGACAAAATGCATGCAATCAAACACACTATTCACACACATGCAACCCTAGGGGAATTCCACTTGTTGCCTCAGAAAAATAGTCAAGTCCCTCGAATATGGGCGTTTTAGCAAAGACCCTCGATAAAAGATCGTAGTCCCTCGATGACCCTTAATGTTGCCTTCGGTAAATGATCTAGTCCCTAAACGTCATTGCTAAAACGTCCCATAGGTTACAAACGTCCCACGCCCGTCCCTTCACATCCAACGACGAGGATTCTTACCAAATCAATGGTAAGATAGCAACATCTAAAGGAGGAGGAAAAGAACAGTAGAACTTTTGAGTAGGTAGGATGCTCCTAGTTTCTCACTTGCTCACAACAAAAATATTTTATACTCCAACACTTTCATTTGAAACGTTTTTAAAAGTTAAAACACTTTGTACGCGTTCTTATAGAAACGAGAACAATTACAAAGACACATTTTCAAAAATCACTTTCAAAAACACATTCCACAAACACCTCTTTGAATTATTTTCAAAACAACACTTTGTACGCGTTCTTATAGAAACGAGAGCCATTACAAAGAACACTTTTCAAAATACTTCCAAAACCCACACCACAAGCACATTTTCAAACAAAAGCAAGTGATCTAGCAAGAAACTAAGAGCCCGTAGATAAATACGGATGAAAATGGTGCTAATACCTTCCCTTTTTATAACTTACCCCCCGAACTCAAGAAAATAATCTCAAAGGTCTTTCCTGTTCTTCTCACCCTTTCCTTATTGGATAAAATAAAAGTCAGTGGCGAATCTTGCTATCCGCAACAATTACGATCAAATGCAAAACACCCAAGTAAGTTCTCCCACCGTATTACACCTAGCTCACGATGAATGTTGAAGAAACGTTCCGTTGCTAGCAGTTTTGTAAAAATTTCAGCAAGTTGATTTTTAGTATCAACATGCTCAAACATAACATCCTCCTTTTCAACATGATCGCGAAGAAAGTGATGCCTAATCTCTATGTGTTTAGTGCGTGAGTGTAAGACGGGATTCTTAGTAAGATTTATAGCACTTGTGTTGTCACATTTTATTGGAATACGTTTTAATTAAATATCATAGTCTTGTAATTGTTGCTTTAGCCATAAAATATGAGCATAATAACTACCGACTACAATGTATTCAGCCTCAGCGGTTGATAAAGCAACAGAAACCTGCTTTTTGCTATGCCAACTCACTAGAGAGTTTGAAAACAAATGACATGTTCCATAGTGCTTCTCCTATCTGACTTGAAGCCAACAAAATCAGAATCAAAGTAACCTACTAAACTGCAATTGCTTCCCTTGGAATACCATAGCCCATACTTATATGTACTATTGAGATGGCAAAGTATACGCTTGATAACTTTCAAGTGGGATTCCTTAGGATCCAATTGATATTGTGCCCACATGCAAACACTAAACATGATGTCAGGCATAGATGTCGTAAGATGCAAAAGGGATCCAATCATACCTCTATATTTCTTGACATCAACACTATTACCATGTTCACCCTTATCTAAATTCCCGTTGGTAGGTGTCATACCCCAAATTTTGACCTAAGATACCACCTCCCATCTACATTATTACATAGCAAGCGTTCACAAGCGATTCGACCTTTTTTTTTGCCAATTCTCGAGTCAGATTTCAAAAATTCATAACTTCTTCAAATTTCGACAATTTTTTAGTGGTTCTTTTACATATGATTCTCCTTTGCAACAACTACAACTTTTCTTTACAAGACAAGAGATGATTATGCTTTGAAAATCCACCAAAAAATAGAAACGTTAGAAATTGTTGTGAATTTGGTGAAATTTAACTGGTTTTTGTCTAACTTTATTAAGTCATGTTTTTTTTCATTTTTTATCATTTTTGATTTATTCTTATTTTCATAAAAAAAGAAAATCCTAAAAAATATTTAGTTCATGCTATCTTCATTTTATTTACGTTTTTATTCAAAATATAAAAAAATTAGTTTCCTTAAGTTTCATTTAGTTTTTTTGTTCTTATATCATTTAAGTTAAAATTATAGTCTTTTAGATTTAATTTAGTAAAAAATCTCAAAAAATAGTAATTTCACATTCTTTTATTTTATTTTGCAAGTTCTTTATGTTAATTTAAAATTATCAAAAAAATCTCAGTTACATATAATTTATATTTTTGCATCACTTTATTTGAAAAAAACTCAAAAATTATAAATATGTCCATATGCTGCGAATCAGTCCAAATCCTGCTGTGCTAATGCTGCCCAATTTCCACGACCAAAAACCTGTGAACACCAGTCCAAAAACCTGTGAACACCAGTCCAAAATCTGCACTATGTCAAGACAAACATTACACCAAAATAGGAGGGCAAGAAACTGCATCAAAAAGTGTCGAAAACAGGGTATTCCATATGTTCAAACTCACCAAATTTTCCCTCCCGAAACCTCATCCTTATTCACTATAAAACAGTCAGAGATACAATCGAAAAAGGGGGTGAGAGAGAAAAAGAAAGAGTTCACAAAGAGAAAAAACACAACCTGCAAGCACAAGCCTGCATAACTCAAAGCCTGTTTCGAACTTGCAGAAGCACAAATCTGCATAAACTAACGCCCTCACACCACAAGCTCAAACCTTCATTCCATACAACATTCAACTTTGTTCACTACCTCAGAAGCTCCTCCAACCTGCCATGTTGAACCGAATCTGAACCATACAAACTCACTGCAACTGAAAAATCATACACCATATCCACTATGAACCTACAAGTTTGGATTACACAAAAAACCAAGCTCCAATCATACCAGCAAACTCGCACCAACACCTACGCGTAGCTCACAACAATGGTGCTAGAATTTTAGAAAAAAAAGGGGAGAAAAGAATCTGCAGAATTTGAAGAACAAGCAACATTTTATTCTCTACAGTTTCAGAAGAAATCAATTCTATTACAAGATTTTCCAACGAGATTTTTAGAAGAGCAGAAGGAATTAAAAGATCATATTACCTCATCTCTGGATTTCTTTATTATTTCATCGTCCAAAAATCGAAATCATCAGACTTGCTCTGATCTTGTAAGTCTCCCTACTTTTTTTCTCAAAATCTGTTGCTATGCTTGTTATAATGATGAATGTTGTGAACTAGTTGTCGTTGCTGCATTTTTTGTTGTTGATGTTTCAATAAACCAGAACCCCTGAGATTGTTATTGTTGTTTCTCTTACCATGAATATTTGTCGGCTTGTTGATTTGATGTTTAACTGCATGAAAAAACCAGAAGAAGCGTTGTTGTTCGATTTCGATTTAGGGGGAGAAAGAGTTCGAAAGAGGGAGCAGAGTGATTCGATTTCGATTTAGAAGAGTAAGAGTTCGAAAGAGGGAGCAGGGTGTTTGATTTCAATTTAGAAGGGAAAGAGTTCGAAACCAGAAGCAGTGTTGTTGTTCGATTTCTATTTAGGGGGAGAAGGAGTTCGAAACCAGAAGTAGTGTTGTTGTTCAATTTCGATTTAGAGGGAGAAAGAGTTCGAAAAAGGGAGTAGGGTGTTCGATTTCGATTTTAAAAAAAAAGAGTTCGAAAGAGAGAAAAAAAGAGAGTTCGAAAGAGAGTTCGAAAGAAGCGTTGTTCGATTTCAATTTCAATCCCATGCTGGATCTTTATTTCGTTTTCAGTTTATAACCCAATTAATTAGTTTAGTTTTATAATTTATTTAAATCTTGATATTTCGTTTTTAGTTTGGTCAGCATTTTAGTTAATTTTGTTAGTTTTTTTTTAAACTAGTCTTTTATTGATAAGTTTGTAAGTTATCTCTTTGAATTTATTGCCCCTTATGATGTTCCTCCCATGATACATGTTGGTTGAGTTTGTGATAATTTCGATTTAATTCCATGGCTTCTCTCTTGGTTTTCTTTTAAAATCTTGGAGTGTTTATACTTTTAGTTTTAATCTTCATGTTGCTTGCAAAATCCAAGGGAATTGTTTAATTTTTGTCGACTTCATGTCATCAAAAAAACATCGTGCGAATACCCTCATTCATCCTCCGTTTATTATTTCGTTAAAAAACTTAAGATAATTTTCCCAAATATTCAATTTTTCAAAACTCACACCTTTTAAGTCAAAACTTCGACGTTAGGTCGTCGTATCTTCAAACTCTCGCCCACACCTATTTTTAGCCAAATGAACCATTTTAATCGAACAAACAATGTTAACCAAAAACAGATATTTAAAAAGGTTCCTATAGAATACTATAGATACATTGGGTGCTAATACCTTCCCATTGTATAACCAACCCCTGAACCTTAGACCTCTTTTCAAAACGCCTTATATTTTCATTACTTTTAAAGTATTGTTTTACATTGCATATTTTAGGGTTTTATTTTGCTCTTTTCCCTTTTCCCTTGGAAATAATAAAGCGCGGTGGCGACTCTTGCTTTTGTGAGACGAATTAATTAATAGTTCGATCTCCGATTTACCCCGCTACATTTTTTATCGCTACAGAATTGGCGACTCTGCTGGGGACAGATTGACCTCTTGCTGGTCCATCCCTAAGTGGGTTAAGCCTAGTTTGTTTTATCTGTTTTATTATTATTTGATTTGTTTGATTATGTGTTTATATTGGGGTTTTTTTTTTGGTTTTTTGCAAAGGACGAATCCTATACCCGGATTAAGTTATACTTAAGAATAGGACGGGTGATATAGTCATGTTAACTTTGAGGGAGTAATCTCGAAGAAGGAGGCATGAAATCCCCCACTCAGTGGAAGGCCCTTTTGAATGTAGTATTTGTTTACCGAGTAATCGGGAAGACATTATTATTTTCGACATGGGAGCCAGAGAAGCTGAGAACCGTAGAACCCTAACCCATCTTGGCCTTTTAGGTGTAGCGCAGAGATTATAACGGAGAAATCCGAAAGTAGTTGTTACGCGATGCTACGCTCGGACGAGATTCTCTTGAGAATATTGCTAATTATTGAGTAATCAAGACGTTAGTAATATCCGAAGGAGGAATATAGACTCTTGGAACTCTTAGAACCTTGTCTTACAGGTGCGATTAAACCGTTAGTACATACCTTGGGGTGGGTTTTACCCTTGACTCCATGCACGAAACGTTGAACCTTTGAACCCCATGTTTGTGAACTTGTGTGTAACTGTTGCATTATCATTCATCCATGCATCCATAAACATTTAAAAAAAAATTGTTTTTCAAGGAACTTAAGAATGATTTTTGCAGACATCTCAGGTATTATGGAGTTTGGAAGAATAAACACTTGAAGTTTTAGTTTTAAGGAGTTCCAAAGTTGTAATTTACTGCTTTTATTATGGGCTTCATGTTCCAAAGTTGTAATTTATTGCTTTTTATTTTTGGGTTGTCGTCCCAAGGTTGTAATTTATTGTTTTGTTTTTCCAAAGTTGTAAGTTGTAATTTACCGCTTTTGATTAATGAAATGAGTTTTTGTTGTTCCAAATTCCTTTACCATTGATGTGTGCAAAATTATTGAAGTTCCTTGAAAAACTATCAAAATGAACGATCATTTGCATCGCATATCATGCATCATCCAACATTCCACTTCACATGTTTTCTAGAGTCTTATCCTTGTTTCTTTTTCCACTCCAGTAGATTGTCAAGATGTCTCATCGGTACGATACCCGAGCCAATCGTCAGAGGAAGATGGAAGATCTAGAACAGGAAAACCACGAGCTTCGTGAGGAGGTCGCTACCCTTCATGTCGGTATGGAGAAACTAACTGCGCTGGTGGAAAGTTTGATGGCTGCTCAGAATCAACCATCGACTGCAGCTGCTGAGATTCAGACTTCAACTACTGTGGTTTCTGAGATTGTCACCGTTCCAACATCTGTGACTCAAATCAACTCTCCGCTTCAACATCAGATGCCAAAAGGTTTTCCGTGGGGAATGCCTTATAACTTTGTTCCAGAAGGGTATCAGCCTGTCGTACAGCCTTTGGTTCAACCTACTGTGTCTGTTCCTCAACCGGAGACAACTACTATGTCGCCTGTAATCCCGTCTGTGGCACCTTTCCCTCAACCAGTGATGAAAATTGTCGCTCCTGTGGTTCATTCTATGCCATACATGAATGAACTTGCTTATCATGCCGAGCCTGCTGAAAGTCTGGGTCTTTTCGATAGAATGGAGGAATTTCAAAACCAGTTTCAAGAGATGCAGAGGGAGATCAGAGCGTTAAAGGGGAAAGATTTGTTTGGGAAGAATGCTCATGACCTGTGTTTAGTTCCAAATGTAAAGATTCCAGCCAAATTCAAAGTTCCGGACTTTGAAAGGTATAAAGGTGATTCGTGTCCACGGAGTCATGTAACTATGTATGTGAGAAAGATGTCTACATATTTTGATGATCATAACTTGTTAATTCACTACTTTCAAGACAGTTTGACTGGTGCTACTCTAAAGTGGTATATGGGTTTGGACAACACTCGGATCCGTAATTTCAACGATCTTAGTGAAGCTTTTGTTCACCAGTATAAGTACAACGTGGACATGGCGCCGGACAGAGATCAACTCCGGGCGATGTCCCAGAGAGACAGAGATTCCTTTAAAGAATATGCCCAGAGGTGGCACGAGATTGCTGCTCAGATTTATCCCCCTCTTGAGGAGAAAGAAATGACAAAGATATTCCTGAAGACTTTAGGTTCCTTTTATTATGAAAGAATGATTGCCAGCGCACCCAGTGATTTCACCGAGATGGTAGGTATGGGCATGCGGTTGGAAGAAGGAATTCGTGAAGGACGTTTGGTTAAGGAAGGAAGTCCGTCTAGCAGTATCAAGAAGTTTGGAAGTGTTTTCCATAAAAGGAAAGAACAAGATGTCAGTGTAATTTTCCCTGGGAGACCAAGGAGAGGTTATTCACATGTTGCGGCAGTCACTCCGGTTGTCCGCCCAACATTGGTGACCCCAACTCATCAAACCCCACCAATTCAGCAACGACCATTTCAACAGCAGCCTCGACAACAGGCTTATCAATTTAATAACCAGAATCGTTCACCAAGGAAACCGCAATTTGATGCCATTCCCATGACTTACACTGAATTGTTCACTGCTCTGATCAGAAAGAACCTCATAACGACGAAGCCTCCTCCTGTCGCACCGAATAGTACTTCTCCATGGTACAAGGCGGGCCAGTTTTGTGAGTATCATCAAGGGTCGCCGAGGCACAACATTGAAAATTGCTTTGCTCTAAAGGCGGATGTGCAGATATCGATTAAGAACGGTATCTTGTCTTTCAAGGATGTTAACCTGAATGTTAGAGATAATCCTTTGCCTCGACATGGGGCAGCATCAGTGAATATGGTGGAAGGTTGTCCGGGAAAGTTTCGAGTTTTTCAAGTTGAACACATAAGAGATTCGTTGATCAGGTTACATCAGAGCTTAAGAAGACTTGCCTTTTTTAGGCATTATCATGATTATGATGTTTGTGAATTTTGTTCAAGAGAAGTTGATTGCCTTATTGTGAAAGAGGACATTCAAAAATTGTTAGACCAAGGGGTCATCACTATTACATATGACAGAGATCCGGTGGATGAAGTGAATGTTATAATACCACAATTCAACTTGCCTGAACCAGTAGAGATCGTTTACGACAGTCAGACTGCACCTGTTGCTCCTTTGATCATTTATCCACCTGGTCCTGTGCCTTACAACTCAGACCAAGCTATACCCTACAAGTATAATGCCAAAATGATTGAGAATGAGGTAGAAGTCCCTATACCAACAATGCCATCTTTTGTTAACATCGCTGATGTGAGCAGAGTTACGAGAAGTGGACATGTCTTTGCAGAAGTACCTTTGAAAAGACCAGAAGTTCAAGTCAGGAGGCCCATACCGGCAGAAATTCCAGCGAGAAATGTTGAACCCAGGGTTGAGGTAGGCCAATCCAATGAACCTATCTCACACCCCGATGATGATGAGATTCTGAAGCTCATCAAGAGAAGTGAATACAAGATTGTGGACCAACTATTGCAAACTCCTTCCAAGATTTCTTTGCTTGCTTTACTAAGAGATTTTGGTGCCCATAGAGAAGCTTTAATGAAGGTCTTGGACCAGGCATTCGTGGATCATGATGTGACGGTTGACCAATTTGATGGAATTGTGGGAAATATTACTTCGTGTAACAATCTTGGTTTTAGTGATGAAGAGCTTCTGGAGGAGGGAAGGAACCATAACATGGCTTTACATATCTCAATAAGTTGTGGAAATGATACTTTATCAAGTGTGCTGGTAGATACAGGTTCGTCGTTAAATGTAATGCCCAAAACTACATAATCTCGACTCCCATATCAAGGTGCTCCCATGAGACCTAGTGGAGTAATTGTCAAAGCGTTTGATGGTTCTAGGAAGACTGTCATTGGTGAAGTGGATCTTCCTATAATAATTGGTCCTCATACTTTTCAGATCACTTTTCAAGTAATGGATATTCGTGCCGCTTACAGTTGCCTATTGGGTCGTCCATGGATCCATGATGCAGGGGCAGTCACTTCCATGCTCCATCAAAGATTGAAGTTTGTAAGGCATGGAAAGTTGGTAATGATTGGTGGAGAGCAGGCTATGGTGGTAAGCCATCTGTCATCTTTCTCTTTTATTGATGTTGATGAGGATGTTGGAACCCAATTCCAAGCTCTATATGTTACTAATAATGAAGTGAAGAAGCAAGGGACATCTATTTCTTCTTTTGAGGATGCGCGACGAGTGGTTGAAAGTGGTTCGGCTGAAGGTTGGGGCCAGGTGTTGACTTTGCCTGAGAACAAGTCTAGAGAAGGTCTTGGTTTTCGTCCCGTGTCTACAAGAGTCAAGCAGGAAACAGTTATTCGTCCGATACAAGAGGTTTTCCGAAGCGCTGGTTTTATCCATCCGACACCTCCTGAAGTTGATGCTATAATAGGAGACGATTCTGAAGAGGATTTACCCGATTTTGTAACGTATGGAGTGGTTTGCCAGAACTGGATTGATGTTGATGTTCCTGTTGTGATGCACATTTCTGAGTAATGTTTTGTTTTATTTTTGGAAAAAAAATTTCGCTCTGCCCAAGGCGAAAAGTATTTGTGTCGGGCTATGTTGAAAATAAATCCTTTTGCTCTGCCCAAAGCAAAAGAGAGGATGTCTGGGCTCTTTGTTTCAAGTATTTCCAATCATGAATAAAAATGTTATTTTGTCCAGTACTGTTTTATTTTTCACTTTTTCTGGGAAATAGTAATGAAAATTAATTGGTAGTAATAGGAAAATATAATAATCTTTTGTTTCATTTGTACAACATTCATATTAATCGATTTCTAAAATAAAGCATAATCATATGTGCAGATTAATTCATGACTTAACCATTGAAAACAATGATCCTATGCCCCCTCCCAACTTTGAATTCCCTGTGTTCGGAGCCGAGGAAGAAGATAGTGAAGAGATCCCTGATGAAATTTCCCGTTTACTTGAGCATGATGAAAAAACTATTCAGCCATTTGCAGAGCCTATAGAGATGATCAATTTGGGTAATGAAGAAGATAAAAAGGAAGTCAAGGTCAGAGCATTGCTTATCCCAGAGGTCAAAGAGAAAATGTTGGAGCTTCTCAGAGAGTATGTTAATGTGTTTGCTTGGTCCTACCAAGATATGCCAGGTTTGGACAACAATATTGTGGAGCATCGTTTGCCGTTGAGACCTGAATGTCCGCCGATTAAGCAGAAGTTGAGAAGGACTCGTCCCAATATGGCTGACAAGATCAAAGAAGAAGTTCATAAGCAAATTAATGCAGGTTTCCTTGTTACATCGGTCTATCCTCAATGGTTAGCCAATATAGTGCCTGTTGCTAAGAAAGATGGCAAAGTTCGGATGTGTGTAGACTATAGAGATCTGAATAGAGCTAGCCCACAGGATGATTTTCCATTACCACACATTGATGTATTGGTCGATAGTACCGCAAAGTTCAAAGTCTTTTCTTTCATGGATGGTTTCTCTGGTTATAATCAAATCAAGATGGCACCAGAAGATATGGAGAAGACAACTTTCATTACACCTTGGGGAAAATTTTGTTATCGGGTAATGCCGTTTGGTTTGAAGAATGCTGGTGCAACATACCAAAGGGCCATGACTGCTTTGTTCCATGATATGATGCATAAAGAGATAGAAGTGTATGTAGATGACATGATTTCCAAATTGCAAACTGAAGAAGATCATTTGGAACATTTATTGAAGTTATTCCAGCGTTTGAGAAAGTATAAACTCCGTCTGAATCCCAACAAGTGCACTTTTGGTGTTCGTTCAGGAAGACTTCTGGGTTTCATTGTCAGTCAGAAAGGTATTGAGGTAGATCCTGATAAAGTCAAATCTATTCGGGAAATGCCCGCACCCAAGACGGAAAAACAAGTAAGAGGATTCCTTGGGAGACTGAACTATATTTCTAGATTTATATCTCATATGACTGCTACCTGTGGGCCGATTTTCAAGCTTCTCCGAAAGAACCAAGGATGTGTGTGGACAGAAGATTGTCAGAGAGATTTTGATAGCATCAAAGAATATTTACTTGAACCTCCCATATTGATTCCTCCAGTGGAAGGAAGACCTTTGATTATGTACCTGACTATATTGGAAGATTCCATGGGATGTGTGCTTGGTCAACAAGATGAGACTGGAAGAAAGGAACATGCCATATATTACCTGAGTAAGAAATTCACAGACTGTGAGTCTCGATACTCAATGCTAGAGAAAACTTGTTGTTCTTTAGCTTGGGCTGCTCGCCGTCTACGCCAATATATGGTTAACCACACCACTTGGTTGATCTCCAAAATGGATCCGATCAAGTATATCTTTGAGAAGCCCGCCTTATCTGGAAGAATAGCCCGTTGGCAGATGTTGTTATCTGAATATGACATTGAGTATCACACTCAGAAAGCAATCAAAGGGAGTATTTTAGCCGATCATTTGGCTCACCAACCAATTGAAGATTATCAATCCATCAAGTTTGACTTCCCAGATGAAGATGTTATGTACTTGAAGGCTAAAGATTGTGAAGAGTCGTTACCTGAAGAAGGACCTGATCCCGAATCCCGTTGGGGTTTGATATTTGACGGAGCTGTGAATTCTTATGGAAATGGAATTGGGGAAATCATCGTCACTCCCTGAGGTACTCATATCCCGTTCACGGCGAGATTGAAGTTCGACTGTACGAACAACATGGCTGAATATGAGGCATGTATTATGGGTCTCGAAGAAGCAGTGGATCTAAGGATTAAGATTCTTGATATTTATGGAGACTCGACATCGGTAATTAATCAAATAAAAGGAGAATGGGAGACTCGTCATCCTGGTTTGATCCCTTACAGAGATTATGATAGAAGATTGTTAACCTTCTTCAACAAAGTGGAGTTACATCATATCCCTAGAGATGAAAACCAAATGGCTGATGCTTTAACTACTTTGTCTTTAATGTTTCAAGTGAATGGTTGGAACGATGTTCCTACAATCAGAGTTATGCGCCTCGACAGACCTGCTCATGTGTTCTCAGTAGAAGAGGTCACCGACGACAAACCGTGGTTCTATGACATTAAACGTGTTCTTCAAACTCAAGAGTACCCGCCTGGGGAATCCAATAAAGATAGGAAGACGTTGAGGAGATTAGCAAGCAGTTTCTTCCTCAATGAAGAAGTGTTATATAAGAGGAATTACGACATGGTCTTGCTCAGATGTGTAGACAGACATGAAGCAGACATGCTAATGCAGGAAGTACATGAAGGATCCTTTGGTACTCATGCCAACGGACATGCAATGGCTAAGAAGATGTTGAGAGCTGGTTACTATTGGATGACGATAGAATCAGATTGTTGCAAATATGTGAAGAAATGTCATAAATGCCAGATTTATGTGGACAAGATACATGTGCCACCGACCCTCCTCAATGTTATCTCTTCACCTTGGCCTTTCTCTATGTGGGGCATCGATATGATTGGAATGATTGAACCCAAAGCTTCAAATGGTCATCGTTTCATCTTGGTAGCGATCGATTATTTTACTAAATGGGTGGAAGCCGCATCTTATGCTAATGTAACCAGACAGGTGGTAGTCAGATTTATTAAGAATCAGATCATTTGTCGATACGGCATCCCGAGCAAGATCATCACTGATAATGGCTCGAATCTGAATAACAAGATAATGAGAGAGCTTTGTGAAGAGTTCAAGATCGAACATCATAATTCTTCTCCTTACAGGCCCAAGATGAATGGGACAGTTGAAGCTGCTAACAAGAACATCAAAAAGATTGTCCAGAAGATGGTGGTAACTTATAAAGATTGGCATGAAATGCTTCCGTTTGCTTTACATGGATACCGTACTTCAGTTCGAACTTCAACAGGTGCAACCTCATTTTCCCTAGTTTATGGTATGGAAGCAGTACTCCCCATGGAGGTTGAGATTCTGTTTGTAAGAGTGTTGATGGAAGCTAAACTTTCTGAGGTTGAATAGTGTCAAAGTAGATATGATCAGTTGAATTTAATGGAAGAAAAGAGATTGACAGCGTTGTGTCACGGTCAATTATATCAGCAGAGAATGAAGAAGGCTTTTGATAAGAAGGTTCGACCACGCGAGTTCAGAGAAGGTGACCTTGTGCTCAAGAAGATATTATCTTTCCAACCTGATTCTAGGGGCAAGTGGGCTCCGAATTATGAAGGACCGTATGTCGTTAAGAAAGTTTTCTCTGGAAGTGCCATGATTCTCACAAATATGGACGGTGAAGAGCTCCCGCGCTCCGTGAATGCCGACGCAGCCAAGAAGTATTTCGCCTAGGTTTGAGTTGACAGTTCGCTAAGTTGAAAACCCGAAGGGGCGGCTTAGGCAGGCTTTTGGTCAGACCGGTTGTGGCATTTGAGCACATTTCGGAATTCGAAGTTGTTAGGGAGAATAGTGATCATTGTTTTTGTGTAACCCTTTCTTTCGTGTACTATTTCCCAAACTTTTGTAAACCGTTGGAGTCGCGTTGTTAGCGAACTACTATCTTATTAATGAAATTTGAGCATTTACCTTTTGTGGGCAAAATTTTAATTTTTACGGCAATATTTGAAACAAAGTTATTTAAAGTATTCTTATTTTAAAATGTGTCGTGAATAATGAAAGGAATATTAACAGTTGTTCCGAGGATGGTCAAGCCATGAAATGCAAAACAATACAGTAATTTATCCTTGCATGATGAACATGTTTTCTTTCAAAATCGTCACGAGGTGTTGGTTGTGTAAACTTTTGTTTCTAGTGGTACTAAGTTTGGTGACTCCCCAGCTTTTCCAGTTAAGCGTTGTTTTGGTTATCTTTATTTGAGCAGATTTCTGAAGTGTGGTACGCTTTGTCTCATGCCAGTGGTCTATTGGAGATTAGAAGATTGGTTTTGAATACCTTTCTCCCCAGAAGTTTTGAGCCTTGTAGCGTGATACGCTCTGACGTTGTTTTGTAGTTCCAGTTCCAGTTATTTTCCGTCTTTTTAAGATTGGCCGAGTATCTATTATTTTGTGATATCTTATCATCTTCAAGATATTTTGTCTGCCTGTTTCGTCAGCATAACATTCATTCATTCATTTACACTTATATCACGCATGCATATTCACATTTGTCGTTGATTTTGGGTCGTATACCTTGTTTATGTTTATTAAGACAATGTACATGTTCTTTCCAAGTAGAATGTTAGCTTAGGCAGAAAATGTGCTTCCTTTCTAAATTCCCCAACTGAGCTAATCCTCGTGGATGATTTTTTGATTTAGTCTTCCTTGTCCATTTCTGGATAGGATGAATCCCCAATCAAGTTATTTTCTCATTGGGTGGAGTCTTGTTTGAATGTTTTCTCTCTGGTTTATTCCTGGAGGGAGTTGTTGTCTCTTGCATAGGCTATCTCGTGATTTTCTCCATGCTAGGCAACCTAGACGAATGGTGCATTTATTTTGCGCATTTAAGTATTTGATCTCCTCGGGATGGATCTATTCATGGTTCCCTTTGACGAAGATTTTATTCTCTGACAGTGTTATCGCAATTTTCTTCTGAATTATTCTTCGGAAAACGGCAAGTGGCGGTCTCTTCATGAGCAGCTTGTACGTTATTTTTCTTCGGAAAACGGCAAGCGGTGGTCTCTTCATGAGCAACTTGCACGTTATTATTTTTTGGAAAACGACAAGTGGCGGTCTCTTCATGAGCAGCTTGTACGTTATTTTTCTTCGGAAAATGGCAAGCGGCGGTCTCTTCATGAGCAACTTGCACGTTATTATTTTTTGGAAAACGACAAGTGGTGGTCTCTTCATGAGCAGCTTGTACGTTCTTTTTCTGCAGGAAACGGAAAGCGGCGGTCTCTTCATGAGAAACTTGCACGTTATTTTTTTTTGGAAAACGGCAAGCGGCGGTCTCTTCATGAGCAACTTGTACGTTATTATTTTTCTGGAATACAGCAAGTGGCGGCTTCTTTATTTGAGCATCTTGTATGTTATTAGTATTTTTGGAAGACAGCAAGTGGCAGCTTCTTTATTTGAGCAGCTTGTATGTCATAGTATTTTTTGGAATACAGCAAGTGGCGGCTTCTTTATTTGAGCAGCTTGTATGTCATAGTATTTTTGGAAGACAGCAAGTGGCAGCTTCTTTATTTGAGCAGCTTGTATGTTATTGACATCTTTGAACGACAACAAATGGCAACTTCTTTATTTGAGCAGTTTGTGTATCTACAACCATATTATTATTTCAGCATTAATTGGTATCTCTCCAGAAATCTCGCAGAGAAGTTTGTTATGAATCTTTACCTTCAGAAGTCGGTAATCCATTATCAGCAAACTTGGTACATCTTTTGTCTATCTTTGACCTTGAGTTGTGAACTCACTGTTATTTTGGGTCAATAATCTGTTTTTGTGGCCTATGCAAGATGCCTTCTTTGTTAGGGTCAGAGGTCGTATTCTCTCAAATTTTTATTCGCCGTCAAGAGTCTATCATTTGAGGTCGATGGCTCATTTCCCCAGTAGTGTATAATCTATGTTCCTGTGGTTTGTTGGTGTTTGGTTTCTCCAGCATTATCTTGTCTCATACAATATCATTCTCGGTGAATTTAAATACTACATTCATATCATAAACATAATGGCGGTATCTTAGGGCAAAATTTGCGTATTATGTATTTAAGTACCTTCAATCTCGTCGAGACGAAGATTTTAATCTTCATATCTCCGGATAGAAGAAACCTAAATAGGGGAAACTGTCATACCCTAAATTTTGACCTAACATACCACCTCCCATCTGCATTATTACATAGCAAGCATTCACAAGCGATTCAACCTTTTTTTTTTGCCAATTCTCGAGTCAGATTTCAAAAATTCATAACTTCTTCAAATTTCTACAATTTTTTAGTGGTTCTTTTACATATGATTCTCCTTTGCAACAACTACAACTTTTCTTTACAAGACAAGAGATGATTATGCTTTGAAAATCCACCAAAAAATAGAAACGTTGGAAATTGTTGTGAATTTGGTGAAATTTAACTGGTTTTTGTCTGACTTTATTAAATCATGTTTTTTTTCATTTTTTATCATTTTTCTTTTATTCTTATTTTCATAAAAAAAGAAAATCCTAAAAAATATTTAGTTCACGCTATCTTCATTTTATTTACGTTTTTATTCAAAATATAAAAAAATTAGTTTCCTTAAGTTTCATTTAGTTTTTTTGTTCTTGTATCATTTAAGTTAAAATTATAGTCTTTTAGATTTAATTTAGTAAAAAATCTCAAAAAATAGTAATTTCACATTCTTTTATTTTATTTTGCAAGTTCTTTATGTTAATTTAAAATTATCAAAAAAATCTTAGTTACATATAATTTATATTTTTGCATCACTTTATTTGAAAAAAACTAAAAAATTATAAATCTGTCCATATGCTGCGAATCAGTCCAAATCCTGCTGTGCTATTGCTGCCCAATTTCCACGACCAAAAACCTGTGAACACCAGTCCAAAAACCTATGAACACCAGTCCAAAATCAGCACTATGTCAAGACAAACATTACACCAAAATAGGAGGGCAAGAAACTGCATCAAAAAGTGTCTAAAATAGGGTATTCCATATGTTCAAACTCACCAAATTTTCCCTCCCAAAACCTCATCCTTATTCACTATAAAACAGGCAGAGATACAATCGAAAAAGGGGGTCAGAGAGAAAAAGAAAGAGTTCACAAAGAGAAAAAACACAAACTGCAAGCACAAGCCTGCATAACTCAAAGCCTGTTTCGAACTTGCAGAAGCACAAATCTGCATAAACTAAAGCCCTCACACCACAAGCTCAAACCTTCATTCCATACAACATTCAACTTCGTTCACTACCTCAGAAGCTCCTCCAACCTGCCATGTTGAACCGAATCTGAACCATACAAACTCACTGCAACTGAACAATCATACACCATATCCACTATGAACCTACAAGTTTGGATTGCACAAAAAACCAAGCTCCAATCATACCAGCAAACTCGCACCAACACCGACGCGTAACTCACAACAATGGTGCTATAATTTTAGAAAAAAAAGGGGAGAAAAGAATCTGCAGAATTTGAAGAACAAGCAACATTTTATTCTCTACAATTTCAGAAGAAATCAATTCTATTACAAGATTTTCCAACGAGATTTTCAGAAGAGCAGAAGGAATTAAAAGAGCATATTACCTCATCTCTGGATTTCTTTATTATTTCATTGTCAAAAAATCGAAATCATCAGACTTGCTCTGATCTTGGAAGTCTCCCTACTTTTTTTCTCAAAATCTGTTGTTATGCTTGTTATAATGATGTATGCCGTGAACTAGTTGTCGTTGCTGCATTTTTTGTTGTTGATGTTTCAATAAACCAGAACCCCTGAGATTGTTATTGTTGTTTCTCTTACCATGAATATTTGTCGCCTTGTTGATTTGATGTTTAACTGCATGAAAAAACCAGAAGCAGCGTTGTTGATCGATTTCGATTTAGGGGGAGAAAGAGTTCGAAAGAGGTAGCAGAGTGATTCGATTTCGATTTAGAAGAGTAAGAGTTCGAAAGAGGGAGCAGAGTGATTCGATTTCGATTTAGAAGAGTAAGAGTTCGAAAGAGGGAGCAGGGTGTTTTATTTTGATTTAGAAGGGAAAGAGTTCGAAACCAGAAGCAGTGTTGTTGTTCGATTTCGATTTAGGGGGAGAAGGAGTTTGAAACCAGAAGCAGTGTTGTTGTTCGATTTCGATTTAGAGGGAGAAAGAGTTCGAAAGAGGGAGTAGGGTGTTCGATTTCGATTTTAAAAAAAAGAGTTCGAAAGAGAGTTCGAAAGAGAGTTCGAAAGAGAGTTCGAAAGAGAGAGAAAAAGAGAGTTCGAAAGAGAGTTCGAAAGAAGCATTGTTCGATTTCGATTTCAATCCCATGTTGGACCTTTATTTCGTTTTCAGTTTATAACCCAATTAATTAGTTTAGTTTTATAATTTATTTAAATCTTGATATTTCGTTTTTAGTTTGGTCAGCATTTTAGTTAATTTTGTTAGTTTTTTTTTAAACTAGTCTTTTATTGATAAGTTTGTAAGTTATCTCTTTGAATTTATTGCCCCTTATGATGTTCCTCCCATGATACATGTTGGTTGAGTTTGTGATAATTTCGATTTAATTCCATGGCTTCTCTCTTGGTTTTCTTTTAAAATCTTAGAGTGTTTATACTTTTAGTTTTAATCTTCATGTTGCTTGCAAAATCCAAGGGAATTGTTTAATTTTTGTCGACTTCATGTCATCAAAAAAACATCGTGCGAATACCCTCATTCATCCTCCATTTATTATTTCGTTAAAAAACTTAAGATAATTTTCCCAAATATTCAATTTTTCAAAACTCACACCTTTTAAGTCAAAACTTCGACGTTAGGTCGACGTATCTTCAAACTCTCGCCCACACCTATTTTTAGCCAAATGAACCATTTTAATCAAACAAACAATGTTAACCAAAAACAGATATTTCAAAAGGTTCCTATAGAATACTATAGATACATTGGGTGCTAATACCTTCCCATTGTATAACCAACCCCTGAACCTTAGACCTCTTTTCAAAACGCCTTATATTTTCATTACTTTTAAAGTATTGTTTTACATTGCATATTTTAGGGTTTTATTTCTCTCTTTTCCCTTTTCCCTTGGAAATAATAAAGCGCGGTGGCGACTCTTGCTTTTGTGAGACGAATTAATTAATAGTTCGATCTCCGATTTACCCCGCTACATTTTTTATCGCTACAGTAGGCATAAGGGTGTCAATTCATTTTGAGTTGCTCATTCCAAATCGTTTAAGCAACTCTTTGCAATATTTTGTTTGACATACAATTGTGCCTTTATTGAGCTGCTTTATTTGAAGACCGAGGAAGTAGTTTAGCTCCCCTATGAGACTCATCTCAAATTCATCCCGCATAACCTTAGAAAATTCTTCGACCAAGTGTAGGTTAGTTGAAACAAAAATAATATCATCTACATATATTTTAACTAAAACAATGTGCTTTTCTTTACGTTTAATGAAAAGAGTGGTATCCACTTTACCTCTTGAATATCCATGATCAAGTAGAAATTTACTAAGTCTTTCATACCAAACCCGAGGGGCTTGCTTAAGACCGTATAATGCTCGTTTTAATTTGAAAACATAATCTGGATATTCATTATTCTCAAAACCAGGAGGTTGTGAGACATATACCTCTTCATTTATGACTCTCTTTAGAAAAGCACTTTTTGTGTCCATTTGATAAAGCTTAAAATTTTTTGCACACGCATAAGCGAGCAAGAGATGTATAGCCTTAAGTCTCCTCATAATCAATGCCCTCCTCTTGGTTATACCCTTGTGCCACTAAGTGTGCTTTATTGTGGGTTATCACTTTGTTTTCATCAAGTTTATTTCTAAAAACCCACTTAGTGCCTATGATATGATGGTCTCGCGGACGAGGGACAAGTTCCCAAATGTCATTTCTTTTAAATTTATTGAGCTCTTCTTACATGGCCATTAGCCAAATTTCATTAATCAAGGCCTCTTTGGCATTTTTAGTTTCTACTTGTGAAACAAAAGTGAAGTGATAACAGAAATTACTTATCTTAAAGCGAGGCATCACTCCTTTTGAAATATCTCCCAATATGTTGTCAATGGGATGGTCTTTTGAGGATTTCCAAGCTGGTGGAAGATCATTTACTTTCACTGACTCTTCTACCTCATCTTTTGTATAGCTTGTATCTTTTTCCTCCTCATCGTCAACTGTTTTGGACTGATCAATTTCCTCAACAGTTTCCTTGAGTATGTCTTCTGTAGATACACCTGCACCATCAAGAGAAATACCTTTTCCAAAAATTTTCAGATAAGATTCATCAAAAGAAACATGGACTGACTCCTCAACAGTAAGTAAACACTTATTATATATTCTATATGCTTTACTTGATTGTGAGTATCCGAGAAAGATACCTTCATATGCTTTTGCATCGAATTTCCCAATATTTTCTTTACCATTATTCAAAACAAAGCATTTACAACTGAATACGTGAATATGTGACAAGTTTGGATTTCTTCCTTTTAAAAGTTCATAAGGTGTTTTATCCAAAATAGGACGGATTAATATTCTGTTTAAAACATAACAAGCTTTGCTAATTGCATCAGCCCAAAAGTATTTTGGTAATCCACCCTCATTGAGCATTGTTCTTGCCAAATCCTCTAAAACACGATTTTTGCACTCCACGACTCCATTCTTCTATGGAGTTCGAGGTGCTGAAAGATTATGCTCAATACCATGCTTGTCACAATACTTATCAAAGAGATGGTTTTAAAATTCACCTCCATGATCGCTTCGAGTTGTAATTAGTTTTAATTCCATTCTATTTTGAGATAGTTTTGTAAAACTCTTAAAAGTAGAAAAAGTTTCATCTTTGCTATGAAGGAATATAGTCTAAGTAAATCTAGAGTAGTCGTCAACAATTACAAAACCATAATAATTTCCACCTAGACTTTTTGTTCTAGAAGGTCCAAAGCCAAGAATTATCATTCAAGGTGACTAGACACTTAGTGCTTGTTAATGATACATAAAAAAGGTCAAGCATATAGACGTTTTTTACTATAATACCCCTAAACACAATATTTTGTTCAGTATTTTCAATCATGCAACAAGTGTTTGTGAAAGTAACTTTATAACCCTTGTCACACAATTGGCTAATACTTAACAAATTGTGTTTAAGCCCCTCTACTAAATGGACATTAGAAATACTAGTGGTAGAGGGATTACCTACACTACCTTTACCGAGTATCGCTCCTTTGTTATTGTCTCCATAAGTAACAAATCCCTTCTTCTTTGCTTTGAAGTCAATGAAAAGATCAGCAGTGTTGCCACATTATTGTGCCAGAAACCACTGTTCTAAAAAGATCATAACCACTAACCTACTATTCTGCTATGTGTGTGTTAGGATAAAGGGCTTAATGTGATTGCGCTCGAATGAAAATGGGTGAAACAAGACGATTACTTGGGGTGAGCTATAATAGCATCTCTAACTGGTTTACATAAGATGGGATTGTCTAGTGTCGTTACCGTAGTGCTGGAGTATAGATTAAGCTTTTGATTCTCTAACAAAAACACCATGCAACCACGTACAAGTTGATTTGTGTCATACATTAGCATCTGACCAATGTTTAGACAAACATCGTGTCGAGCACTTGCTTGAGGACAAGCAAAGATTCAAGTATGGGGGAGTTTGATAACACATAAAGGTATTGGCATATTTAGCCTGATTTACTTAAATTATTTCTCATTTTATTCTAAATTAAATTGCTTTGTAGTTGGTATTATGCTGGTATTTGATTATTTTGTAGGTATTAAATTAATTTAAGCTTTTGTGAGAAAAAGAAGAAAAAGGGTACAAAAGAAGGGCCAAAGGAAACAAAGCATCAGCCCAAACCCAAAAAGGAAAGAAGCGCGTGGCCTCTTGAAAGCTTGTGACGAACGGCGGGCATGCCCGTGACGATCGAAAGACAGCTTGACCAAGTGACGAACGTCACTTGGGCCTTGACGAACGGCAGCCCACGATCCTATTATTTTACCCACGTACTCAAAGCTTGCAACAAAAATATCTCAACGCACTTGCTATATTCACGCTTCCACTAAGTCTCCATAGAGATCCAACAGCCACACACCTCCTACAATCTCTCACATGCAGTTATTCAAGACCATTATAAATAGAAGGCTTCACACACTGAACTGGGCTCTCTGTTTTTTGCCTTTCATTATTTTCCAGAATCATTATTTTCCAGAGTTATTACTTTCCTTAGTTTTAAGAAGTATTATTTTCCTAACCCATTTAAGCAATAGATTTCTATACCGGAAATCTATTTCCCCGTAGTTTATTCCAAGACATTCTGAATTTTCGTTTAGGTTTATTATTTTATTTCTTCGCAATTGTTTATGTTCCGGGTCAAAACAAAACCTACCAACCGATTGAGGAGTGCTTCTCGTTAGAGCCGGACAAATTGTTACCAGTTTCCAGTCATATTTATTTTCAGGTTTTTAATTTTAATAAATTATTATTTGCATTTAATTTAATAATCATGTTTATCTTGTTGTTTGGCTTGTATTATTCTGTGATTGAGTTTTATAACATGCTAGGCTAGATTTCTATACTGGTATGTAAGGTCATATAACTGAGGGAATTTGGTAATGCTATTGGTCATTTATTTGTTAAAATATTTTCTGGTCTAAATTACTATTTTTAAATGATAAACCGTTTTGTTATGAGAGTAAAAGGCGAATAGAAGTTAGGTTCAATGAAGCGAGAGTTTGAGGATCTTTAACTGGACAGTAGTAATTAAGCATTGGCTTTAAAAACAGTGAGAGCGCTTTAAGGGTAATTATAGTTTATTTGTTTTCAAAAAAATGTTTTTAACTCCGGCGGGATAGCGAGAGCATACGTTAGGACTTAACCGCATAGCCTGAATCAAGAACCACGACAGTGTGAGACGAGGGTTTTTAAACTGATAAATTGCTACTGAGAATCATTTGAAACTGCGAATTACCGAATAGGGTACTAATTCCTGAAGTCTAATCATTAAATACTGGTTGTTTCCCCCTTTGATTATTTAATTAGATTTAAACTTACTTTTAGTTCCCCTAATCCAAACCAAATATTTTTTTAGCCTTAGATTTACACTGTAACATTAGATAACGATACGTTTGACTTTTGGTCGTTTGGGTTCGATAATATTTAAAACTACACGATAAGACTGTGCACTTGCAGTCCAGATTATTTAGACTACCAAAGTCGCCATCAAGTTTTTGGCGCCGTTGACGGGGACCAATTTAGTCAATATCGTAATTCTGTTGTTGCACCGTATAGACTAAGGCAACATTTTTCCTTTCTTTGAATGATTGTATGCCAAATAATCGTTTACAAGGAGGGGAATTAATACAACTATTGTACCCCAAAATTTTCCCTCCCATTTTCACACAAGACATACTCCTAGAGGTCCTCAATTGTCCAAGGTTGACCAAGAATTGGACAGACAAATTCTCCTCCTATGACAACAAGCCTCTAACTAGGGTTTCAATTTTAAGAAAGATGTGTGAGTCCCAAGGATCCAAAATGTTCTCCATGGTACTAATATGTACTCAAGATCATCTATGCTAAATTTCATGCCTCGAACAACAAGTTTGCTCAGTCAACAACTCAAATGTCTATAAATTAACTGTATTAGGTCAAAACTCAAATGTGGCTCAAATACAGTCAAACTTCAAGATTTTTGGTCAACATCAACATTTTGAAGTAATATCCATAATTTGATCAAGGGTTGATCATGATTCCTCAAGAAATGTTCCTAACTCATCAAAAGTAAAAAATGGCAAATTAGGGTTTCTATAGGAAAAGTCAACCAAATTTTGACCAGGCATAACTTTCTCATACTTTATCATAAATTTCTCAACCAAGGCTCATTTTTAAGAGAATCCAATTCCCCACAACTTCTCTTCATCCCTCAAGTTCAAGAAATGCCTCAATCAAAAGATACAAGTTCATACATTATAGGTCCTTTCAAAAAGTCAACAAAAACACCTTTTGGGTCAAAGCTCCTTACATGAACATGGAAGATCCAATCAAGATGAAACCAAAATGGTTGTTTAGAGGATATCTTAAGCTCTCTAAAAAGTCCCAGAACACCCTCTTAGGTTTAAAATTGAGAGAGATAAGGATTTAAAAGTTAGGAAATTTTCAAGAAATGCATGAAATCTCAATTGGTCAAAATTGTATTTTTGAGCTATTGGGCCCAATTTTTAGAGTCCAAACGTGTTCATGATGCATCTAGGGATCACTAAACATGTCCATCCATTATTTTGGCTTTTATTTTTATTTATTTTGATTTTATTCAAATAAATTCAAAATAAATTAAATAAATACTAAATAAATGCAAGAATGTGCAAGATATAGAATATGCAAATCCTTTTTAAATCAAAGAGATCCTGGCCAACTATCAAAACCATGTGGACTGAATAAGGAGGTGGATCTCTTCTTTTGGGAAAGATTTGAATCAAAATCTTTATATTTTAAAAGCGCATCAAGGCATGAATATTTTGCTACAAATATAAACCTAATGGGATTTACTATATGTACACAATAACCCTAGGTCAAGAGAACACGCGCACCAACCACAAAAAGAAGCATACCAAAGTGCAAAATTTCACAAGAATCGTGAAGGTTGAAAGCATCAATTCCAGCCTTTGTTGATCCAAACAAAGGAGCCAATCTTCCTTCTGAGGTTCCCAGGTGTTCCATTATAAACATCATATTGCATTGAATTCATACATGGTGATGGGATCAAAACATTCTGTTTATCAGGTCTTTCTCAAGCTTTGGAGGTTGATTGTGTCGACAAGTTGCTCAAGGAGAGCCTTATTATTTAAATCTCTAGATCTTTCTAGCCCAAAGGATTCACATATCCTAATATAGCTCACCCACTTCATTGAATCATCAGAAGATTGAAGATTGTGTTGATTATAAGGAGAATCACATCCTTTTGATTCATCAGTCAAAATTAGGGTTTTGGTTGATTAAAACTATTGGTGCATGAGCAAGTCTTGATTTTGAAGCCACAACACCTAATTGACATTGGATATATCTTTGTGCAAGAAATTGGCTAAGATATCCAGAGGATTTGAAGTTTTGAAGATGATTCATCATTCTCCTAAGGTGTTGACCAAAATTAGGGTTTGGGATTTCATTAGGTTCTCTTGAGTATTTAGATATGAAACTTTATACATGGCCTCTATATATTTGTAAGATCATATGTTTGAAGTCTTGATCATCAATTTTGAAGGGAAGTGGATCAATTTATTCAAAGGGGCAAATGGTCATTTTGGCCATAATCAGTCAAAGTCAAGGTTGACCAAGTGAACTTTTGGTCAACCATCAATTCAATGGTGTACTTTTAATTTTTTAAACTCCACTTTAATCATTGGATCAAGAAGATTGAGGTTTGGATTGAAACTTGTTCATGAAGAAATCCAAAAAGTTTCTAAATTTGGAAAAGGAGTATCAAACTTTGAAAATTCATATTTTATTCATCTTTGATCAAAAAAATGAAAATGAAGTATGCTTGGAAATCTAAGAGGGATCTCTTTCACATGATTCCATTTTTGTGAACAATTCATGAAGTGGTGGTAAGTTATGAAGCTTGGAAGTCACAAAATTATGGGTCATTTATCAAAATTTGTGATTTTCATGCCATATTTTGAAGGACCCAATAGAATCAAATTTGAGGCCAATTTCTATAGGGTTGAAGAGCATTGAAAGACCTTTCCAAAGAGTGCTAATTTGTGTCAAAATTCAAAAATATGAGCAAGTTATGAGCTTTGGAATTTTGACGCATTTTATTAAATTTTGACCAAGCAAGCAAAATGTAATTTCTTGAGAACTCAAGTTTCAGCCATTCCTTTTGTTTCTAATCAAGCCCATAACCTATTTGTAACATGTTGAGCCCCATTACACTCACCATTTCATGCCTCATATGGTATTGTACTTGTTTGATTGAAAAAATCACAAACTTGCCCGATTTTGCAAATTCACCAACACTCTCTCATTTCAAATAGTCATGACCTGGCACTTAGAGCATTTGTTTCTGACCTCATTTGGCTCATAAAACGCAAAGAAAATGAGATCTTGCATGAGTGAAACGCAGGCTCCATGTGCAATCTCACTTTTTTCATAAACTACCAAACTTTCCCTCCAACGGATTGGAGGACCAAATGCCACTTCTATCCTCTTTCTCTCGTGCTATATAATAATAACCAAGGCTCAGTTTGAAGGGGAGAGGTTCATAGTCACCACACTTCAGATCTAAAAATTTTCAAATATCTCTGTAAATTACTTCGAATATCTCTTCTCCTAGATCATTCTTCAAAATTCTCGGTGGTTCAGACTCAGTGAAGTAAGGAGATCAAGCTTGCACCATTGGTTTTCTTCTGGAGTGAAGGAATCAAGTTTCCAGTTTTCACATCAATGTGAGTTTTCTTGAACTTTGATTTGCATGATTTAGCTTGAATTGATGATGTAGATCATGTTCATTGAGTTGCTAGCTGGCCAATCATTAGGATTGATATATATTTGAGCTTTGATTAAATCATAATTGGTGAAATCGTGTTTCTGGTTTTGGTATTTACAGTGTGTTTTTTCAGTTTTTGAGACTTTATTTCTTGATCCATGCTTGATCTTTGAGATTGATTCGAATTGCATAATATAGTATGATATGTTAGCTTTGATTTGCGCTTAATTTGATGAATTCTGATTGAGAATTGAGATTGAACGAAGGATCTGAACATGAGGTGTTGAACCTATTTCTGCGCGCGTTTTTTGCCATAGCCAGAGGTTGAAGATGATGACGTGGCCTCACCTGATTGGCTGTTGTGTTTTTATTTATTTATTTGAATTTTGTTTCATAACTTGATTTTCATGATTTCATTTCTTGCTAAAAAATGGTAAAAAAATTATGAAAAAATTCAGAGAGCTCAAAAATAATATTTCTGACTTTGTTTATTTTTTTTACAATTTTTGAAAATGTTTTAATTGGTTAAAAAATTCGTGTGATTAATTAATTGTTTGTTTAATGTTTATTTTTGTTTTAATATTTCCTTTTATCCAAAAAAATTACACAAAAAATATTTTGGACTCCTAAAATTATTAGGAATTTGATTCTGAAATTTGTTTGGCATTTTTCTTATTTTTTATCAGAAAATTAATTTGAGAAATTTATTTGGTTTATTTTTGTTTCATAATTTTTGTTTTCATATTTTCCTTAATCAAAAAATTATGAAAAAATTCAGGGAACTTAAAAATAATATTTCTGACTTTGTATAATTTTCTTGGAAATTTTAAAAATGTTTTGATTGATTTTTAAAATTTGTATGACTAATTTATTGTTTGTTGATATTTGATTTTTATTTTTGACATTTTTTTGATGTAAAAATTATGGGAAAATTCATGGAAGCTTCTTTGGATCAGGGGAATCATAAAACAATTTTGTTTTGCATGTGCTTTGTGTTTTGATCATAATTCTATTTTGTTGATTAAATAATTGTTAATTTTTTAATCAATTAAAAATTGCTAAATTTTGAATTTCCTCTTGGTTTAAAAATGTAAAAAAATGGTTCCCCTGACCTTTTTTACTCATGTTTAATGTATCTTTATTTTGAATTGTTTGGGCTTTGATCTTAATTAATCAATTGTTAAGATTAATTTCCAAATAATTAGGGTTTTGTTGCTTACTTAGCAAGTTTCCATTTCAAAATCAACTTACCTTGAGTATTCAATTGAATTTAGCTCTTGTCTGAAGTTCAAAGATGGATTGAGAATCTAAAAGTGATTTTCATTGAATTAATTGACTTGGTTTGATATTTTTCCTCAAATCATTTTGAAAACTTGTTTAGTTTGACACTTTGGTCAACTAGTTTTGATGTTTGAAGCTTGTTTGACCCCCTCCTCATCTATACATGAACTTGAGACTTGCTTCCTAACTTCTACACATCTCAAAGATGCTATGGAAATTTTGGTTTGAATTATTGAAGCCCTTTTCTATTTTTGATGAATTTTCAAAGTGAAAGTGCTCAATTTATGTTGCATATCTTGTTGCAATTTGTTTGATGGCCAATGAACTTGTGTGAGACCTGTAATTTGGCACTAAATGATCATGTTGCTCCTGTTTCCTCACACCAATTCAATTAAATCCTCTTGGTTTCCCATAATTGGTAGATGAGCCTTTTTTTACACATGCCTCCCGAATAATGATTCACTTCTTATTTTTGCTTTGAATTTTGAATTTTTGCCTTGAGGTCATCAAATGACCAATGATAACATGATTAGGGATGATACATCAAGGATAGTCTCATAAAGACTTGAGATCACTTTACCTTTAATGCTTGAACCGATTTCATCCATATATGAATTTGATGTTCCTTTCTTCTTTCCTTTTGAATCTTTGAGGTATATTGAATGCACATGTGCAACATGTATTAGAATCCACATTTTAATTTTGATTGTATCCTCATAAGCATGTTAGGAGCTTGATTTCAAGTCTTTGAATGGTTTAAGCCTTCTAACTTTGTTTTTTTGTTTGAATTCTTTTCCTTGCTAACTTGTGATCCAAGCTTTGTGATACATTTTTTGTGGTGCCCCTCTTTGTTATGCTTATGAACCATGATGAAATGAATGCGTATGGATGTGAAATATTTGCTACTGGCTTCTAAAGTCTTTTGATTTTATTCTTCTCTAGCTCATTTTATCCTTGATTGATATTCACTTGTCAATTCAACATGGTGATAAAAAGGAGCAACAATCTTTCAATTTTGACCAAATTTTTGCCTATGCCTACTGTTGTACCCTAAAATTTGCCCTCCCACATTCTTCAAGATTTGCCAAGGTCAAGGTTCAAAATCTCTCAAGGGTTGCACAGTCCAATGGCCTCCTAACAGTCAAAAATTAGGGTTTTGGTTCTGGCAAAGAAATTCAAGTTTCCAAGGGTCCAATCAAGTCCCACATGCCTATAAACATTGTCAAGCATCCATATGCCAAGTTTCAAGACTCACAGCACAAGATTGCACAGTCAAAAACCCTAATTGCTCAACAGTCAACTGCAGGGGAAAAATGGTCATTTGACAGTCAAAAGTCAAAATAAATTGGTCAACATCTTATTTTGAAGCCACAAACATCATTTGATCAATTCTTGATCATGATTCTCAAGGCATGGCTCAAAAAGTCTCAAGATGCAAAAGTTTCTATTTTTAGACAGCTGAAAAAGTCAACTGCAAATTGACCAGGGCATAACTTCCACATGGTTTATCAGGAAAATTCCATCCAAAGCTCATTTTGAAGAGAATGACATTTCCTACAACTCCTCTTCACATTCCAAGTCCAAGAAATGCTCTCACAAAAAGTTATCAATCTCAACATTATACGTCATTTTCAAAAGTCAACAAAAAGGCATTTTAAGTCAAAGACCATAACTTGAGATTGGTAAATCAAAATGACATGGGACCAAAGGCATTAGTTAGAGGACTTCAAGACCTTCCCAAAATGTCCAAGAACATGATCAAAGCTTAAAAATTAAGCAAGATATGCCTTGTGGAAGTTGGGAAATTTTTGGGAATTTTGAAAAGTCAACTTTGCTTCAAATGCCTCAAAATTGCTAATGGGCCTCATTTTCTTCCATGAATCATCACCCAAAAGCTATGCACGACGCATTGACATCCAAGGGAGTTATTTCATCATTTTTTATTAATTATTTGAATTTTTATTATTATTAATTCACTTAATTAAAATTAAATATGGGAAAATACTAAATCATGCCTTTCAAATCTTTTTATACAGCAAATACCTTCCACTTGTGATAGAGATTTCGTGCACCTTCTCAAGGGGACAAAATCATCTAAATTTGGCAAGATTTCAATGGAAAAAGGATTGAAAAAGATATGGAAAAATCAAATCTCCAAAACATGAATGTAAGGACTTTGGGCTTGGATTGTTAACCTAATTCACTCCACATATATGCAAGAACATAAACCTAATCCTAAGAACACAAAAGCTGCGCCCAAGATCAAGAACAAAACTTGCATTTTTCACTAAAAAAGTTGAAACTGTTTTCACAGTTGCAATGTGATTCAAGGTCTCAAATCTATTCCAAAACACTCCTGACACTACCAGGAAGCTGTTGCAATTGAAATCAGATCTCCACGCGCAAGGAATTGGTAGAACCATGTTGCACTTTTTCACAAAAAATTCATAATCGTGTTTCCATTTATATGCATTATTTGTGATTTTTAACCATTGATTTACATTAACATGGACATTCTGAATCTATTGGTGCTATTTAATTGAATTACTATTGCCTGTATGAGAAGTTGCCATGAACATATTTTAGGGTTTCAGATACTTTGAAAGAGGGTTTCACTCATCTGGAAAAATTGGACAATAAGACCTATGCCAATGAAATCAGGACCTTCAAACGAGTAGAACCCATACCTCGCGCCCTTTTTCTTTTTTACTATGCTCTATTCGCTATTTTTGTAGGTACCATTTAGTGGGGGTTTAAAACCCCCGCTATCTATGTTTTATTTGCAGGAAATATGAAGAAGAAGGAGGACGTGTCCCCTGATGACTGGCACGTTTGAATTTTGGCGCGGTGGACATCACTAAGTGTTGTTTTGTGTTATGTTATTCGATTGCCAATTCCAATACAACGCGCGCGCATAGCTCAGACGGTTGGACATACATTGGGTAAACGCTGGGACCTGGGTTCGATTCCCAGGTCCCCCACTTCTTCAATATTATTTTTCTTAACACCTTTCCATGCAGCGCCTCATCTAAAGTCCACCATACACGCGTACGTGCTTGCCTGCCAAGTGTCTAGGGGTCCCAATCCAAAGGTCAGAACTTGCAGCTTATCATACACGTCAGTCAAACGCTCCATACACAAGCGCCAGAAAGTCAAAAGGCCTGGAATTCTTGGGCCAAAATGCTCATAATTAACCTCCAAATTGGGCAGATACCCCTCCTATGGTTTGCATATTTCTTTTTTTTATTTTATTTTAATTCTCTCTTTTTTTCTTTTATTTGATTAATTATTTTATTTAATTCCATAAAATTAATTTTCATAATACAAAAATACAAAAAAATCAGAAATCATAAAAATAAAAATATGTTTATTTAATTTTTAATTCATTAATAGTTTTCTTTTGTAAATAAATCTTTTAATAAATCAATTTAGTAAAATTAGGTTTTATTTTAATCTTTTTTTTCTTAAATAAACTAAAAAATGTAGAAAATAGGTCTTAGCATTTCTTTTTCTTAATAAATAACTTTTTATTTCATATCATTATTAATTATTAATTATTTTGTAAATAAACTTGTAATTAATTAATTAGGGTTAAATTAGGTTAAACTTAAACAATTTTCTAATAATTAAAAACAAACTTAGAACTAGGCTTTTATTTTAATTTCTAATTTCAATTAATTTTCTTTATTTCATAAAATACCAAAAAACATAAAAATAAGTTCTTTTCTTTATTTAATCATTAATTAATTTTTTAATTTCAATTTAATTTCTTTAAAGGGTCGAACGCCCTCGCACCTTCGATTATAATTTCTTTTCGCGCGCTTGTTCTTATGCTTCATTTTAAATATTATGTAATTGCCCCAAAGCTTTGTAATAGTAATTAGGACATTTACTTTCCGCACTTTTATTTTAAATCGGGTCTTTGTTAATTTGGCGATGTATAGACCCGCGCCTTGTAATAGCGTAGGACTTTTATTTTCCGCATTTTAATTTCCGCACCTTTAAATTGTTAATCACATGAAAGAATGTATGCCCAAATAAAATCAAAGCGTAGCTCACCCAATACATGATCAAGATAAAATATAACTGAAAATGACACACATTTCACACACCACTCCTAGGGTACGCCTCACTGTTGCCTTGCCCTTCGAATCGTGGTCGTCGAGTATAGGACGTTTTAGTAAGTCCTTATGTCCATGAACATGGCATAAGGGTAGCTTCTAAGGTGTCCTACCGTTGCTCTGGTGATCACACTGTTGCTTTGCCCCTCGAAACGTGGTCGTCGAGTATAGGATGTCTTAGTAAGTCCTTATGTCCATTGATCCCGTTGCCTCAAAACAAGTTGCCTCGAAACGGTTGCCTCGGAATAGTTGCCTCGAAACGGTTGCCTCGGAATAAAAAGGATCAATGGCATAAGGGTATCTTCTAAGGTGTCCTACTGTTGCTTTGGTGACCACACTGTCCCTAACAAACGAATTGACCCGAACACCTCCAACGGTGGTGCTACCTACCTCTCAATGGTGGGATGGCACTACCTTAAGGACATTTACAAAGCCTAATTCCTTAGGGTAGGTAGATAACTCGTAGATACTTGCTCTAATTCAAAACAAATCAAAAACTTCTTTTCACACCGACACTTTGCAAAAAGCTTTCAAAAACAACTTTTCAAACACTCTTGAGGACTGATACAAGAGTCGAACTAAAATTTTAAAATGAAACTTTTTCAAACCCACTCACACTTGAAAAGCAAACCATTTTTGAAAACACAAATGAGCAAGTATCTAAGAGCCCATGGATAACCATGGATAGAAAGGGTGCTAACACCTTCCCTTTCTATAAATCTACCTCCCGAACCGAGAGCTAATCTCATAAGGAATTTTTATGTGCTTTTGTCCTTTCCTTGTTGGAGAAAATAAAAGACGGTGGCGACTCTTGCTTCCGCGACATTTCGCGAAACCAGCGTTAAACAGTCAGTTACAGATCCACCGATCACAGAACTGGCGACTCTGCTGGGGAATACTTTAAAGTGAGGTGTACCTTAGGACTAAGATCACTTGTGTTTTCAATTGTCTGAATTGTTTGCTTTAAATTGTGGGCCTGTCTTGGGAGTTCTATAGATCCTAACCCGGATCTGGGGGATACCTTCTTAGAAAGTAGCAACAAGGCTGTGAGGGAACTGTGCGGGGTATACCGACATGGTTGAAGCAGTCTGCTACGTTGATGTGGCACTTTGGTGTGTACCGGTAACCCTTGAGTTCAGTCAAGGAGAGTACGGGGCCGCCGCGTGGTGTCGTGAAGCATCAACTGACCTTAGGAACCTTAATTGAACTATCTTGGCCTCTTTAGGGTAGTGAGATAACTGACTTTGGTGCAGTCCGAGGTTGGTTGATACTCGATACTACACTCAATTGAGGGTTGCTTTCCTGGAATATTTCGGTCTCCAGTTCAGTGGCTAAATCGAAACGATGAACAATGAAAGCAATCCAGTGATATTGGGACCCTTAGAACCCGGTTACTTCTAATAGGACAGGTTGAGCCCACCAACTTCAAGAGGGTAATACCCAGACCCCATGCAGGCCTAAACTTTAAGGGTTGTGGTGTGACTTGTGTGCCTTACCATGTTTACTCCTTGTAAATATTTGTGGTGTGTTTAATCATAGCATCATGACATCATCCAGCATCATATGCATTGGCTAACCATTTCAGGGGTTCGAATCTTCATCTTTATTCTTGTTTTGTAGGACATGGAAACTGCTCGCAGAAAGACAATTCAGATCAGCCTCGTAAGGATCCCTCCTCAGCTTAAGGAGCTTATATCCAGGATTCTTGAGAGCTCTTCATTCAGTGAAAGACATGGAAGACTCATTAGCTTGGTCAACACCAATATTGAGGAAGATATGATAAAGGTCCTGTTCCAGTTCTTTGACCCTTTGCATCACTGCTTCACTCTCCTGGATTATCAACTGGTACCTACATTGGAAGAGTTCTCCCGGCTTCTGAAGATCCATATCCTTGATCAACTACCCTACAACGGTACGGAAAAGGAACCCAAACTTGAAGAGATTGCTAAAGCCTTACACCTACAACCTTCAAACCTCAAGGGACATTGGGAAGTTAGAAGTGGTATCAAAGGGTTCTTAGCCAGGTTTCTGTTTGAGAAGGCCCAAGAATGTTGGAACTCCCTTGACCAACGAGCTTTTGAAGAAGTTGTGGCCCTCCTTGTCTATGGTTTGGTATTGTTCCCTAATCCATATCAGCTTATAGATATCAGTGCTGTCCAGATCTTCATGTCCAGGAATCCTATACCTACGTTGCTGGGGGACATCCTTCACTCATGTTACACTCGAACCATGAGAAAAAGAGGTGTTCTTATGTGCTGCACTCCTCTCCTGGGAAGGTGGTTTATTTCGCACCTTCCACAATCAGTTTTGAAGAACGAGCGGGGTTTGAGATGGTCACATCGATTGATGACTCTTACACATGCTGATATACATTGGTGTTCTCGGTCCAGAGAGGATGTCACTATCATTGATCGTTGCGAGGAGTACCCTAATGTTCCTTTACTTGGAATCAAAGGAGGTATTACTTACAACCCGTGCCTGGCTTGGAGACAGTTTGGTTATGCTCGG